>OY735233.1:19352119-19909619 GCA_963457665.1 Thysanoteuthis rhombus
GATGATACAAAGAAGCAAATAAAAAAAGCAACTAGAATACCCCGGGATGAAACCCTTAAGCTCTCCTACAAAAATAACCACCTTCAACAACACACTCCCACACATTATCAATAAGAGATGGGACATCCTCACCATTAAAACAGATCTAAGAGAAACATTCAAAGACCCATGTCTTAGACATGATTAGCAGTAACAATATCATAAATAATGAAGTCTCACACAAAAACATCCCTAGAACCACTAAATTCTGTAAACCATGCGACATAAGAAATAGTCTGTGTTGCAACCACCTTAAGTACACTAACACCTTCACAAGCACTACCACCAAAGAGAATTACCACATATACCATAGCACTAACTGTCATAGTAAAAACATTATGTACCTTTTAGAGTGCAATAGATGCAAGTTACAATATATAGTCAAGTCCGAGTGGCAATTTAACATTAGACTCAACAATTGCAGACACAGGATTAAATCACAAAACAATTGCAGCCCACTTCCGGTAGAACTACATGGCCACGATTTTGCCACGGACGCTAATTTTACTATCATTGAAAAAATAGAAAAAAATACTCCCATGGACATAACTAAAATTCTAGAAAGACATGAGGATATGTGGATCTACAAACTCAAAACTCTGTATCCCAATGGACTCAACACCTAACTTAATAACCCTAATCACACAGATTTCTAATGCACAAAACTCCTACTAACAATAACCTCACACTCACATCTACCCATCCCCTTCAGATACATTCAATACTGGGAACTTCAAAGTCACTCAGGCCCATAGCAAAATCCACCTTAGCCAGTCATATCACTTGTTCAAATTTATATATATATATATATATATATATATATATATATATATATGTGTGTGTGTGTGTTATCCACAGACAGCTGTTTTGTTGTATTACAACTCTTCAGTGCGGCTATAGACTATCCATTATCCCATCCAGTACCATGAGGTAGGATCGAATATATATACATTATTCAGGAAATGAATATACAATTCAATAGAATGATTAAATAGAATAAACAATTCTAGACCAAATGATACATTCACTGAGTAATAGGGGGAGATGATTTCAAAATAAGAGTTCCAATATAAAATAATGCAATTTATAATCATTCTGTTAGATCATGTATTCATTCCCAAATAACAATTGTTGCATTGAAAGAAACAAATAGAGCAGATATAGACCAAGAATAAGCAAAGTGAGAATTTGGAATAGAAACAGTTACTTGGGCCCTTGCATCACTGGCGACTGTTTAGCTCAACGGTAAGAACAATGCCATGTTGAAGCAGTCGAAGGTTCGATTTCTGCAGCAGCCCTACTTTGTTTATTCTATTTGCATTGTCAAGGCCAAATGATACATTCACCATTTAATAACAGGAGACCATTTCAAATAAGGGTTTCAATATAACATAAGGCAATTTATAATCATAAACATATATATACCTTAATATATAATAAATTCTCAGTATAATGAACTTTGATAAAACAACTTTCAGCTTTAACAAACATGTCGACCATAACAAACTTTCTCCTTTTTTACCAAACAAATTTTGATAAATGCAGCTGACACATGAACCATAATGAGCTTGGCTTTGTCTTTATTTTGTTGTCCAGCATTTTGTGACTTTTAGATCAAGATCAAAGAGTAGTATCTGTTCTTATCACATCAATAATATGTATCAATAGTATATATTTCCAATTGTAAACATAATTATGGTTGTTTTTCAATTGATTTCTTTGAGGATTTTAATATTTTTTCAATTGATGAGAACAAAAGTTGTTATGAATCTTATTTATTGTCATCACAACTGGTGGAGCAGGTAAGGGTAGACCCCCACCTACTTCTTGATGACCCACCCTCATAATTTGTACAGAAATTAACTTCTTGCAGGAAGACAGAAAATTTTTTTCAAGTCATGACACCCCCCCATCAGACATTTTGACAAAATTCTGATACATATGTTGCAAAGTAGTACTGCCAATTTAGCACTTTTCACGCTAATTTTAGCATGTTTCTTCTTCTTGCAATGCAAAAATCCAATGAGCAGCATCATTTTCAACATATTTTTAGCCATTTATTTAGCAACTTTTAGCTATTTGAAAAATAAATAATCTAGACATTTGAAATATAAATAATCTAGCATTTTTTTAGCAATTCAAGTGGTCATAAACTATGTTTATAATGCATTTTGACATTTTTAGACACTTTTTCATGGTTCATCTGGTACAATATAAATTTTTATCTAGGCTCAACTGCTGGTCATTTTAAATTTTCAAGTTTACCCCACGCACATTCCACAAAGTAAAAAAGTCAAGTAATTTGATTTCACTAAATCATTTCCACTTATAACTCTTCATGACTCCTTTTTAAGTCTTTACTATTATTCAATTTTGTATTAGAATAAATTGTATTTTGTATTTTTCTAGTTAAATTATTGAGTGTTTCGCAAGTAAAATATTGTTCTATAAAATTCAAGAAAACAATATACAATACAGCCATAATATGCCTTGAAAAAAATTGAAATAAAGTAAAATTAAAATTATAACAATTGAAATACAATTATGATCATATTTTAAATTGAAAATGTGAAATTAACGTTGTGTTCTGTTGATATGATAATAACAGATATTACAGTTTGATCTTTAATTTAATACCAAGTAAAAAAACGGGCAGACAATGACACTAAGATAGTGCCACAAACATTCTTCTTCATCTTATTTACTGAATGATGTATGGTAAAGTCAAAAATAGAAAGGAATGCCATCGAACTGCCTCTGGATTTACAGAAAGATGTTGGTGTAGATTAAACTACCAAACCTACTTTTTATTTACTGAACGAGGGACAACCATCATATATAAATAACTTATAGTTCTAATAATAACCCCCTCCCCTCAATCATTTTGTTATCGTGAAGGTTTTCGTACATACATTATATATATATGAGGTAACTCGTTCATTGTAAGCTTATGCAATGCTCTTCCATAGGAATAGAGCACTCTGGTGAATGGGGAATTTATGGTAAATGAATATATCGCTTAAATTCAACCTTACTGACTGTCCAGTTCCGTGGAGTAGAGGAGGGATACTGGCCTCCGGGTCAGAAGCAAAGGTTTCAATCCTACCTCGTGGTACAGGAGTTGTAATACAACAAAACAGCTGTTTGTGGATGACACAATAATATATATATATATATATATGTATGTATATATACATACATATACATACATGATGAGAGCATTTTATAGACAATGAGAAAACACAAATCGGATGAATAGGGATTTATTCATAAGGAATGACCTAATATCATCAGTAAAAAAAAAAGGAAAAATGGAAAGATAAGCCTCTCAGAGCAGGAGTTATCTATGTTGTGAGTGGATGGGCTGAGACTTTCAGCAATCCATTTCCTACATAGATAACTCCAGCTCTGGAAGGCTTTCCCTTCATTTTTCTCCCCATCTCACAGATGATGTTGGGGTCATTCCATGAATAAATACCTATTCACCAAATCTGTGTTTACCTCATTGTCTATAAAAAGTTTTCACCATTATGTTGGATACAACTCATCCATCCAATAATCACACAGACACACACACGCATAATATATATATATATATATAAATAAATAGTAGAATGTGGATTCGCTACATTAACTAGCTCATGTTTCTGCCAGAAATATGAGCTGGTTTGTGTAGCGAATCCACATTCTACTATTTATTTCCAACTCTACTCAAAAACAACTTAACTTCCATAGTATAAAGTTGAATGTATTGAGCACTCTATGAAATAAATCCATTACATATCAGAAGTTGCTTTATATAATTAATATATTATTATATTAAGCCATACTGCTAGCCTGATCTGTACCATATGTATTATGTGTGTGTGTATATATATATATATATATATATTTTACATACACTGTACATGCATGCATTATCTCAGGCAAATATCTTCCTAAACTTATTTCATTCTCATTTTTCTTTTTTCTCTCAGCTTTTTCTTCTTCTCCCCTATTTTTTCTTCTGTCAGTCTTTTTCCTTAATTTCCTCTCTCTCATTCACTCACTGTCTCATTCTTTTTTCTTCTATTCATTCTTTCTGAAAAAAACTTTCTTCAATCTTTTTTCTTTCTTAAAAAAAAAGGCAACTCCTTCTTTGGTTTGATGAAAAAATAAAAAGAAAAAGGTATCAAATTTCACTAAAGAAACAAAAAAAAATCTCCAAGTCCTAAAATTTCCTGCCAAACGTTGAAATGGAAATTAATTTTAGCGAGAGAAAAATATAAAGCTTACAAACAAATTGGAAAACTCTAGAATCAATACCGAATACAAAATGGCACCCAACCAAACCATGAAAAGACGAACTAAGCAAGTCTTATATGCGGGGCTGGCACTTTGCACTCGATAAACTAGACGATTGCCTAAAGCACTAAAACTTGGAGTATTACACAATTTCTGAACAACTAATACGAAATCTTTTAATTCATCTAAAAACACAAAATCTTATAATAAAGAGAGTAGCAGCAAATACTGTTGAGAACGATGATGAGAAAAAAAAAAAGTGTTCAAACTCTTTCATTAAAGGAATGAAAAAATTTCATTCTCACAAGTATCAATGACGCTTTAGGATGAAGTGAAACTTGCACCCTCTCTTCTGCTCTAAACATATTGACTGAGGGTAAAAACTGAGTGTTAAAATTTACTGAAAGAAAATTTTAGGTGAAAAATTATTTTCAATGAAAAAGCCATAGTTTGCAACTAGTCTAAGAGAGTGACAGCTCAGATTCAAAACCAGGGAGTGGAGTCCACCTGGGTGGATTGATGGAGCACCTCCCCATTTTTATTTTGATGTCAAGGAGCTAAGGTGAATTCCCTTCAATGAGGATTTGTAAAAGATTAAGTTTGTTAGGAGACTAACTACACTGGTACAATTACAGACTGCAATCAAAGGGATTTGATGTTTACAGTCTACCCCAGATACCACACAACATACTAGTATAGGTGATTAGTAGTACACACAAAAGAATTTGTTCTAATACTGGCTACTGCAAGCTTATGCTTTGTATGACATACAGTCCTTGCTTCAGTTAGAGAGATGGTATCTTGACTTCTTAAATTTCTGGAAGCAGTGGGGGACCTTAAAGCAATAGCTTCTGAAGTGAAAGAGGATTAGAGTTGATACAAAGCATTCAAGGCTAATATTGATTGAGGAGTTACTGTAAATATCTTCATCTACATGACGAATATATGAAACAATAATAAAACTTATATTAGTCAAATCTTATTATTTCATTGAAATACTTGCGAGGTTTTGACACCTTTCAATAATTTTTTACTTACTGCTATGTTTTTATCTACTTATGTGTAATTCATCTGAAATATTCAACATTAAAGTTTTTTGCCAATATCATGATGAAATTTAATAACACCTAAAATCATTTCTGTTACACATTAAAAGATTGGCATCTCTGTTTTCTATTAGACGTTAGTAAGAAAATGTGCCAGGCTTCACGAAATGTTCGTTCGAACAATTTTGGAATACTGCCAACAAGTATGGAGTCTGTACTTAATAGAAGACATAAAGAAAATGGAAGACGTTCAACGTCGGTTCACTAAAATGATAAATAGAACGGAAGAATTAACATACAAGGAAAGGATGCAGAAATTCAACCTCATTTCTTTTGAAAGGAGGAGAGAAAGAACAGACTCAATGGAGACATTCAAATTGGTTAGGGTCTGTATGGATGTGGAAACTGATAAGTTCTTTCACTTTAATGAAAATAGAACTTCAGGGCATGAATATAAAGTACAGAAAAAACATTGTGAATTGAACTTCAGACAAAATTTTTTCAGCCAATGTGTTGTGGACTCTTTGAAGTGAAGAGGCAGTTGCAGCCATATCCATTGATAGTTTTAAATTCAAAATTCATCAAGACCAAATAAATACACCCTTCATACATACATACAAAATACAAACCTAAAATGATATTAAACATAGTTGACATAGGGAGAGGGAATAGCAAACTCATCTAACAGACCAATTCGCTGAAGTAATATTTGAAGATATTTAGTGAGGCTGAACGCGGGCCAGTAAGTCCCCTGTCCTATACCAACATCTGGTATGGTATCAGGTATGGTATGGCATGGTATGGTACATGCATTTTGCCTACATGCTCTCTACCAGACTCTCCAGTAATCACAGGAGATAAATTAGCTGATGTTGGCAACTCAGTCTCTTGCTGATGTAAGTCATACCTTGCTGTAGGTAAAGGGCATTTAAACAAACAATGCGTTCATTTCCAAACATTATTTCAACATTTATTCTTTGATATGACTGTTCAACTTTCACATAATAACCAGTATTGCTATTAGGAACCATTAAAGTGGTGCAGGTAGCCTTACAGTAGCACAGAGAATGGTATTGGCAAACAGAGTTCAAATCTCGACTGAAACAGTTTTGTGGTAACTTCACACTAATCCTCTTGGAAAGGCATGAATCCATCTCTTCTCCTTCGCCCTAGCTATGGGCTAATAGCAGGGCAGACTAAGTTCTCTTGCTTTGGTTAGCAACTAGGTTTAGGAGACTAACAACTAATTCCAATTAGAGGCAGTGGAGCCCCCTTAAGATGGATAGAAGTCAACTTTAAGGGTCACTTCAGAATCATTCCATTGTCTACCTAGACAAAAAGAGGCCTTCTTAATATTATCAACAAAGAATTGATATATTTGGTGAGTGGTACCCTGTATAATTGAACTGTGATCAGAAAATTTTTGTCAAAGGTCATACTGCCCCTTAATCAATCATATATCGTTTTGACAGACTTTTGTCATATTACATCAAAATACAAAGAAGTACCCAAAATAACCAGAATTATAGATCTATCCCAAGTCACAACATTGGAAAGAAACAATTGGTCATTTTGAACTTGTTCCCCTCAAATCACGTCACAAATTCAAATGATTGTTTGTTTTTAACTCTGTGAGCAAATAAAGTACAAATTTTATGGAAACACGTTTCATTTTCAAATCTTCTTGTATCGTTCTCTTGTACGAACTCTAAGAGAACCAACTCACCTTAAATATCTCATTGATGGTTCGATGATGATCTACATTAATTGTGTGGCACACTTTTTCAAGATTTTAACCTCTTGGCTTGTTGAATTTCGGCCAATCATAGTTGGTCTTCAAGTGATATTTCACCATGTTTAAAACGCAAATATTGCTTTGTACACTTGTATTTTAGCTAAAGCTTCTTCCTTGACAGCTTCTTGAAGTAATGAAGGTTTAAGCTACAGTTTTCCCCAGAAGAAAACAAAACTTCATGCATGTTTGTTTTTTTTCAACTACTGAACTTGTTCAGTTGAATTTGTTCCTTGTTTTCAATTTCATTTTTCTAAGGTTAAAAGAGGTCTGGACAAAGTAACCTCATCTTATAAAGTAATAACTAAAAGGAAACCTTCCAAATACAATGTAAATATTTCAGTTTATTCAACTTTTTAAGGTGTTATTTTTTCTGCTTTTTAATGGGGGTTTGAAAAATAATCAATTTTACAATGTTTTAAATTGTGTAAGCTACAAGGTTCAAAAGATATCTAGTTTTAATATTATTTTTTCAAAAGTTCAAAGACATTCATTTTTATTTCAATTTTTCAGTTAATTTCCAAATCAAATTCACAAGCTTTCAAGGAATTCTTTTTTTTACTTGCTTAAATCTGAGTAGCATCCATGTTTTTTTCACACACCTAAATTTGAGCAGCCATGTTTGATTATGGCTACCCTTTGATCAGACTCACCAAAACCTGCATATTTCATCAATATCTGTTTGTTGATGAAAAAATAATAAAGATGAATGACTGGGAAGGAAAAATTTTCCTAGAAGTAATTGATTTTGTTCAATCTTTTTCTTTGGCGAAAAGAAAAACAGCAGTCCAAAATTAAATTTAAGAACACAAGAATAAAAACAGTTCCAGTTTTATAATGGTGCAGACAGACTTGCTTCATTTCTCCACCACCAACACCATCATCATCATCCCAATCATTTTCAAACTCAATTTTCCCTTCTCATGAAAATGTTCATGACTGCCATGATTCGTTAAAGGCATCTGGGAGAATACATGTTATATTTTATAATTTTTCTTCATTTTTCTCTTTCCATGATTTTATACTTCTTTTTCGTTCCTCTGGAACAAATAGATGCACCCCTCTCACACATGCAAACCTAGAATGATATCATTATATATAGTTGACAGACTCATCTCACACACCAATTTGCTGACGTGATAAACTCAGTTCTTACTGGATGCGCTATTACTGTGGCCTTGTGCCATCTAGGCTACAGTGCCTCTCATAGAGTAGGGGTTTGCAAACGAATGACACATCATCACTGCTGTATTGAGTTCAATTCTCAATTTCACGCCCCATATTGTAGACTTGCATCAGATTAGGCTAACCTGAATAAATAACTGGTCTGCCTTGTGGCTGAAACGGTTGCAGACTTCTGAACGGAGCTAGAGGTCAGTGTTTTTTGTTTTATGAATTCAACAAGTATTAGCACAGTGCCTGTTCCAAAGGTACATGTTTGACTTAATGGTTTGTGGAGCAGCCTTCCATTATTGTCATGAAAAACAAATTACTGTCAATCATATGAAACTATAAAAGCTCTAAAGTATTTTGGTAACTTCTCTTCTACATTGCCAATCCAGATATTTTACATCTATATTTAGATTTATAATTTTAGAAAATAGATCTAAAATCTGTAATTATTTATTTAATTTTGATTAGATTTCTCAACAACTGCTGATCCAAAAAAACTTTAAACTCAATACTGCCATGCCTTGTGTATTGACTAGTATATCTGGTGAATGCGAACTTTGTACAACGGCTTGTTGTCAAGTAATCACAGTGCATAGACATACATGCACGGACAGATTTCTTCAATCATGATCAGATTGTAGTTAATTAAGGCTCCATTATACGACAACCAAATCGTTTCCCCATGTTAATATTTCAATGTTTATTCCAATCATCTACAGAATATCATCTGGAAATGTTTTTTTAAAAGTATATTCATTCTTTATTCCATATGTAGATAATGTTCCTTATAATGTGCAATGTGACCAATGGGGACCATCTATATCTTTATAGGTTTGCATGATATTAATGAAAGAACAGATCTTTCTTGGAACATCTCATCACAAAACCATTTCAATAGGAAAATTCTTCAGCCTTGTTTTCCAAAAGAGTGTAGCTAAGTTTGGGCACAAGGCCAGGAGTATGGTGCACCCAGGATCAAACTCACTACTCAGTAGAAAAAAAAGCAGATAAGTGATTCTCCTTTTGAAGTCTAGAATATTCTAGCCATCGTCTTGCCAACTGACGAAACAAAATTGAAAAATTTCCAGTACTTGATTTCAAGGTGATCTCGAAATTCAACATCCCAAATTATCCTGGTTATTGTGAGTATGCGTGCAGTGTAGCCTAGCATTCTAAATTTTTAAATTAAGAATAAAGATTTGATTCTGATTTTAAAAAGATCAAAGTACAGTCTGATGGTTGAATAACCATGTATTCCTGTTACATTTGTTGATGAAATATGCCACAAACTCCTTTGGATAGAAATAAAGATTAAAGTCAGTTTGTTATTCTGATTCTTTGTACCCCTGAAACTATTGATTTTCTTGCTAGTTATCGACCGCTTTCTTACTCAGCGATGTATCAATGATGGGTAACACTTGATTACTGATTGCATATGCTCAAAGCTTGGATGGAATTTGATGAGGGTTTCCTTTGTACTGAGACAAGATTTGAATAAACCATTTTTAATCACCACTACCCATAACAGACCGGGTTAATAAAGTTAAGTTCATTCATGTGATCAGACATTTGTATGTATCTATCTGTGTATCTATCAAACCATTCATAGTAGAAACTTGAAATTTTGCGCACACACTCCACTCAATGAGTAGGGAAAATATTTTTTTGTTTTTTTTGTTTTTTGAAAATTCTCCCCTTAAATAGGTTTTTATTAGAGGGTTCAATTCATCATGAAAGTTTATGCCAGATTGGTCCTTTAGTTAATGCCCATGTTTTTTTGTTTCTTTTAAATTTAAATTTATGATTCAAATTATACTGCTAGCATATTTCCATCAAGGTAACTTGTTTTTACCACCATCGCTACTCGATTCACAAGATGAAAAGCAGCATACATGGGTGGCAGGGATTCATAATTTCCCTTGGAATGCTAGTTTTTGTTTTGTATTTCTAATGAGACTTGATTTTCATTTTAATCCCCGCAACCCACAATAAACTGGTTTAATCACTGTTGCTGGTTTTAGTTTATTCATTAGTTCTGACATTTATATATATTTATCTATCTATATCTGCGGACTTCTCCTAGCCCTAATTGTTCATAGTTGAAACTTGAAATTTTGCAATGAGTAGGGAATATGTTTTTGTTCCCCCCTCATACGTTTTTATGGGGAGGGGGTTCAATCTATTATGAAAGTTTATGCCAAACTAGTCCCTTAGTTCATATCAAACAGCATTCACACTTGTTTTTTTAATTTTTAAAAAAAAATTTGTACTTTTTAGAGATCACAGTCCAAAAAAGGCAAGAAAAGAAACTTATTCATTGATCGCGCCTTCCTTCCAGTTTTTTAGGTGATCATCCTTTCAAGTAACTAACCAGACCTGTTTTTTCTTGTTGGTTTTTTTTTCTCATGAATTTGTGATTCAAGCCACACTTATTGTCTTTTCATCAAGGTAACTCAATTTTACTAGCACCATTTTTAACTTTCAGGGTAAAAAGAAGCTTACCCGGTTGTGATTCATAGTCTTCCTTAGAATTCTGGTTGATTTTTAAATTTTGGTATACTAAGCCATCAAACTGACATTATGACAATGTACGTGTCCCATGTATTAGTCCAGCATCAATGGTTATTGTATATAATTATAGAGCATGGAGGGTTTATTTGTGGGCATCTGATCAATTCATTGCTGGTCAAATCATCAATGGGATAATTCAACACTAACTCCAAATAAGGTTCAAAATTTAAAAAAACTAAAACCCAAGTTCAATATATCAGATAATAAATAAAGAATCAGAATATTAAAATTTAGCATTATGCACAACTGCTTTTAAAAAAATTATCATAGATCTAGTAGATTTGTTTATCATCTTTTTTTTTTGTGTGTGTGTGTGTGTGTGTATGTATATTATATATATATATATATATATATATATATATATATATATATATATATATATATATATATATATATATATATATATATATATATACTGATCGTCCAGTTCTGCGTAGGGCAGGGGTAAAATGTCAGCCTCTGGGTCTGAAGAGAAAGTTTCAATCCAATCTCGAGGTACTGAAAGGGATATCAGATAGTCTATAGCCACACTGAAGAGTTGTAATACAATGAAACAGCTGTCTGTGGATGACACAATTATCAATTAAACTTGTCCACTAGAAGCTACTCATAGCAATGCTCTTCTAACTCTGGAACAGAGCACCCTGGTGGATGGGGAATTTTACATCATGGTACTGGATGGGTTATTGGATTGTTTATAGCCACACTGAAGAGTTGTAATACAACAAAACAGCTATATATATGTATACCATACAGTACAAATCAGGGATGCAATGTTATATAATATAATGCAATATCCGACATATGATGGGTTTTCATAAAGTGCTCGATACATTCACCTTTAAATATTAGGTTGGTTTACAGTAGAGCTTGGAATATAATGGAATGAGGATTAGCTACACAAACAGGTTTATTTTTCTGCCCAGTTTGGGTTTCTTCAGGTGAATGATTTGGTCTATTTCAAATTCCTGTTGGGGACATTTTGGGGGCAAGATGTCTACATATTTTCTTTGTTTTTTTTTCAGAGGTTGACTATTTGCTTCCTATATTTTGTTTTATTTAATGGGGTGTATGTCTGTTGGTGGTTATAAATAATTTATAATGTCCCAAACAGGAATCTAAAATGAACTGAATCATTTGCCTGGGGAAGCCCAAACAGGGCAGAAACATGAACGTGTTTGTGTAGCAAATCCTCATTCCATTATATATATATATACATAATAATAATTAAATAATTGTGTCATCCACAGACAGCTATTTTGTTGTATTACAACTCTTCAGTGTGGCTATAGACTATCCATTATCCCATCCAGTACCACGAGGTACGATTGAAAACTTCGCTTCAAACCCAGAGGCTGGTATCTTATCTCTTCCCTACGCAGAACTGGACAGTCAGTAAGGTTGGATTTAAGCAATATGTTTCACTCACACATAATTCCCCATCCACCGGAGTGCTCTATTCCTAAATTGGAAGAGCATTGCATAAGCTTATGATGAACAAGTTACCTCACTTAAAGAGTGTTCAACCTTGAATAAGGTAGCATTAATTGTATTAATCATACATATATATATACACATATATATATGATTTTCTTGGCCTATAATTATGTTTTTTCCTATCTCAGAAATATTGAGCTTGTAGGTAGCTGTGTTGAAGGGTAGGATTCTCAAATACATACGATAGCAAAATTGAAAATCCGCGAACAAGCAACTGACTGATGTAACTTTTTGGATCGGTAATATAAAAGGAAGGAATAGATAACGAAAAATTAAGGCATTTACGTGGAATTTGCTGGCACTTGACACACTTAGTGGGGAATTGACACATTATGAAAAGAGTCAAAATCGTATGACTTAATTTTATCTTTGGAATCTTTGTGTCAATAGTAAGAAGAAAGATTGGCAAAAGGTATGAGATGTGTACATCTAATAGAACTGGAGATATTCCTGAATATAGAAGGAGCATTTGCAGTAGAAAAATTTTCAATTTTTACATGGAAATACACCCAGATTTTTAAAAATTACAAAAAATCAACCACTCATTGGATATGAATAGAATCTCTAGTACTGATCTGATAAAAGACAAAATTTATTTTAAATAAGTTTCCATTTCAGAGAAATTCTCAAAATCATTAAAATCTTTTTTGAATTAAATTATTTCAGAAAATTCTTGTTTTATTCTTTCACTTCGCCTAACTGAGATTTTTGGTAATTATAATGAACCGATATGATTAATCAAATATAATCAGTGAAAAAAAGAAATAATATGCTGGAAGCATTTCTTTTTTAGTTTTTATTTTTTTTTTTTTGTAGAAGCTTTTTAGTAAGTATGGAAGGCCAGAGTGGTTAACACAAAGACCCTGGCAATTTTTCTATTTGTTGTTAAATTTTTACAAATTGAAAGACTCATTCTAGATATGATTCAGATTAATTTTTATCAATTTTTTCAAGTATTTATTTCCATCATGCTTCCTTCAATAGAAATTCAAATTTAATTTAAAGTTAATGTTTGATTATGTTACCAACCACCATTTTTTTAAAAAGTTTGTCAACCTGCTCCTTGTCAAATAAGCGGTCAACAACCTTTATTAATGTTTTGCCAGTAAAATTTGAAAAAAATAGAAACACTTAAATGAAACAGTCTGACTCTACATTATTATCATTTAAAGTTTGTTTGTTTTTTTTTCAAACAATTATTTAAAATTTTGTCTCCTTGCAAAAACAAGAAAAAAAATTAATATTTCAAATTTTTTCTTGAAAGTAGCTTCCCTTTATTGAGGAAAAAACCACCAAGAATTTCAAGTCCACAAAATTAGAGGGACCATTGTGAAATGTTTTGGGACTAAATTCAAACATGTTACCTTGGCTTAGTATGATTTGTCTAATGAGTATTGTTCAAACCAACAAATGCAAAATAAATCATAGCAGACAACAAAGACGAATTGTTCTAATGACTAATTTACTGCACAACAAATTAACTGGTGACTAATTGTCCTAGCACAGTATTTGAGAAAGGAAGAACAAATTGGATTACCATATATTTATGAATTCAAGTTGTTTTTTTACCTAAAAAGTAGCCTAAAGTTAATAACTCAACTTATAGCCAAGTCAGTCATAAAGAAGGGACAAAACTTTGTAGCAGAAAAATGTCCAAGTGATTGATGATAATGGTTCAGCACAACTTTAATAAATATGGAATCAGCAACTCTATGGATGGAGCAGAAGATGACATCTTGTGGCGGTAACCTGCTGACCAAGCGTTAGAAGCTGAGGGCTCACACTAAAAAGATGACCCTCATGACAATGTCATAACAGAAGACCAGGCTCAACAGTTGTTTGCCGAATCTAATGAAGGAGACTTCTATGGATTTAAAGGAACTGAATCTATATTGGTTAGTCATTTTTCTTCGCTACTTTTTGAATAAATAAAGATTACATTTACTAGTTATCATTTATTCATATTTAGTCAATGTTCAATAAAATTAAAAAAATATGGAGCCAACTTATGGGCTGGTTTTTGATTATGGTTTTGTGTTGGACATTTATTCAAGAGTATATGGTAAGTCTATATAGAAGAAATCAAAGACAGAAACTCTATCGATATCATGAGCAGTGCAACTTTTTCTGTGTGATTTTATCTGTCTCTTTGTTTCTCTGTCTGTAATGCATGATTAAATAATATATAATTGGTATCTTGCAGATACAAATATCTCTTACTTACCATTGCAACAATGGTCTCTTCCACTTGAACAAGTTCTGTCACTTTTTGATAAAACCTTAGATGAAATTGATAAAATGTAAACATTTATTTTCACTATTAACACCTTTGAAATAGTAAACTAAGTCTCAAAGTTAGTGAATGTGAAGCAAACACTCAAAGTTCATAAAAACACAAGTAGATATCATTACCAAATTCATTACATATATATATATATATATATATATATCTCATTGTGTCATCCATAGACAGCTGTTACATTGTATTACAACTCTTCAGTGTGGCTATAGATTATCCATTATCCCATCCGGTACCACGAGGTAAGTTTGAAACCTTAGCTTCAGACCCAGAGACTGATATCCTTCCTCTACTCCAAGGAACTGGATTGAATTTAAGCGATATATTTATTTACACATATATTCCTCATCCACCAGAGTGCTCCATTCCATGTTATAAGAGCATTGCATAAGCTCATGATGAATGAATTACATCACTTAAAGAGTGCTCAACCCTGAATATATATATATGTGTGTGTGTGTGTGTGTGTGTGCGTGTGGTTTGTTTTCTTTTAAAATAATCATCTCATAGAAATTCAAATATACTAATTTTTTCATGGGTAATAACTAGTAACAAGATAAGTAATTTTTCACTAAGTCTTTTTCATCTTTTTTTTTTGTTATCCTGGACTTATGGGGCACCATTATATACAGTAGATACTAATACATTGGAACATCTATTTGAGTCAAATCAATCTTTTCTAAAAATCAAGTCTATTTGTGATATTTTCATTTAATTGGACCAGAATTAACAAATTAAAATAACTTTCTGGTTGGTCACTACTGACTCATTAACTGCTTAGTCAGACTCAGTTGAGCATTATTTGCTGTGTGGTATATAGATACAACTATAACTATGTCATTTAGCATATGCAAAATTCCAACCAAAAATATGCAAAAAATGATGTCATCTAAAGATTTGACTCTTTCTGGAAAAATTGCTGATCTGGAAAAAAAAGCAGTAACAGCGATTCTAAAACTAGAAAACACAGGCTGGGAGAAATAACTGAAATTCCAAAATATACAAATGGGGAAACCTTAATAAATTCTTCCAACATTGATGGACATTAAAGATTGCGGTAATTAATCACTGCTACCCATAACAGACCTGTTTAATCACCTGTTGATGTGTTTAGTTATCCATGTGTTCTGACAATTCTATCTATCTATCTATCCAAAGCTCTAGCCAGCCTTTACTGTTCATACTGTTCACTTTGAATTTTTCTTTTAAATTCTCCTCAAAAATAGGTTTTTAGTGGGGGATTCAGAATATAAGCTTCTGTTAAATTGGTCACCAGTTTATGCCTGCTTGTTTTTAAAAAATTCAGACCATTCATGGCGGTCTCAGCCCAACGAAAGGCGAGATAAGTAATTTATTCATTGATCATCACCTTTTCCAATTTTTTAATTGATCACCCCCAAAACATACATGGGTGGTGGTGATTCATATATTCCCTTGGAATGCTAATTCAGTACATTATTAACTGTTTGAAGACTCATAGGTTGAATTTCATCCTACTTTTGAAGTGTCGGTATTTGAGTGTTGATGGGTAGGGTGTGTTAAAGTGGTTTAGCGCCCCGTAATGCAGAATTCTTACTAAATCTGCCACCCAAATACTTATGCTAAAATTTTGTGACAGGCACAAATTTTGCTCATTGATTTTTACCAAAATTTCAAATCATTCAACCAATAAAGAACTACATGAGACTCTTTTGCATTCAATGTTTATCTTTCCATCTAATCACTTTGCTGTCTTCTGTGTGCGTTCTCCTCTCCTCACCAACAGTGAAGTACCACTTTTCACTCTATTGCTTATCACTGTCCCTGAAATAAGCACTTAAAGCCCTTCTACGAGGTTGTTAAGAGGGCATTGGAGGGTCTTCCTAAATTTGAAAATTCAAAAATGCTTCAGAACCATTATCCAAGTTTCGGGAAAAAAAATTACTTTTCCTTTGTGATTACCCCGGCTCCTTTAATTTATTACACAATTCATTTAACTAATAATCTTTGAACCATCATGATTTTTACACATACTAAAGATAAGTTCATGGAAATATAAATTTATTACATGATTTTACTAATAATTTTTGTAACATCATGATTTTTACATATATTGAAGATAAGTTCATGGAAATATAAATTTGTTACATGCCTACAAAATATTTACCCAAGTAATGATTAATAAAAGTCAATTTTTATGGGCCTCTGGCTACTTAAGGGGAAAGAGAATGTTGTCATGTGTTAAGATTAAAAAAAAACAAAACAAAAAAAAAACAGTATAAATAAAAATTTTCAGAAAATTCTGAGGATATCCTGGAAGACACCCTAGACCCGCCTCAGTTTAATCAGGGGTCAGCTATGACAATCGGTCCATCGATCCTTTCTGCCTCCCTATGAACAGATGTGCCTCTGTGGCATAACTGCATTACCATTCTTTTTCACAACATGGTGGTGGGTCATTTTTGATACCACCTTTTTATCTTTGTGAACCTCGGGGCACCAAGGCTTATAATCCGTCCTACCATTTTGTTTTGTACCCTGGCTGATTAACAAATGGCCGAGTAGTTCAAAGCGGAAGAAATAGAAACAGGTTTCAAAGAGTCAAATCTATAATAAATGGATTTAAATAAATTTTGTCTAAAAATTCACTGAATTTGTTTTACTTCTCTTGAAAAAGTAATTTTAAAAAACAAAAAAAAACTGATTAAACTGTATGGATAGTTTGTGTTCTCCATGATTTGTACTTTAAACTAAAAATGAAATGAATTAAAATGACTCGCGTTGCTCTGAATGAAGAAATTTGAGAGCAAACATAGATCAGATACAGAAGCCAAACAAAAAACATGAAATCGATGACAACAAGAATGAATCAATAACTCAAATGATCACAGGGCAATTTCTATGCTTGGAAAAATGTACCTTCCAAGGATTGGACTTACAGACCATCAAAAATAACATTCTGGGCCATTTCTCAACCACCAGAATCACTGATGATGATGATGATGTTGCTCGGAATAACCAAGACAGCTGCCTAATTGAGCTGAATGGCTCTATAACTGTTGTGTCTCAATTAACCAGAATTTTCTCTGTGTGTGTGTGTGTATGTACAGGTATACCTTGATTAATTCGGTTATTAAAAAAGGTTGGAGTTCTTAGGTTTTACATCTTTTCTAGAAAGAAGAATGAGAGGGGATTAATTGAGACTTTCAAAATTATTCATGGAATTTCTAAATATGGTACACCATTCTTTAATGTCACTCCTCGAACTGGAAATCTATTGATGTCAGATTTTAAAAACTAAGTCTACTGAACAATCAGATTTTTTTTCTAATAAAGCAATATATTTTGGGAATAAGTTTCCTAGTCTCGTTGAAGATAGCAATAGTGTACATAGCTTAGAAAATATTTTAGATAACTTTAGAAATTATGGAAAAAAGCATGAGCTCACAAAGACATTTTTGGAAATGTCTGATGAGGTTTCCAATGTGAATCTGATCTGTGGATTGTATTAAATTGTGAATGTTGTTTGAGATTATGTACAATGAATATATTTTTATGAATAATTTGATTTGAAGTTGATTTGTAAATATTGTGTACAATCTGAGATGCCCAAAGGGGTATAATAAATGAATACACACAAAATTTTTTGTACTGTTCAAAACCACACTGTTCAAAGTCTTATCATAATTTGATGGGTTTTTCTATTCAGCTTATACTTAATTAAATTAATTTGTACAGCAATGCCTCAGCTACACTACATCAAAACCCTAACTAATCAAAACCTGCTCTACACAAGATATTCCTGTATGTCACACATACACATATATATATATAGGTAAATAATAAGAAAATTTTAATAACAACAAAAACACAAAATCATTTTTTATGTCTTTTTTTCTTTCTTGGGGTAAAAAAAGTCTTTTTCTTAGTCAACTCTCCATTTTAATTGTTTGAAAATGACACTACCAACGGTTTACAATGATACCGTCAACGGTTTGAATAAATAAAACTAATGAAAAATTTTCAATAATCATTGTATTTTCTTTTTTTTAAATAGTTATTTTTGGTTGTTTGTCTTTTCAAAGAGAAGAGAAAAAAAGAGGGACTTTATTATTTTCTGGGGTTCATCAAACTTCCTTGTATACAAGAATCTCAATATATGAAGGCACTGATGGGTGAGATATTCTTCTTATCACTTCATGGCAACACACAGATATTCAAAACATTTTGATTTATAGACCTATAAATTGCTTTATCATACTTAAATAAAAACAAGTTTTCAACAAATAATCATATTTTTTAAGGTTAAAGTTACATAATTTTCAACGATGCACTGCACTGCAAACATTTTAAAGGCATATTTATATGAACTATCACAAACACCAGAGATCCTCAAATCATCCAGGATCACAAGTATTGAGACTATGCTGCAAAAGACTCACTTGTGGTGGGCAGGCTGCATGGCAAGGATGGAGGCCTATTGGCTATCAAAGACCTTCCAATCAGGAAGACTAGTCTCTGGACAGTGAAAAAGTGGGGGCCCACAGAAGTAATACAAGGACTCCTTGAAAAGGACCTACATCTTCTATGGAATCGACCATCGTCAGTCGACTATAGAGGCAGCCGACAAGGAGACATGGCAACACAAAGTCTATCAAGAAACATCCCTTGCTAACACAACCTGCAAAACAAGAGCAGAAGCAAAAAGGTAGCACTGTGGGAACTTCCCTTAGCTGCAATACCTTCTCCTCAATTGTTGTAGAAAGACCTGCCTCTCTTGCATACGCCTCACTAGCCACTTGAGAGCCTGCAAGAGACATGGAAAACTCTTGTAAATCTTTTGTTCACAAAGCCAAACCATGATATATCTTATTATGATACATTATAGTATATGATGATGTGTAAGTTTATTAAAAAATAAACTTATGCACCATCATATACCCACACACATATGTATACATATTTAATACTAATATTGTATATGTAGTATTAAATATCTGTGTGCATTTGACCAAAACAAGTTTGGCACAAAATGCTCACAGAGAAACCAGCTTTTTTCAATCAACTTTAGATCAGTGGTTTTGAAACTCTAGTCCATAGATCCCTGGGGGTCCGTAAGATAATTTTTGTGTGTTCGCAGTTGGAAATAATGATACCACGAAAATGAAATTGGGACAACCGATATCGACAATGAACATGGCCCCACACTGGATGGAAGATCCATCATGAATCGGACACACTACAACTGGAGCTCCATGATGGATCGCCCATCCAAAGGATCCCACAGGTGGGTCACCAATGCCCAGCTATTGAAAAAATAATCATTGGACACAGACAACTAATATGTATAAGAATTCAAATAAATGTAATCCATCGAAAATAGAAATGATTTTTAAAGTTGCTTATTACTACAGTTCATTAATTACAGTTTAAAAACTAATCATTGAAAATAGGGGTCCGCCAGAACATTTCCTTTACAGAAGGGATCTTTGAGTTTTCAAAGTTTCAAAACCATTGACCTAGATGATTAGCATGGTGACCATAGCAAAGACTCAGATGACCACTGACAATGGTCACTTTGCTAGTCTTATGTGTTGGTGCCTGTGAAAGTGTGTATGTCTTTATATAAATTTTATACACACTTACACACACACACATCCACAATAAATTGATAAATCAATATAATTGATAATAACTTTTATTATTTCTACCTTTAAGAAAAGAAAAAGAAAGAACTTGTTTTCAACATGGAAAATCCGGAACCAGCTTTCTGGTTAGATCAAATCATGACTGATTTGGTTCAAATCCCGTGGTGAACTTTTTGATGACTTAGTTGGTGAGAAAAAAAAAAAAAAATTCTCTTTTTTTTTCACATCATTTGAGTGTATGTGTTACACTGATTTAGCAAAATTGCCTAATTGGCAAAATTTACTAATATTTTGTAAAAAAAGTTGGATTTCATTTTGATTACATAAACTTTTGATTCTAAAAAAAAAAAAAAAAAAAAAAGTTGTTTTTGTTCTAGTTTTAATCAAATAAACTTTTGATCAAATTAAAACTATGTACTTATTTTTTGTAAGAAAAAGTTTGCTGATTTGGCGTACAAGCTTGGTAGGTGCAGTTAGCCCAGCAGTTATCAGTACAGAATAAAGAATTGGCAAACTGAGTTCAGATTCACGTTGAAACAGTTGGTGTGCATTTTGTACTAATGCCCTTGAGAAAGACATGAATCCACTCCTCCTCCAGCTATGGGTAAATAGTATGATAGACTGGACTCTCTTGCCTAATGCTGACAACCAAGTGTAGAGACCCTAAGGCAGATTGGTTCCACTTCCTCAAATAGGTCTCATCAGGGATTTGCTGCTTTACCATGTAATCCAATATAACCTGTAGCATATTACTTGGAGAGGAGATGGGCACCACCAAGTAACACTTACTTCCTTGAGAAATGCCATGAAAGATAAGAACTCAGCTTGGTACCCAGACAAGGACATGGGTGGAACTGAACCTTAGAGTATATCACAGGACTACATGATGGGGGGGGGGGATTGTATTTCGCCAATCTTGCCTGCTTTAAAAATTGGTACAATTATTTTTTTTTCCAACCAGGACTTGAACCTTTGCACCAGTTGGAAATACACAACCACCAGGAGTTGAGGCAGCACCATGTGTGTTAACATTTCCCTACCATGATTTAAAATCACAACTCAGTGATTGCTAGGTAGCTCTTTTACTGTCTGAGCCAAACTGAAAAGTTCTTATGTATCTTAGAATTATGTATTCATAACATACACCATACAACAGTAGCAATAATCATCTTTAGTTGGAATAGAGGTAGAAGACGAGTTTGACCCTGCAGCAGCCAGGCTTGTTTCCCCCCCCCATCTGTAGAAAGGTTGTGAAGTGTTACTTACTACTAAGAGGAAGGACGTGTGGGGACTGTAAATATTTACTTACACCTATTCAACTCTACCTTGACGAAATATCAAACATTAAGATAACTCGTGTCTGATTACTTCCCCCAACAGCTGAATGGCACGTGTGGCTGTGAGAAAAAAAGTTACAAAAATATATAAGCAAAAAAGAGTTGCACAGAAAGTCAACCCAGGCTTTTGCTTTGATCACCCTCCCCAGAATATAAAAAGTTACCCACAGTTACAACCAGAACGAAGATTGTGCTGCATTCTTCTCTAAACGTCCTGTTAGTCTTTTTATTGATGTGTTAAGGAATAATGTCAGTATTACGACGGTGTGGCTAATTTCTTTGGTATTTCGTCTTCTAAGTTACTAGTTGTCTACAAAATGATGTCATATATGAAACTGATATTCTTGTTATCTCTTCATCATCAGGTTTCAATATGCGAGTCTTTGTAGAAGATAAACTACTGGAATCTTTTTGTCCAATTCATTTCATTTTTAATAATTGTAAACATTTTTTTAATTGATTTGTAGTGTTACAGACAAAAAATAAAAAGACAAGTATTGTTATAGTGGATTTTGTTTCAAGTTTATTTTGCTATTAGTAGTAACTTGAACTTGGTATCTACATTCTGATACTTATGTATTCTTTTTCTTCTTGAAAAAGTTAATGGGTTATTCAATGGGAAAATTTAACGAACCATGTTGCCAATCAAGAAATTTCACACCTAGATATTTTAGGTAGTATCTAGATTTTAGGAAAAAAAAAGCGCTTGGGTACTGGTTATAAATCTAGATAATTCTAGATATAATTCGAGGCAATTTTAGATATAAACTGAAAGAAAAGTTGCTTCAGTCCTGAACTCTCCGAAGGTGCTAGCGTAAAAAAGGATTTACTTACTACTATAAAAAATGAAATAAAAGTTTCCACGCTAATTTCATGGGCCACTGGGTTTTTTTTTAATGGTAAAGAAATAAATTCAATTAATTTGCCAAGCTATTTATTTGTCTGCTTTTATGACGTTTTATGCTTACATAATTTTAGGATTTTTTTATGAATTTGATTGAAATTAAAAAAAAGCAATTCAAAGTTTCTATTTATTTCACAGTCAATAAATTTATACCCCCAGCCCTATTTTAAACAAATTATTTCATAAGTTATTGATGCTATGTTTCAATTGAGGTAAAAGTTATCAATTGTTTAGAACCATCAACAAGTCATATTCATCATCGTTGCTGAAGAAGCAAAAGGCTAGGTCTACAAAATCATACTAGTAAAATCCGAACTCTGAGCAAATTTGGAGAGAAACAAGAGGGGAAAAAAAGGTCTATATATTAGATCCCCAACCCCCAATTTACTGTGTATTCTAATCTCTAGTATATCTAATACAAAACCTTAGAAAAAAGGTCGAATATTGAAAAAGATTTTTCATAATTTGGCACCTTTGTCCCATAATAGTTGTTGACTTTGCATCTACATTCAATACACTATATGTAACATATATTATGGGACAGAGATAGTGTTATCTCTTGGAGGGGCTTATTTTATAAAATCTATCTAGCGTTACTGTTCGTAAAATTATGAAGACATTTATCTATTATTGTTTTATTCAGGAAGAAGATATATTAGAACCTTTTCAGAGACTCAAATTCCTACATGCAAATTCAAAGTATTTCAGAAAAATGTCCTGAGGTAGCATTCATTTTAGTACTACGCTGTCCCATAATAGTTGTTATATTCGATCTATCAAATAATACCCAAATCTAAAAACTATTATGGGACAGTTAGTGAATGTCTTCGTGTATCGTCTGCTTTCTTTCTTTAAAAGTTTTTTTCCCCTCGTTAAAAGTACACTTCTATGTAACACGTAATAGTCTCTCTAAAGATGTTAGTACAAATAAATTGGAAGCTACATGTCTTTTGAATAAATAAAGTAATTGCAATGATTTATCTGTTTCAGAATGAAGAAAAGAAAATACTTACACTCTCTCTTATTCACACTCTTTTACTTCCAGCTTTCATTCAGACAAGCCGAACGAACAAAGAACTTTTTTTTCCCTAATCTTCAGAAATAAAATGTTCAACTAAAATAACAATATCATCGTTTGTAATGGTTTATTATTTTGATAATTATTCCTCTTTTTTTTTTTTTACTTTCTTTTTTTTCTGAGTGTTGGATTTTTCCCTACAAGTTAAAGGTGCATTTGGTTGGATCTTCTTTTAAAACAAGTTAGTTATGTCGTTTTAGTAACAATTAACTCAATCAGAAGATTCGTGAAATAAAGTAATTCAGCTGAAATGAATATTTTAAGGCACCAATAAACGATAAAAAATAAATTAGTCACAATTTAAAGGTTGGATAAGTTGTTTTGAACACATACCTTCATTATGACAGTGTCGCACCTCCTATTCTTCTAGGTAGGAATTATGTACGAAACTCTTTTAGCTAAATATCGAAAACGACAGAATTTCTTTTTGATATCATAAGATCAGAATAAATTCTAAAGATTGATTTTTTATGTTATTCTTGGGGAACAATATTATGAATTCATTGACGTTAATTTTATATTATAATTCAAATTTAGTATTTGCTTTTTTAAAAGTTTTAGTGTGTTGCCATGTGATAAAGAGATTCTAAATTTCTTGTTACTTTGGGACAGATGTGAAAATTTCTTTTTCTTTTAATTTGATTAATGAATAGGTCATAAATTCAATCATAGATATAACATGTATTATCAGTGATACAATAAATTAGGTAATAAATATTTGTTATAAAAAAATACACAAATAAAAAGGTTTTACAAGTTTTACATATATTTTACACTTTTTTTTTGTGATGTTACCAATATATTGTTACTAATGTTTAAAAGTTTTTTTTGTCTTCGGTTTTTGAATTTTGTAGCAGAGGAAAATTAAAAACAGTTTTTTTTTTTCAAATGTCAGACAAAACTCAAGATTCAATTTACCAAAAGAATTTTTTTTAAAAACGAAGGAAAAAGGAAATAATTACTTTTATGAGTGATTAAGTTAATTTCTTAAAATCCTGTAGGTCAGATGACAGGAGGGAGTGGGTCTCATCCAACAGGGCCGTATCACTTGATGATTCAAAGGACGAAAATTTTTTGGAGAGAAGTTGGGAAGATGATGATTGCTGCGATGACTTTTGGGTTAAACCAGACGTGGTGGTACCCAGGGTACCGACCATTTTACCAAAAGGATCATCCAAAAGGGTTGACATCATGTCACTTGACACATGGGAAATATCAGAGACCTGCTTCATTTGTGAGCTGCTTGACATCTGTTTACTTGACATGGACATCTGTTCGCTTGACATGGACATCTGTTCACTTGCTGAGGACATCTGTTCACTGGCCGAAGACATCTGTGACGATAACATTTTTGATTGCTTACTATCTGCACTGCACATGGACATGTTCTCCATCGCTGTTGACATCTGCTCCGATGCGGTTGACATCTGTTCCGATGTGGATGATATCTGTTTACTCAACATGGAAGAGGAAGAAGAAGCCTGTTGTTTGGACATCATTTCCGAAGAGGCCATGTTGCTAACGGTTCCCAGCCCATTTTTTGACAACAGCTGAGAGGTATTTCCTTCACTTGGTACCATTTTCATGGAGTTGAATATCTCACCAGCCTTCAGGGAATCCATTAATGCGTCTTGCGTTACAGCTGGTGAAATAGATACCCCAGCTAACATTTTAGCACTGTCACCGACTCCCTCTCCTAACATATGGGTGCTGAGAGAGCCTTCTTCCTTCAGCATTTTCATGCTGCTAGAAGATTCAGACATCATTTTTGTGCTGCTAGAGCTTTCTTCCTTCGACATCATGTTGGTAGCGTTTGAAGAACCGGCAAACATCTTTGTGCTGAATTCACTGTCCTCTTTTGACATCATGTGGGCACTGTTTGAGGAAGATGTCATCATTTTAGAACTCCCCAGAGATTCTTCCTGCATGGACATACACGATTCCTTGTTCATCATCGAAGAACTGCTAAGAGAGGTACCTCTCTTCATCATGTTAGCGGACTCTCTTTTTGACAACATCTCTTCTGTGCTAGCCCCTGTGGCACTGGCTTCTTCAGCTGATGCTGGTATTTTAATATCTGCTGGCGCCCCTCCAGAACTTCGAGCAGCGTCTCCACTTTCTGACTCAATACCTACCACTGACTCAGTCGTCTGCCGCTCTACTGCCTTTAGAAGTTTGATTACCACGTCATCGTCCCTACCCTGAAATAGCATTTCTCCTTCAAAGTGCACTAGATCCTGTTTGCGGGCCCTCATTAACATACCAACTAGTTTGTTGGAAATTCTGGTGTAGGCCTGGAACAAGGCGCCAAATTTTATGACGACAGAGTTGTCGGGTTGACGTTTCCCAAGGTCAGTTATAATCTGACACAGTTCTGTAATCTCATTGCTAATGTGCACGCCAGCCTTTTTGCCTCGTATATCCGTCATAGAACCTTCGACTGGCCTTCCGTATTCAGGATCTGTCTTGGATATTGTACCTAGCCGTCCAAGACGTATCCCAATTGTGGAACGCTTGGTAGGATCTGGAGCCCCGTCCCATTCCGAGAAGGGGTTGATGAGCTGCTTCTGCTCATGTTCTTTGACTCGTTGTTGCCACATATTAATCTGGCTCGACATATTCTTATATTTGTAATTCATGATGTCAGAATCGTCAATTTGTTGCAGCGGGTTTGCGTAAGACTGGGTTATGCTGACTGAATGATCCCAGTTTCCGGTGGAATCAGGATATTCGTATTCAACTCTAGTGTCGTGTGGTCTGTTTCTTTCATGAAAATTGAGACTTATCGTTTGCTCTCCTCCAACAACGTCTGCGAAAGTTTGTCCCATCGGTGTCCATCCAGGTAGAACTTTTGAAACTTCATTTGGTTTAGCTTGATTTGCTGGACTAAACTTAAAATATTCTGTTTTTGGCAAAGACTTCCATTTCAGAAATTCCTGTCTTTCAACTTCGGATTCTTGCTCCGACCTACCAGCCCAACTTGGTTCTTGAGGACTGAAAGTTTGCCCAGTCAAGGGATCTTCCCATGGTGTTGCGGTCTTTACTTTGATCGGCTCAGCTGGTTGTGCAGGTTCAGGAATTTTTGTGAGAGGAACCAAATCTTTCACTTCAGAACCTGGTTTGCGCCATTTTTTCACCTGAGACAAAAAACCTACCGTTTCGTCTGACTTGCTAGAATTTGGGGGGTTAAAAACCTGTGGGTTCTGTCCCTTTGACGGGTCAAGTGCTTTTGGATTATAAATTCTTGAAGACGGTTCTCCTGATGGGTGAAAGGTTTTCGGAGAAATAGCGTTCTGGGATGGTTCTTCTTGTGGGTAAAAATATTTCGGATGAATAGTCTTTGGGGATGGTTCTTCTGACAGGTGATAAGTTTGTGGATAAATAGCTGGTTGGGTTAATTCTGGTGGGTAGAAATATTTTGGATGAATAGGCTTCGAATTAGGTTCTCCTGATGGGTAAAAAGTTTTCGGATGAATAGTTCTTGGGTTTGGTTCTCCAGCCCTGTAAAAATATTTGGGATGAATAGACTCTGAGGATGGTTCTCCGGACGGATAAAAATTTTTTGGAGGACTAATCGTCGGGGATGGTTCTCCTGGTGGGAAAAAATATTTTGGTTGAATAATTGTTAGGGGAAATTCATCTTGGGGATAAAAATGATTCTCAGGAATAGTTTTGGGGGACTGTTCTTCTTGTAGGTAAGAATATTTCAGAGGACTAGTCTTCAAGTACTGTTCCGATGGGTTGAATTGACTAAAAGGCCTTGGGGACTGAGCGCCAAATGGATTGTATTGCTGGGAGTTGGAGATATTTGGTTGCTCCCCAAACGGACTGGGACCTCTTTGACTGTGAATGTATGGTGGCCCTGAATATTCCTTTGATGGACTGGTATATGGTTTCTTCGGATGCTCGCTTGACCATTCAGAAAAAGGATTGTGTTGCTGCTTCTCGGCGTGCTCTTCGAATAGGTTTTCCCATAAGTTAACTTGATTTGCAACTTCCTGCTTCATGCCTTTTCTGTTTGGGTGAAATGAGAAAAAAAAAAAAATTAGTCAGAAAAAAATATGAGTCCAGGCAAAAAAATCAAAGTAAAAAAAAAAGGGGGAAAGAAAAAAAATTAGAAAAATTCATTTCAGATAAAAATCAAAAACAAAAAAACAAAAATACAAGCATTTCCTTTTGATCATTGACAAGAAGAATATAACAGGTGTTGAAAAGATGAAAGCAATAGCTATGATTATAATCACACACACAGAGGCAAATATGAAACACACACATACACACACACACACACACACACACATGTATATATATATATATGTTTATATATATAAATATATATGTTTATATATGTATATATATGTATATGTATATGAATATATGGTGAGGAAATGGATGAAGTTTATCTGTTATAATGGTGAATTTAATAGACAAAATTGAAAATTAGGAAAAATTGATTCTAATTATTTCCATTACATATTTTGGGAGACATTATAAAAATCAAATATGAAAAATGATAAAATATGTCAATAACAAGGTTTTTAGTGGAGGGGGATGATGTGTGGTTATTATTATCATTATTGTTCTAAATTCATATCTTTAAAAAAAGAGGGAGAATTGTGTTGATGTCAAAGTTCAAAAAAGGAGAATTGTGTTGGTGTCAGTTGTTCAACTAAGATTTGAATAGTGCTCATGTTTTATTGTCGTGTTTATGCTAGGATTAGAGTTTTTGCTAAATAAAACATGTTTTATTGTCGGGTTAGGGTTAGATTCCTTTAAAGAAAAATACTGTTAAACTAGCACAAACACTTAGAAGAAGAGAAATCTACACCCACGTTTGAATGGAAAGAGAGGATCCAGTTTAGTGATATAGTAACACTGGAAACAGGTCACTGCTCCACAAAACCTTTTAAAAATCTTTTTCTCGAAACTGACAAATGTCCTGAAAGTCAAAGGTCTAACAGATTAGAATCTATCATCAAGCATATGAAGAATTTTCAATTTTTTCCATCAGAGTTTGAACTCTATCCACTGATTCCAATCTCTGTGCTTTTAAAATGTGAAAATTTTTCTTCCACTGATTTTCTTATAAATAAATAGATATTTGAATAGAGCCTTACAAATTAGGGCTTGGAGAGTATTTTGACTCAAAATTGACTTTGGGTGTCAATGTCACATATCTTATGTCAATTCTTGGGTCATTTTACCTTTATGGACAAATTTGCAGGAATTAAGAATCAGCCCTTTTGGAGTCTATAAGATACACACATGCAGGATAACAAACATTCACCATCCTTATAGTAATATAAACATATGATATATATACATACATACATATATATGGGTGTTTTTATCAACAAATTACCAACTGAAAAAAGAAAATACCAATTTTAATGTATTCAAATATAAGGAAGAGAAAGAAAGAAGAGATAAGATTTTTTATTTCTTCTTCGTCCGTAAGCTTTTTTTTAGTAGATAATTATAAACCGTCAACAAAAACTGTCACCACAAATGTCAACATAGATTTTTTTCAGTTTTCAAGTTGGTTTTTCTGAATATATATATTGGGTGTACAGACTGCCCCAATGGAGCTGGAGGGCTGAAAATTTAAGCATTTACTCTTTATTATGTCAACAAAAATACCATTTGGTTTTTTGAAAATTACCTCTTAAAATAGGTTGGGGGGGGTTCAATTTGCAACGTAAGTTTATGCTAAATCGGTTGCTTAGTTTGCGTCCGGTGGCATTCACATTTGTTTTTTGAAAATTAAAACTTTTTTAGTGATCACTACCCAACAAGAGGTGAGAGAAGTAACTTGTTCATTCATTTTTCCAATTTTTTAATTGATCCCCTAACATGGCTTGCTGTCAAGAGACATTGGTGACTTGACTGTAGAGAGGATCTATTCTCACCTGGACGCTTACTATTCATTCTGCCCCGCGCCGTAAACATTTTACAATACTTCATTCATTCATTCAAATAGAATGAGAAAGAGCTAAAAAAGATGATAAACAAAGTTAAAAGCTGCAGCGACGACATTGGAATGGAATTTAGGATTGAGAAATACACACCATTAGTAATGCATGACAACAGGTGGAATCACCACGCACCAAATAACTAAACAATGAACGCATTAACAGCATAGGATCAGCACTAATATGTAGGAGTACGCAAATGTGACTCAATAAAATAAGAGGAAATAAAAGAAAAAAATAAGATGTACCTTAGGAGGATAAAAGTTATATACAGCATGTTTAAAATATTTGTTTTGTAAAAGTTTATCAGAAACCATCAACCAAAACTGTCACTGAAGGTTTCTTAAGTTTTCAAGTAGTTCCAGCTGGCTATGTATGTATCAAGAATACATAACATGCCAAAGGAGCTAGAAGGCTAAAAATTTCATAAATTACTGCCTATTATGTCTAGAAAATGGATTTTTTTTTGTTTTTTTCAAAACTCCTCCCAAAAATAGATTTTTGGTGAGGGTTCAATGTACAATGAAAGTTTATGCTAAATTGGTCCCTAGTTTGTGTCCAGCTGCTTCTTTTTTGAAAGTTTGGACTTTTCAATGTCCAACAAAAGGTGAAAGAAGTAATCTATTCATTACCACTAAATTTCAAAATTTAATTCATCACCCCAACATGGGATGCTGCAAGAAAATGTTGGAAACATGATGGTTTCGATTTAGTGACTAACCAGACTTTTTTCTCCCCTTTTGTTTTTATTAAAATTCTAGAGCAGTGGTTCTTAACTTTTTAAACTCCTTCTCCATCTTGACAGCTCAAAAAATTGGAGGTACCCCTTAGTATGAAAGAATAATTTAATTACATATCATTTGGCAAATTCTTCATGAAAGAAATACTGAAATACGAACATCAGGGTACTTGCAGGAATTTTTGTGATTTCTTTATTCGGTAAAACTTAGTATCAACATGATTACCTCATCAACTTCATACCTGACAAAATGAGTCAAGTATTAGCCAGTATGGAATCTATAGAAAATAAGTTAGGAGGTGAAACTGGGGACGATTGCAACAGTTTTTGCATTTTTCTCCATTACTCAGAGACTATTCGGACAAGGCCAATGAAATTTTCGAAGATCAAACTTACATATGTCTGTTAATTACCCATACCATTTACAGATTATTACATATGAAATATCGTTCATAATATTTGTTTGAATGTCTTCCAATTGCAATTAACCCCAACCCTGCGGACAGTTGTAGCACTAATCAGGGACAGTTGTGACCTGTTAAATTTACATTAAATTTCACTAATTACCTTTTGCTTTTTGTCCCAATGAACATAGAATTCTGAAAATATGTATTGAGTTTTGTTGGTTTATGTATGGAACCTAGGCCTACCTTGAGTCTATTTACAGATGTTACAGGTGATATTCAATCTCTCCATATTTCAGTTTTTGACAGAAAGAATGGAACAATTTGTAATGCAACAGGCTTTTATTAAACATGCATTTTTCGTGCAACACTGTAACTGTTTTGAAAACCAATTTTTGTCACAGGCCAGTGAATGTGGACTGTAACCATAGGTTTCCTGAAAGGCTTTTTGAAACTTTTTTGAAAACTGATTTTTAAAAACAAAATGACACAGCTAAAGAACTTTTAAAAAAACTTTCCTAAAAAAATTTTTTTAACAACTTGTTACGACCATCCCAAACCCTATCAGCCATGACAGAACACCATGTGCTAGCTAGACAAACCGACAATCTGACTTTGACACATGCTAACCCTTTCACTTTCACAAGTCAGCAAAACAATGATTCAAACTAAGTATGTTTTGATTCATTCAAACAAACGGTCAGGACAGTATGACAAAAATATGGCTCATGAAAAAAAATACTTTCATACCTCCAAAACACGTTTTTTTTCAATAAATGCATCAGCAGATGTTGAATGCGCCTTCTGTCCGCCTGCTGGGGGGAAGGGATATGTGTGCATGTGCAGTATGTGTCATCATTCTAGCATGTTTCTGATTAGGGGAATAAGACTCGTTGCAACCGTCCCTCGTTGCTATGGTCCCCAGTCTCCCCTAATCAATAGTATTGTACAATAAGGAAATGATCAGTTGAGCCTTGAGAAGAAACTCAGTTTTGAGTCAAGGAATGCTTTTTACTCTTCAGACTCAAATTCAAAATTGCACCCCTACGTTTTAAAATTACACCCTTGAGGGGCATGCACGCCACGTTCAGAATCACTGTTCTATAAAATTTCTCACTTTGAACATTGCTCTTCAATTCTCAAAGGGAAATATCATTCCATTTCAAAATTTAACCTCATTCCTCTTAGGGGAACAGAGTTTGTACTTGATTCATTTGTACTTGTCCAAGTTCAAACTCACACACTTCGTCCAATTCATTTCAGAGAAAGTCAAAATTGATGACTGTCAATGGGACCAGGAAATTTTGAAGGTTTGGGTTGATTCCTTTTTGAAGTAAATCAACATAAAATAATGCTGGCGATCAGTAACTGGTACTTCTTTTCTCTCATGACAATTTGATCATTTTGTGCTTCGGGTAGAAATTTAGCAATATTACTGTTGTAGAGGTAAAAAGTATAATACATACCAACCAACAACTAATACCTAGTAATGGTATTTAAAAGTATTTTCGTTTAGTTTTTTTTAAGGAGAACCAGTAAAAAAATGATAACTAAAAGTATATCTTGATTAGTGTGGTTGATTCATTCTAAAATTTTCCGTTCTGTCCAAAACAGAACTGTTCAAAGTCTTATTATGAATTCATGTTTCTTTTATTAAGCTTATCATTAGTTACATTGATTTGGACAGCAATTCCATGACCATACAATATCAAAAGCCGCACTAATCTAAACTCACACTATAGAAGGTATTGCTGCAGTGAAAAAATAATGATAATAAAAATTCTTTATCTAAAAAAACGTTTAAATATTTATATTTTGACAGCCAAATATCTATGCTTTGACAGTTTACATAATTACAAGATCAAATGATGATAACAGAAATGATAAAAAGTTAAAATCAAAATTTTTAAAAAAGTAATTATCAAGACAAAAAATAAAAGAATGTCTTAGATATTTTCTGAAATAGATTTTTATGATATTGGTCTAGTACCCATGAAAAATGATGGGATTATTTACTTATGGATCAGAGTATCAGTGCACTTTGCCTAGGATCAAAGTATGGTCAAGGATCAGTGTAGTATTTGTGTACTCAGCCAGGGATCAAAGTTTTGTTCCTCAGCACTAGGATCAGAGTGTAGTATCTATGCACTCATTGAAAAGTGCTACATTATGCAAACTCATACGCACTCACTCATATATATATATATATATATATATATATATATATATATATATATATATATATATATACATATATATATATATTGTGTCATCCACAGACAACTATCCATCATCCCATCCACAGACAGCTATCCATCATCCCATCGAGGTAGGATCGAAACCTTAGCTTCAGACCCAGAGGCTGGTATCCTTCCTCCGCTCCACAGAACTGGACGGTCAGTAAGGTTGAATTTAAGCGATATGCATTTATTTATCAAATATATTCCACATCCACCAGAGTACTCTATTCCATGTTGGAAGAGCATTATATATATTGAAATTAAATCTATTATCCACATATATAAAAATGCAATGTGACCACACACACACACACACACATACGCACACACACACACACACACACACACAGACACACACACACACACACACACACACACACACACATACAAATTTAATTTCAATTTTCATAGAAAAGTTAAAAATCTCCTGAAAGATTGATTTTTATGGCAAATTTTCCTTCAGTTTCAGTAACATTTAATACTTATAATCCTATATCTTAAGAAACTGGGGAAGGGTGCTTGTTTGAGCCCCTCTAAAACCTACCCCCCCTTCCGGTTTAAACTTTTGTGAGCTCTGTCACTTGGATCTGATGTAGTGCTGCTAAGCATGGTTTGTTATTCATAGCTAAGACTGTCTTAAAAAATGGCTAAAATCTGGTAAATCTCACCCTTTTCCAGCTGACTTTAGAGCTAAATTGATAAAAACTTTAATTTTGCTTTTATTAAACTTACTAATTGCTTTGTTGAAATAGCCAGATTTTCATGTATCATAGATTTTTATTGGCTAGATTGGTTAAACATCAGTCAGATCTAACCGAAAATGGCTAATTTGGCAACCCCAGTTTAATGTTGTGATGAAGGAGAGAAAATGTGGAGGGGGGAGATGTTGATTAATAAAAAAAAAGTGTCTGAAAAGGTATGTCAAAAATGCTGGGTTGAAGTTGGGCTGGGGCCTGGGTTGAAGTAGGGAGGTTCAGGGGGGAATGAGCTGGGGGGCTGGGTTGAAGGGTGGTTCAGAGGGTGGGTTGAAGTAATGGATGAGAAGAAAAATGTGATGAAAAAGAGTATAGGAGTGAGAAGTAAAATTATCTATGTCCATATCTAGTTTTCTTTATCTTTTTCTCAGTCTATTCTGGTCTATCTATTTCATTCTGTATATATATATATATATATATATATATATATATATATATATATATATATATATATATATATATATATATACATACATCTATACACACACACACATATATATATATACATACATCTATACACACACACATATATATATATATACATACATCTATACAAAAACACACATACATATACATATATATACATACATCTATACACACACACATATACATATATATATACATACATCAACACACACACACATATATACACACACACATATATATACATACATCTATACACACACACACACACACATATATATATATATACATACATCTATACACACACAAACACACACATATACATATATATACATACATCTATACACACACAAACACACACATATACATATATATACATACCTCTACACACACACACACATACACATACACACACATATGTATATATATATATATATATATACATACATCTATACACACACACACACACACACACACACACACACATATATATATATATATATATATATATATATATAACAGGTGTGCATTCTGAGCATGTAAGTCATGATTTGCATGACTGCTCGAAAAACACAGAAGTACCTCTTCCTTGTTTAACTATTACAACTTGGATATCTATCTATTGAGTTCCTGTAGCCAAACAAATGGTCTGCCAGATCAACCAGCCAGATAGGCAACAGATTCTTCTTGCTACACTTGTCTGTGTGTGAACGTGTGTATCCAGGCGCTCCTGGTCACTTTTTGAGGGCTAAAACCTTGAAGATTTGCATGAGTACACCATTACACACCATCTAAAAACTGGTTTTGGGTTTTTTTTTTTTTTTTCAAAATATCCTTTTTCGGGTGTTCGTGGTCATTTTGGACCAACAAAGCCCAAATCTTGACCTGGTATCTTTGTTAAAGATAATTTTTGATAAAAGGTCTATTTTTTAAGATATTTTTAGATAATTTTTTTTAGATAATTACCCAAGTATCTATCTATGTTTGTAATGAGGATGTAGATATATCTACCTACCTATCTACCTACCTATCTATCTATCTATCTATCTATCTATCTATCTATCTATCTATCTATCGCAGTTTATTCATATCTATTTATTTATCTATCATTCTGTTTATATATATCTATCTTTCATTCTGTTCCCATTTATCTATTAGAAAGCTGTAAATATAAGCAACTTCAGTATTCAAGTGGGTCTAGCTGGCTATGTACGTGTTGCATGTACAGTCCACACTAATGAAGCTAAAGAGCTGAAAAGTTCAACATTTACTCCCCCTGAATAGGTTTTTAGTGTGTGTGTGAGTCAGATTCGATTTGCAATGTAAGTATAAGCTAAATTGATCCCTCAGTTTCTATCTATCTATCTATCTATCTATCTATCTATCTATCTATCTATTCTGTTCTGATTTTCACTAGAACGAAAGAAATAATTGAAAGACAATCTGGAAATTTTAGCCTAATTACAGTTTACCAATGTGCATCTTTGATATTTGATACACCTGCAAACACACTGACACACGCACACATGCACACACACACACACACACACACACACACACACACACACACGTACTCACTGACCCCCTCTCTTACACAGGTTGGCATGTGGCCCATTACGTAGTTCCTTATACCAGAATACCTTGGAAAATGTGTTTTTTTATTTGTGTAGGTTTTGATGTAGTATGGTCAAGATATTGCTGAGCAAATTGGTGTAATTAAGTATAAGCTGACCTCCCCCCCAATGCATCAAATTATTATAAGACCTTGAACAGTGTTGTTTTAAACTGTGCAGAAAATTCTGGAACGAATATACCTGTAATTATAGATTTTTGTCTCTTCTAAATATGATGAACAAAGAAAGAAACAAGAAAGCATTCAGAAGGCACATACCTCAGCCAACACTCTCATCACAAAAATCTGAATAATCGGGTTATGAATCCCAGTCTATGCCGTGACAAAAGCTTGAAATTATTATTCATCAGAGTCATATCATCAATAGTTTGAGCAAGAAAAAGAAAAGCATCGGTTCTAAACCTACAGAGTTTTTTTTATGCGATTTTAGACGGCATTTGTTTCTGTTATAAAACCATTTGTTTCCAATTGATTTTCAAAGTTGGTCCTTGCCAAATTATACAAAACAGAATCAAATAATCATTGCATCAAAAATAAAACGAAAAGATATCATCCTAAATGCAATATAGTTCACTGGAAAAAATTATTATTATTAAGATGTATGTGAAGTACATCATTGCATCAAAAATAAAACGAAAAGATATCATCCTAAATGCAATATAGTTCACTGGAAAAAATTATTATTATTAAGATGTATGTGAAGTACATTCATTAGTTGTAAACACTATATAATCTGCTTTCTTCCTTTCTTGTACTTTCTGTTATTTTATTTCAAGAAATGATTTAAAAGAAAGAGAAATATGACATCATCATCATCATCATTTTTTTAACGTCTGTTGTTGGACATAGACCTTTCCCAGGATTCACCACAATTCTCTATCATGGGCGTCGCGGAGCCAGTATTTTCTGAATTTGTCTAGTTCATCTCTACAGCTTGTATTCTGTCAGCCTCCGTTTCACATGTGATCTCTGGGGATCCATGTTGTGAGTTGTGATATCCATTGGTTGTCTGCCATTTTTGCAACATGGCCTGCCCATTGCCATTTAAGTTTAAGTAAAAAAGAATAGATTTTTCTCTTTCCTTGCCCATTCTCACTATCTTTTCTTTCTTAGGTACACTTTTAACCCATTCAAATTTTGGTCTGAAAGAAAAAGTTTTTTGCATTCATAGACCTGACGACATTTGTCGCTGGTTGAAACCACTATGATAATGCACCATGATGACATCATTACTGTATTAAGCCTAGAATTATCTTTTCTCACAATGTTTACAAAATTGAAAAAAAATTGCTGGATTCGACCCAAAAGTAAATCAATTATCCCTTGGCCCAAGGCCAATCTTAAAACATAATGTCATTGAAATTAGCGGAGAACTCCTGAAGATATTGTGGGGACAAACAGACAAACAAATGAACGGACAGGCAAACAATTGGAAGAACAAACAGACAAACATCAGTGAACGTATAACCTCTGTCGAACTTTGTCAGCAGATACTAAAAAAAAAAGAAGAATCTTTCACTTTTATTCCTCATCTAAGTTCATTTGTCCATTTGAATTTTATACAGATCTGGTTGGTCACTCAAGAGGAACCATCATGAGACTGATGCCTTTTGGCAACATGCCATGTTGGGATGATCAATTAAAAAATTTGAAAAAAGGGTGATAAATGAATGAGTTACTTCTCCCATCCTTTGTTGAGTAGTGATCACTAAAAAAGTCTGAACTTGAAGAAAAAAGTGTGAATACTCCCGGGAACATACTAAGTGACCAATTTACCATAAATTTACATTGCAGATTAAACCCTCACTACTAACCAAATCAAAAATGGGGAATTTTCAAAAAACAATTTCTATAGATAATAAAAAGTAAATTTCAAAAATTTTCAGTCCTCAAACTTCACTTGAGTGGCCTGTATGTGTGTTTACATACATACATACATACATACATACATACATACATACATACATACATACATACATAGCCAGCTCGCCAACCCCACTGAAAAACTGAAGAAACAAATGTGGACAGTTCTGGTTGACCTTTGCACCTCTCCGGGCCCTAGGTTGTATTCCAACAACCATCTTTTTCATCTATAACCTTATGTCCAGGGCAACTGCCTAGGTTAGTCTAATGTCTGGGCCAGGGCCCCTAGATCAAACAAAATAAATTTACCTGACAAAAGATGATTTTAAGAGCCATTTTATCCCTGGCCACCGATGGATAACCTTTACAGAATCTTCTTCAAAGATTGATTTTAGCTTAGAGTTTGTTTTTTGATGATCTTGGGCAAGTCTTTTCACACCCTTAGTTGAGCCAATTAATTGTTGTTTGTTGCTTAAATGGAAAATGAACTGAGTGAATCTGGGTGTGGACAGGTAAACTCAGCTTAAGGTGGAAGGCTGTTGGCTAGAGGATTTTAGTTATCGGTATAAACAAAGGATCAGGATAATAGTTTTGAAACCACCCACATATATGGTGTGGGGGGGTTGGATCAGAAAATTACAGTCGAGGGCGAGAGTATGGACTAGTGGGTCAATATAGCAGTGTGTAACAAGTGTTTCTACATTTCTGACTGTGCTTCTATGTGTGTGGGTGTGTGTGCATACATAACAATCAAGGAATTTGAGCAGATGGGGGATCCCAACTTTTTTTCTACTCCAACAGTCTAATAACAGACAATGGATATAATATTTTTTTGTTTTTAAGGTTAAATTATGATTACTTGGGATTATCTTGCATTTTGTCTGAGTAGGGTTAGGGGGTGAACTCCCCCTCAATCCATGCCTGATATAAGTATGTATCTGTGTTTGTGCATATATATATATATATATATATATATATATATATATATATATATATATAGCCACACTGAAGAGTTGTAATACAACAAAACAGCTGTCTGTTGTGGATGACACAATTATTTAATTATTATATATATATATATATATATATATATATATATATATATATATATATATATATATATATATATATATATATAAAGCTGTACAGCTTTAAACACTAAATATATAAAAAGAACATTTTTTTCCAAAATCTTTTGGTGTCAATCCAGTCACTTATTTCCCAATATCTGCTAATGTTATTTATGTTATTGTATGTATGTATGAGTGTGTGAATGAGAGAGAGAGGAAGGCAGACAGACAGACAAAGAGAGTGACAGAGAGACAGACAGACAACATATATGACTGGTTGGTCCAGTTCTCCGGGTATTGTCAAGTTGCCATGCTGGATCCTTTATAGATATTTAAATATGACACAAGGTCAAGTTTTGTGGAGGTAGGATAAAAATTGTCCTGTCCAGTTCTCTTGACACTTATTTTTTGTTGAGCCTTGGGCATTAGGGACTGATCCTGACCCTACCACTTTAAGTGCGATATGGAGTTGCAGCCTGGAGGGACCGCATCTTGGGATCAGACATACTTTTTATTTCTGGCCAGAATGACCGGGCCAGATGACTGGTAGGGGTCGAGAGTTCTACCATGTGCCTGGATCTTTTTATGATATCCCTGAAGTAAGGGGATTACTTGACAGTGCCCATCTCCTCTCCAAGTCACATGAGTCACATAGTACTGAGTAACATGATATCAGTAGTAGGGAAATATTCTATACATAATAAAATCAGTGGCAAATAGTGCTTTGTATCTTGGGTGTGTTGCGTGCTACAGGACCACCTTCCCTACCAAAAGCATAACTTGATGTCGGGGTTGGCTGGCTGGCTATCTGTATTTGTATGTAATCACGTATACCGGCCACACCATTGAAGTCAGATCGCTGAAAATTTTTTAATTCACTCCTTATTATCTCTAAAATAACTTTTTGTTTTTTGGTTTTTTGAAGATTCCCCTTTTCTGATTTGGTCAGTAGTGAGAGTTTAATTTGCAATGTAAGTTTATCCTGACAAAAGGCCTTTACCGTCTGTGGCTTTTTACAGATAGTAAAATTTTTGCCTTTTTGTGGATCTGTAGCCTGCAGCAAATCCAAGATACAAAGCAACCACTGGGCTGCAGTCACGTACCGGACCACAAAGTATGTGGTACCAGGCCACAAGGAAATGATACTGTTTGGCAATACGAAACGATGTGAGTCAGCTCTACCTTTCTTCTTTCCCTGTCAGGAAAATATGCGCTGTGTATTTAAAATCCAAACGTTACTCATCGGAGTCAGTTTGCATTGAATGTAATGTTTGCATGGCCTATAATAGAAATATCATTCTATCTATGCTGTATTGTATAACAAAACCTGCAATTGTACTCACATGTACAGATTATATCAATATTCTTATATCTTTTGGTGGAAAAAAGATAAGTTCATTTCCTTGGATCTCAATATCAAATTCGTCAGTTGAACCCTTTTAGAAACCAAAACGAGAATATTAGCCATTTATAAGGGACTTTTTGTTGACTTATCACCTTCACCTATATTCCAGTTGGGATTTTGCTAGTCCACAAAAAGATAGTCAACATGAAACCAATTTATGGGGCAAAAAAGATTGGAGACCATTCGAGTGGAATAGCCAAGTTACGCTGAATTGGCAAAATTTCCAAATTGGTCAAGTTTTTTTCCAAAAAATAAGTATGTTGTTATGATTTGATCAAAAGTTTATTTAATCAAAACAAAGATATAAAACAACCATTTTTTTACAATCAAAAATTCATGTAATCAAAATTTTTTCACAAAAAAATAACTTTTACCAAAAAGATAAATACTTAGTTTTAATTTGATCAAATGTTTTTTTAGTCAAAACAAAGAAAAAAACAAATATTTTTTACAATCAGAAGTTCAAGTAATCAAACTCAACAAAAAAAAGAAGTAAATTTCCCCAATCGGGCAATTTTTCAGATCGAGCGTAACATATACATTAAGAGTGGGTTTGGGTGGGAGTATCTCTGATCTGACTATGATAAAATATACACAGGAAACAAAATCTTATTATAACCATTGTCTAATTAGACAGATAGTGTAGAAATGGAAAAAAATTTGGACTTCACTCTGCTTAAAATCCTGAATCGGCAGCAGTAGGTATTAGTTTTACTGAGGAAAATTTGATACACAGCCACATCTATGTAGGGGGTTGCTGTAAAGTAATGGTTCACAAGCTTGTCTAATAAACCATTACAGTAGTGTGAATTCAGTCATCACAGGGAACCCCTCAAAAGTAGCCTCGTGTCTGACTAAATTAAGCTTAGTAAATAACTGAGCTGAGATGGGATATACTTCCTTGGCTTTACATGTTTAATGTTTGAGACCAGGTAAAATATTAAAAAAACAGGACTGATCTGGTTAGTCACTCAATCAGAAACCATCATGTGACTAACTTCTTTACATAGCAAGCCATATTTGGGGCGATCAATCAAAATATTGAAAAGAGTGGTGATCAATTAGAAAGTTACTTCTGCCTTATGTTGGGAAGTGATCACTAAAAAAAGTCTGATTTAAAAAATTAAAGAAAACAAGTGCATTTACTATTTCGCTCCTCTAGCTCCTTCTTGCACCTAATCTGAACTAACCACCTTTTTATAATCTAGCTTGGTCAATTATACCACTCATTATAACAGGCACTACTAATCAGGCTCCATTTAATAGATTAACCAAACAACCTGTTATACCATATATTCCCCAAATACTAATTCTTTCCTATGTTTCATTTTTACGCCTAGGAATAACCTTCTAAACCAAACAGGCCTCTTCACTTTACACAATCGATCATATTAATGTTTTCATCACATGTATTTTATTTTCATTCTTTATTTCTCATGAATGTTATGAATCAAATGTACCTTTCATTCACTCATCTACATACCTGTATGTGTCTTTTTTACTCTGTACATCCACATTTGTACTTAGCGTGCATATTCTCCATACATTTCCCTTCCTCCTTCAACATTTCCACTGACATCCACGTGGGCCCACAAACTGGGCCCATTCTTCAGTGAGAACTATGTAGAACGCTATAATTGTTCAACACTTTTGGTTGACAGTTTTTGAAAAAAGAATTATGAATACTAATAATTTTTGCTGCGTAGTGTAGGAATACATACAATAGTCAGAAGGAGAGCCTGGTCAATTACTAAGCTTATTTTAGTCTAAGCATTAGGTAACATCAAATGTTCCCATATTTTTTCTCCTGTAACAAAAGTATGTGCACAATGAATACTTGTGCAAATGTAAACATGAAATTATTTCAAGATAATTTCAGCACAGCCAATCTCTCATGGCTTATAAAACTGTTTTGGCATCCACACTTATGATCATTAGCAATGTTCAGATGTCTTCTGTCAAACTGGAGGATGCAACTGACATAGTGAAATGAAATTTCATTTGTGCAACTGGCGTGGTCAAACAAAATTCCATCCATTTTCTGATGATGCATCCACACATGTAATAATTAACAATGAGCAGATGTCTTCTGTCAAGCTAAGTTATGTAACTGAAGTAATAAAATAGAATTTCGTTTGTGTTCTAATGACATAATAAAAATGCTGAATTTAAAGAATAATGTAAAATAGAAAAAGTAACAAAAACAACAAAAAAAAAAATAAGAAATCAGTTTGTGGTCAACAGAAAGCTTTTCTCTAAGCTCAATGCAATGCAAATCTATGTCTATGTGTTTAGAAGGCTATTCTCCAAGCTCACTGTTATGGGTGAACTGGTGTTTTAATATAATACACATATGGTTGCCTTGAACAAAGAAACATATTCAGATAAGATTTCATCTTATACTTTGAAAATTTTTTCTCCAGTTTGTGGATCCATTAAATAAAACATCAATTTCTTATTTTTATGTAATGCAATACGTACAAATGTGGAAATATAAAAAAATGATTGATTAGTTAACTGATTAATTTAGGTGAGAAATCATTTTCAATGTTTATAATTATAATATATTACTCGTCATCACAGACAATAATTGAACATTTATGGAGTCAAAATTTGGCGTCATATAAAAAGATTCCACCAAAGAATAAATATGGTCAGAATAAATTCTATTTATGACATCACTGGCGTTTTCCAGTGGAAAATAGCTAAAATAGAATAAAAAATCAACTAGAAACATCTAGATTCTGGATAATCTAGATGTTATTAATGAACTTTGTCAGAATAAAACCCCAATAAAGCTCAAAAACGCCTTTTTGCTAAAATATTTTCAAAAATTTTTAAAAGTGTCCACTAAAAAGTGCTAATGCTGATTTTCATGTCAGTTGACAAAACGATATGGCCAAGAGCACTTGAACATACAAATACATCAACACACACATATGAAAAAGTATGGAACCCTTTGCCATCTTTGATGGCTACGTATGTTCAATTATTGTACTTCTAAGAATAAATGTTAATTTGTACATTATTTTAGGCAACTAAACTTTTATGCGCATATTAATTTCCTTCGTGTGCTGATTGCAAAATGTGAGCGCATGTGCACAGCTTAGAGGGAACTATGGTAACAACTATAGGGCACACAGCAGAGATGAAGCTAGAGATCTGGGATCCCTGGGGTCTCGGCTCTTTGTTGGGCTCCTCCAACATTCAGTGAGGTATGAAGAAAAATGAACATTAGTAATAAATAGACATGTACTATCATTTAATCGGTGAAAAACTTTCTGAATCATGAAATTCATGTAGGTGTAAATATATCCGTGTTATTGTATATCACATGAACCACATGAAAATTTTGCAAGTAAAAACTGATGCACATATTTGTACTTGTCTCTCACTTCTGTTGAAGTTATTCACTTGAAAAGTTTTTGTTGTTTATGTTTTATTGGTTGTGTATTCAAAAAATTTATTCTTGAAGTTGTTTACTGATTTCTTTTTTTGGAGAGTTGGGTCATGTTGTGCCAGTGAGTTCAATTGTTTATTATTCTTTGAAAGAGGAAGTTTTTTCAAGTATTTTTTTTTTGCAGCGAACTTTATAAAATTTGTTATTGTTTCTCTTGTTGATTGCCAAAAACTTTTCTGCTGGGAAGTTATCTACACCTTTTATTATTTTAGATGTTTGTACTGGATCTCCCCTTAATCTTCTTTCTTCTAGTGTAGTTAGTTTTAGTTTTTGAAGTTTGTCTTCATAAGAGCTGTTTTCGAGTTCTGGGACCATTTTCTTTGCCCTCCTTTGAATGTTTTCTAATTCTAAATCCAGTAGTTGAATTATTACTTATAAAGCTTTTGGGGGCTGCCCTTAATTGAGGGTCTGGAGGGAGTGCATTCTCAAATAGTACACTTCCATCAGCAATTATCATTACTTCTACCGCCTGATATTATTGAGATTATTCTTGTGTATATAAAGCGAGGAATCTTCAAATTTCGCTCGAAATTAGATTTAAATCAAATTATGTTAAATTATGGTTTAGGGATAGGGTATAGGATTATGATTAAGGTGAAGGCTTAGAGATATGGTTTGGGCTATTTGTTCCAATAGATTATTTCAAATTTTGATTTATATTTTTTTGTTCCAATAAAATGAATAGATCAATTACCAAGGCTTTTGAAAGAAACTTTAAGGTCTTATTTCATTTTTTATTATCTCCCTTGATATTTTCAAGATGGCACCCGGTGAGAATTGAATACACAACAGTAGTAATGGTTTGTAAGAATAGTTTGATAACCATATTCTCCTCTAGTGTTGAGTATAGCAAAATGAATATAATAGTCTTGAAAACTAGTTCAATTAGAAGATTTCCTTCACCCAGCATGCTTCATGTAGGTGACTGTATATATTTACCAAGTTTTGCTTGGTTTGACACAAAGCCAAGTGAGATCCCAAATATGATACTTGTATATAATGTGAACTTTTCTTTATCCATTTTGGCTTTTGATTCTGATACAAAATTTCTTGTATTATCTATAAATAAATACTGTATGTACATGTATTAGAAGATATTTTTTAAAATAGAACCACCAAAGCCACTAAAGGTGGCAAACAGTTCTATTCTTCTTTATACGTGCGTGTATTTATTGTATTCTGGCACTCCTGGCCATACCATTTTTTCTACTGACTTGAAAATCGGTATCAGCACTCCACTAGCCCCTTTCTAAAAATTTTTTTTTTAATTTTTGGAAAAAAAAGGCCTTTTTACCTTTTGGGGCCTTATTTATTAATAGTATCTTGATTCTTTAGAATGTAGATGTTTCTAGATATCTTCCAATAAAAAACACTAATGATGTCATAAATAGAATTTATTGTAACCATATTCATTCTCTGGAGGAATTTTGATGCTATGGTTGTTCAATTATTGTATCTTAGGTTTTCTCGGTGATTATGTTGACTTTTATCTTATGTTAGTTCTATTTAAGATGAGAAGTTCATAAACTACTTGAAGCCAGCCATTTTTTTTTCTAAATTTTTCTTGAAAACTACCAAATCATTTATCCAGTTTCCAGAAAATGAGAATTACTAGAAGATTGATTAATTTTGAATCTGTCGTGCTTTGTAGTTTGACACTCGCCAGCCCTTTGTTTCAATTTCTGTAATGTAGTTGAATTGTCTTCAAATGAAGATCAGGGGATTAATATTGATTAAATAGACCCTGCTTTTTTGAAGTGGATCAATTTGTAAATCTTTTAAACAGTTTAATTCATTAATTTTCTAGATTCACGTTTTTGAAACCGACAACCAAAACTGTCACCAGAATCATCAACATAGATTTTAAGCTAGTCTGGTTGGGTGGCTTTGTAAGTATGCATCGCACATACACACTACACCAATGGAGTTAGGGGGCTGAAAATTTAAACATATACTCCTTATTATATCTAGAAAATATTTTTTTGTTTTTTGTTTTTTGAATAATTAACCCTCTAAAAAGGTTTTTAGTCTGTGGAGTAGTTTAATTTCCAATGTATGTTTATGCTAAATTGGTCCCCTAGTTTATATCCAGTAGCATTTACACTTGCTTTTTTCTAAAATTTAGACTTTCTTCATGATCACTGCCCAACAAAAGGTGAGAAAAGTAACTCATTCATTGATCAACCCTTCTTCAGAATTTTCAATTGATCACCCCCAACATACAGCCAAAAGACAGTGGTCACATGACAGTTTCTATTTAGTGACTAACCAGATCTGTTATTGAATATTTCCTATTCTATATTTCAAGAATTTTAAGTGGATTAATGAATTGAAAAAATCAATTTATATCTGTTAACTACAATTTTGTTTTCATTGATCTTTTATACTAGAAAATGGCAACCAGAACTGTCAATGTAAGTTTCTTCAGTTTTCAAGTTAGTCTGTCTGTCTGGCTATGAATGTATCATGCATACAGGCCACACCAATGGAGTTAAAAGGCTGAATATTTAAACGTTTATATCTTATTACGTCTAGAAAACTTTTTTGTTGTTTTTAAACCCCTCCTGCCCCAGAAATATTTATTTTGTCTGAAAGCTTTCATGCTTGTTTTTTTGAAAATTCAGACTTTTTTAGTGATCACTGCCCAGCAGAAGACGAGGAAAGTAACTTATTCATTGATCACCCTTTTTTACATCTTTTTTGATTTATCACCCCCAACAGGGCATGCCACCAACAGACATTGGTCACGTGAAGGTTTCTATGGAATTACTAATCAGACCAGTGTATTTATTTGTTCATTTATTTGCAAATAATCATAGTATAAATCGAACGAATAGGAAGTGATATGAAATTGAGCCTAATGGTAGCCAAAGGCGGCCTTGAAATGAGTTTTCTTTAATGATGCTTGTTGAATGGTAAATGTAGAGACCCTGGGAGGGCAAAAGTCTCTGGGCAATGTGATTGTAACTGTAATCAGATTAGTTTACTGTGGTGACAATCATGTTAGTGTTTAGACAGAAGCTGCGTAATTCAAAGGCCTTTTATGGATTGGGAAGAAGGAAATAATTGTAACTGATACAAAGAGAAAAAAAAAAGACTATTCGTAATATCTAATAACAGTTAGTGATCCACAGTAGCTATTAACTGGAGCGTAACTTTGATTTAGATCAGCCTTCCTCAACTGGTTCTATCTTTCTTTCTATCTATCTATTTATCTATCTATCTATCTATCTATTTATATTCATATCAATCCATCTATCAATGTTCATCTATGTTCATATCTATCTTTACATCTGTCAATATTTATATCTATCTATCTATTTATCTAAGGCTGTTCATATAAGTCTGTTCATATTTATCTATCTATCTATCTATGTTCATATCAATCCATCTATCAATGTTCATCTATGTTCATATCTATCTATCTGTCAATGTTTCTATCTATCTATCAATCTATCTATCTATCTATCTATCTATTTTCATATAAGTCTATATCCATATCGATCTATCTATTTATCCATCTATCAATCCATCTATCTCTATCAATCAATCTTTCTAGCTACAGGTTCTGTGAGAATTTGAGTTGTTGGGGTCGCCTGAAAATTTAATTCATACAGTAGATAGTATTATATAGTATGTAGCTATCCCTGTCTTGATGATATTTGACACTAGAAGACCAGAATTCTTTAGCAACCAATCAGTTCTTTAAAAGGAAAATCTCTAAAAAGCTACAAATAATACAATGAAATCATACTATTTTTCCGCTTGTCACTGTGTAATACTGTTACACACTAATTGGTTGAAAGAGTGACCAATCAGGAGGGAGAGAATTTTGGAATGCGGAAATTTTGATGAGACAGATGACAGGCATCAAGAATATTTTGTGGCATGGATTCTGTTCATTCATGTCTTTGTATTCGTTACAGAAATTACAAGTTCGTAAAAAAATCTGGATTGAGATTCGGTTTAGCATACCAAAGCAAATTTATTTCACAGAAGTAAAAAATTTCATGGATTTTAATTTTTTTTGTCAATCTCCATTGATTCGCATCAATTCTAATCGAAAAAATTTTGAAGAATTTTTTTCCACGCCATAGGCTGTACCGAAGACAAAAAAGCAGATTGGCGTTCACCGTTCAGTTTCATTCAGATAAAATTTCTTCTCAATCGTCTTATACCTGGCTTTACTTACTAAATGACATTTGATACTTTTCTTCAAGCTTACACTCTATATTTTGCATTTATCGGTAGGCGCCCCACTTGACATCCTGCCTAATATGATAGCAGCTGCCCTCAGTTTGAGACGGCCGCCCCTACATATAACTTTTTTTATACAGGATTTCCTTGAGATATGAAAGTTATTTCAAGGGTTACTCCAGAATAAAAATGTTAGGAAAGATTGTTTTAGATGCCAGCATAGATTTTTCATACAGAATCTCACCAGACTGTAAACAGAACCAGATCGCAAGCATCCTGAGATATGTATCAACTAAAGGATTGTACTTATTATGCGTGCCATCTCTGCCAGAAATACTAAGCATACCGATTCAGAGGGAAGCAACTCTTGCTATCATTGAATAGTACCTGTTTCGTCAAAAATGGCAACTGTTCAAATAATCATAGAGGATTTATTACAAATAGTTTTACTTTTCAACAAACAAAGTCTTACTGGTCCTGCTTCCACTTTTTACATTGGGTTGGTTGGTGGTTGTCATACCTCTCTTCTAAGAAATCTTGCCAGTCATTTTTCTACCTTTCACATTGGGTAAGTTGGGGATTACTGTGCTGGTGGAGGAGGGGAGACAATGTGTTGCATGACTGGCTGGTGAAGACAAGGAAGGAAGTAGAACAAGGGTAGATTTAAAATAAAATGTCATACACCTGCCTCACCTTCAGATTACCACTTATTCTGGTTTTTACATTTTTCTCTGAATTAATGTAGTATTTTTTTGCCACCCTGTGATAGCTTTGTCAGTGATGAAGCTATCGTGGGGTGGGAAAAATTTTGAGAAAGAAGGAAGTAAAGGGTAAGTATGATATGAGATTTGGGTTTTGTGAAATTTATTCGTAAAAGTGAAACTACCAAAATACATCTTAGCATACAACATACGGGATCTCATTAAATCATTTGCTGAAAAGACTGGTGACCAACAACATTTTTTAATGAAAAGAATCCAATTCCCTCAGAGATTCCAAAAGGCACCAAGAGAATTTTTTGCAGAGAAAGATAAAACATTTCTTCGAGGAAGGAATAATGAAGTTTCCCAAAATAATACAGAAGATTGTGAGAGAAAATAATGGAAATGTTGTTCAATAAAGTTCATGTTTAAAAACAATAATTTGTCTTTTATTTCAACTTAACGAAGCAAATTTCTCACATTATCCAACCGTTAGATGGTTCCCATCAATAAAATAGACTTGCACAATTTAATCCAGGACATCTTACTCATTAATTAAGTAACACTAAAATAAAATGAAATATAATGATCTGGATGTCTATGGAAGTCAAACAAAAGAAAATCTAAGAATCTGAAATTAAGTATCAATGTTAAACAAAGATAAATACAGGTGGGAAGATTGAGCCCGATCAATAGTTGTGCCCATGGTAAAATGCCTGTACTGTTTTGAATACCCAAAACAGGCCCATGGCAAAACAGCTGATGAGCCCCATAATAATATTTGATGAAGATTAAAATCCAAATTTTAACTACAGAAGTAAAATTTAATATTCTGTGTATAATGCAAAATATCTGAACATAGTACATCAATAGGGATTGGAAAGTCACTGGCTTGCACAATGAGACATCATAGGATGATTTGGAGGACAAAATCTCCAAACTAAAATTCTTTGTCAACTAAAATGTAAAGTTCATGACTATATATATATATATATATATATATGTATATGGCATGTAGTTATTACCTGAATTTTGTTTTTTCACAGTATAATCTTTGATCTATCGGATTAATATTCAGCACAGAATTAAGGGCATTGACAAGTAAGGAGATTATGTTGAAAAAAAATTTGTTGTGTAAAATAAACACTTTCATTTTTAGAAGACCAACTCATTGGTATAGATAAATAAAAATGATTTACGGAAGTGTTGGGTTAAGTGCCTTGATAAGGGAGGATATTATGTTGGAAAATAAATATCTATTATGTGAAATAAATATAATAAATAACAAATTCATCGTTAGGCCACAGACTTATTGATGTACCTATGTACTAGCTGAGCTACCTGATCCTTCACAGAATCAATAAAAACAGTAACCATTGCAGGATTAAAAATCTATTGCCTTGACCTGCTAAACGTTATTAATACAAACTGGCTCAGGATTAATCCTATAAGAAAACTAAGAAGCACTCAGAGAATACATACCTCCACCAACCCAATCGTCATGAAAATCAGTTCATATATAGCAACGATGCTGGGGAAGTGACTAAAAAAAACTCCTGGGTCCACTTCGAAATTCAAGCAATTCCACCTTAGCCTGTTGCCTGCACTCACTCAAATTTTATTGAAATTCATTGAGAACTCTTGCAGATATGTTTTTAACAGATACACCAGTGGCAAGGTTTTTTAGGACTTTGATCTCATCTTTAATCAATAACGTACAGTGTTTTAGCTTTAAAGCATGGGATGCACTTCCTTTATTCACTGGACCCATAACTGGGATTGATTAAGAGCAAATGATATTACTAAAAACAGGGAAAACAAGCAGGAATCACTTGCCTGTATTTACAAGTATGCATTAATATGTAAACAGATCTAGTGCAATCAAAACCATGTGCAGCATGTTAATGTTGAATACCGGCAAATTTGAAATTACGGAGACCTAGGAAGTTTTAAATCAGTGCCGAATTAGTGAAGGAACCAGATTATAATTGCCAGATTAGTGAAGGTCTGCTGTACACTGTCAGCTGTAAAAACATGTCTTCACCAAAAGGTGAGATATTGAATTATGGACATTGATAGATTGCGTGTGTAACAGATGATATTGACAGATAATATGGGGTCATTTGGCCACAGTTGCTTCGAGTCCTTGAACAGTGAACATTAGATTGATACTGTATACCTTTCTCTATGTGCCTCCATAGCTCAGTGGTTAGAGCACTGGTCTTGTAAACCAGGGGTCGTGAGTTCGATCCTCACTGGGGGCTGGTATCTGCTTGGGATTCCCTTCTTTTTATAAAAATTTTTTTCAAAACATTGATTCAAGTTTGGTAGAGACTCAAGAGAAGCCATCATGTGACCAGTATCATTTGGTAGCATGTCATGTTGAGGGTGATCAATTAATTAATTGACTGATGAATGAATAAGTTACTTCTTTCACGTTTTGCTGTCTGAATTTACAAAAAAAAGTGGACACGAACTAAGGATCAGTTTAACGCAAACTTACATTGCAAATTGACCCCCCCGGGGATTTCATAAAAATGCAGAAAAACGTTTCTCTCAAGACATAAAAAGGAGTAAATCTTCAAATTTTGAGTCCTTTAGCTCCATTTGTGCAGTCTGTACTCTTGATATATGCTTATATATAGCCAGTCAGCTGGACCAATTTAAAAACTGAAGAAACCTATGTTGACAGTTTTGTAACATGAATTTTACAACTGCAAGATCCTTGTTGTAGGATAACCAAGGAGAAAAAGGCTTAAAAAGATGGAAGGATAAAACAACAAAGAAATTTTGCTAATGATATTCAAATGCAACTTGAGACTGTGGGGGTTCGGCCCCTTGAGGGCCCCCGTTGCCAACATTCAGTGAGATTTGTCGTTAGAAATACAGTAGGTTAACAACTATTTTTAAAGCTTATGGGAACCGCATCCATTGAGGACCGTGGAGAAGGGGGGGTGCAAATAGTCCCCCCCCCCCAGCTACACCTGTGGAGAAAAAAATAACTAGAACAAAGGAGAAGAAGAAAAAAAGAAGTTTTGTTCTTTTAAAGCCATTGAACAACTCTAATAATAGAAACTGCATCACAGTCAGTGGCAGCCACTTAGAATTATGGGCAAATAAATTTGAGCCATGATATCTGCTAGTATTCTGGCAAGCCTCCATAGCTCAGTGGTTAGAGCACTGGTCTTGTAAACCAGGGGTCGTGAGTTCGATCCTCACTGGGGGCTGGGATGAATATGGATTCTATTGTGAATGGTTTTTTTAACCATAAAGTAACGTGGCTTCTTAAAACTCAATTTGTCTAATTATCATTGTTCTCTGTATTGTTGTCAGAAGAGTTTTTCTACCCTTGCCAACAAAGTTGGAAGAGGCGTATGTATTCACTAATGCTTGTTTGTCAGTCTGTCCTTTCGTCCACACAATATTTCCAAAAGTTCTCTATGAATTTTCATGACATTTGTGGAAGGCTATGCAAATGGAGAATTGAATAAATTTTGGGCAGATCCAGTTACCTCCCTTGTAACATTTGTTGTGTAAGATAAATTGATATATTTTTATCCCAAATTTATAAGTGTGAGTGTTTATCTGTCACACTACCGAAAGAACCTAAACATGGGTGCAGACCAACCGAATTTGGCATGCCTTCTAAATGAACTTGGGGGTAAGTTTTAAAACAAAAATTTTTGAGAAAAATATCTAAAAAATAGTTTTAGAGGGAGGTTCAATTTACAATTCAGCCACAATTCTTTAAAGGTTTAGAAGTGAGGAGACCCTATTTCAAGGGGTCAAAAGCCAAAGAAATTTTTCCTCTAATCAAAATTGAATTAAAAAGATTTGGGGGAAAAAAGCATTTTAAATGTAACTATAATGCAAAACTGAACCTTTACTTTCCATTCACACACACACACACACACACATATATATATATATATATATATATATATATATATATATATATATGTATACATATATATATATATGTATATATATATATATATATATATATATATATATATATATATATATATATATATATAAATATATATATATATATATATGTACACTTATATATTCATAAATATGCAATAAGAAATGGATATATATGATCAGACAGGATGATTATAAATTGCATTATATCATATAGAACCTTATTTGAAGTGATCTCCTGTCATAACATAGTTAATGTATCACTCACCTTGAACAACGTGATTAGAATAAACATGTTTTCTAGGGCAAGTGATACATTATCTGTGTAACCTCAGGAGATCATTTCAAATAAGTTTTTATATAATAAAATGCAATTTATAATCATATACATGTATGTATATACATCGATATACCAATATATATATATATATATATCAATACATTTTACACAGCAAATGTTGCAGGGGAGGTAACTGTAAAAATTCCTGGATTTTCCCAAAACTTAATCAATTCTTCCGAAGATTGTCTAATCTCTCTCTCTCTATCTATCTATCTTTCTATCTATCTATCTATCTATCTATCTCTCTATCTATATATATATTACACAGCAAATGTTGCAGGAGAGGTAACAGTAAAAATTCTTGGATATGTGTGTGTGTGTGTGTGTGTGTGTGTGTGTGTGTGTGTGTGTGTGTGTGTGTGTGTATTTCTCACCTCCTCCTCACACCTCTCTTCTCCCACTCTCTTGATCCCAAATCCTTCTCCTTCTGACTTATTTTCTCCTCTCTCTCCCATCTCTCTTCCACTCTCTTCATCCCATGTCCTCCTACCCTCTTCAACCTCTACTATATATTTCTTATCTTTCCCTCCTATTTTTTTTATCTCTTTTTATCCCATCCTTATATTCTCTATCTTTTTTCTTCTCTACTCATATATAATAGATATTATCAACCAAAACTGACAACATTGGTTTCTTCAGTTTTCAAGTTGGTTTGGCTGGCTGGCTTTGTATATATGAATGATGGTTACAGTTTTGTACCAATTGAGCAAGAGGGCTGAAAATTTTAGCATTTACTCCTTATTGTGTCCAGTCCCTACTTTCTTTTGTGTTTTGAAAACTCTCCCTCCAAAATGAATTTTTTTTTGTTTGGTTCAATTTACAATGTAAGCTTATGCTAAATTGATTCTTATGTTGGGATCTGTTTTGGAAAATTTGATCAAAAGGCAAGAGATGTTACTTATTCAATGATCATATTTTTTCCAGTTTTTTTAGTTGATCACCCCAAAACGGATGCAGCCAAAAAACATTAGTCATGTGTCAGTTTCTATTCAGTGACTAATCACACTTGTCAATATATCCTTCACTTTTGAAATCAAATTCAAAAGAATTTCCTGAATTGAAAAAATCACTCTTTTTTTTGTTTTGAGAAAATATTTATTCTTCACCAAAAAAAATTTTCAATTTTCAATATACCATAAAAATGGAAACGGCAACCTTTCATAAATTTTTATCGAACTGACACCTGCCGTGTGTGTTTTTCAATTCAAGTTGAAGGAAAATCATTATCTCAGATGGGAAAGTACAAAACACTTGTAATTATTTCTTCAATTGAAGAATATTTACCTTATATTAACAAATGAGAAATTGTTTTTTAAAAGTTGCAAAATTTCATTCAAAATGGCTACTTTTCTATTCAACATGGAACTGATGAGAAGGCAGCAAGAAGAACGAAAGAGTGAAAATTAATTACTTCTTCATCGTCTACAACTTTAAGGAAAGTCATTAACAAGGTTTTCACTTTTTATTGTGGAGGGAAAGATAAAGCATTATCAAACATTATCATTGTTTAAAAACTAGTCTTTTCTTTCATTTTAATTTTATTTGCTACTTTTTATCACAACTCCACTTAAATAATAATGCTTTACAATGCTCCATAAAATCAATAACGATATCAAGTCTGGTTAGTCACTCCATAGAAACTGTCATGTGACCAACATCATTTGGGAGCATGTCATGTTGAGGGCGATCAATTAAAAAATTGGGAAAAGGAATGATCTATGAATAGGTAACTCCTTTCGCCTCTTGCTGTTTGTCAATGAATAAGTTACTTCTCTTGCCTTTTATTGAGCGATGGTCATCAAAATGAGTCTGAATTTTCAAGCATAAATGCTGCCTAACATAGACTAAGGGACCAATTCAGCATAAACTTACTCTGTAAATTGACCTCTGACCGTATTTGGAGGGGGGTGAATTCAAAACAAAAAAAATTATTTTTTTCATTGATAATAAGGTTTGAATTTTCAGCCCTCTAGCCACATTGGTACGCATAATACATACAGAGCCAGCCAGTCAGACAAACAGCTAGCCAGACTAATTTAAAAACTGAAGAAACTTATGTTGATTTTAACAGTTTTGGTAGACAGTTTTTAGTAACATTGCTGCTGCTGATATTACTGGTGTAAAAATAATAACAAATATGGTGCTGAGAGAGATCGGGGAAGAATAAAGGGTAGGACTGAAGGTTAGATTTGATTTTCTGCCAACCATTGAGTACACGTAGTTCAATTGATAAGAGCAGCTGGCATGATTAACCAGGCTTCACTGAGGCATCGCAATGTGGGTTAACTTGTTCTTTAGAAGCATGAAGTTGTTTTTTTATGAATCCTCAATATCAATAAAATTACTTTTTTTTAAAAATGTCACCAATTTTTTCTATGGGTCGCTGTGTATAATTTTCAAGGTGGCATCTAAGATGGTGTCCAAGATGGCTACCAAATATTTACAACGAGAAATAGGCATTATAAGTGCTTGGTGGCCATCTTGTATGCTATCTTGAAAATTATATTCGCCAAGCCATTTGCAAAATTGGTAGCATTTTATTTTAAAGTACTTCTATTGAGGATTCATAAAAAGTTCACTTCATTCGTCTGATAAAATGTTCCCACGGAACCCCTGTAAAGCTACATTCCAGCCCGCATTGTTACTTCCTTTATCCAGATTATTTGTTCCTGCTAACCTATATATTTTGATCAATTCAGTCCGGCAGAGAGTTTAATGGGATAAGCCAAGGCAAACTTTTTTGAGAGAGCATTCCCATATTGGTGATAATCAAAAAAAACTCATGTCCTTATAGGAATTTTCGACCAACGGATTATCATTCTTATTATACTTGTATTTTACAAAATATTTAATGGAGAAATTGAACAAAATGCTTGAAAGCATTCTTAAAGAAGTCTCTTTTGACAATCAAACCTGACGCGATAACTGATAAAAGTTGCCAATTTTTTAACTCTGTCTACCAAGTTGAAAAGAAGTGTATGTTTTTTATTGTGTCTGTTTGTCTGTCCACAGAATATCTCTCTCTGAAAGGTTAAAACAGATTTCAATGAAATTTTGAGGAAAGTTGAGCAAAGGAGTAAGAAAGAGATGGTACAATTTTAGGTGAATCCAGGAATCTTTAACCAGAATATTTTTTTATAAAGCATTTCCTCTTAAAAAATCTAAAAATTCGAATATGATGCAATTTTCTCCTAATTATCACATAGATTGAATATTATCGTGTGAAAATCCCAGATCAAAGTTCAACTGTGCCCACCCACAGTTTTCGTCATGCAGATGGAATCCACTTAATAGATTATTAAGCCCACCCTCCACAAGTCATAGATTAAACACCATTTCAGGTATTTCTCTGGGATACTCTCTTGATGAAGCCAGCTACACTGGTGAAACATTGAATTAATTAAAGGAATTCATTTGTACACACATGGCTTCTGATATTGTCATTACACTCTTATTTTGTCAGATGAACCGTAATCCAAACTAATACACAGATCATATATATATTTATATATATATATATATATATATATTATCATGAAATGGATGTATAATCCAACAGAAATAATTACAAATGCATTATATTACTTTGAAACTCTATTTGAAATGATCTCCCATTATTACGCTGTGAATTTGGCCTAGAAAGCATAAATAGAATTAGACAATTAAAGAAAACGGGGCTTCTGCAGGAATCAAACCATTTTCTCTAATTGTTTATTGTATGTACTTTGTCTAGGCCAAGTGATACTTTAACTGAGAAATAATGGGAGTTTCAATATAATATATCGCAAATTTATAATCATTCTGTAGGATCATTGATCCATTTCCTAATAACATATATATATATATATATATATATATATATATATATATACATATATATATACATACGATTTTATCTCATCATATGATTTGTGTGTCTGTGTGTGCATCTGCCCATCTTTCTCTGTGTGTGTGTGTGTGTGTGTGTGTTGGTTGGTGTAGGCAACGTGTGTGAACCAACCATCTTTGAGTCCATTGATCCAGGACTAATAGGCCGTTTACATTGATTTTCCGTTGATGAAAAAACACAGAAGAAAATCAGTCACTAATTTCAGAAAAATAATCAGATGGAATAAATGAACTCGTCTTCAAAGACTTCTGGCTCATAATCTATAGAGCCCATCAATCTCATCAATAGAGGATATAATACAATTATCTCTTGTCATTCATTAAAGTTAGAGGTACCAGGGGGCCTGCAAATACACTAAATTCGTGAATGATTCTGGTTCACAAAACCCATAAATCTTATACCATAAACAATAAACAAACACTTTACCATTCCGTAATGGTAAATGTACAAATAAATAAATGAATACAGTAAAGTATACATTGAAAATTTTGAATTTTAAATCTCAACTACGTTTTTTCTGATGACAGATCCATCAATTATGGTGGAATTGGTATTTTTTGTCTAAAACATTAGCACAACTTTAATCTCTTTAATTTTTTTTTTACGACTAAGTTTATGCAATTTTCTCGCAATTATAATCAAAATTAAACTTTCAACAAAAGTATTTAATTATCGCAATACTTTTTAACAGAGTTTTAAAAAATACACATCAATTGATGAAAACCATAAATTTCATAAAACTATGTTGTGTTGATTATTGAAAATATTTTTTTCCCTTTTATGCTCATATTTACTTTCATTTTAATGCTCTTGTTGCTCTTAACAAAAAAAGTTTGATGAGGAAAGTTTGATTAAAAAACAACAAAAATATTAAGATGAGGGTAAATAGTAACATAAAAATGAAATAATAAATGTTAATAAAGATTTAAAGTACTTCATCTACTAAAAAATAAATGAATAAATTTGTTTACAGTCCAGTTAATTGGAGAAAAAATTTTAAGTCTATAATACAGTTTGACTAACCAGTTTGTGAATGTAAATGAGTTGAAGTTTTTCACAATAACTTTTCAACTGTATTTATATTGTTTACATGAATGATTTTTAATTGATAATTTTCTCTACAATCTTGATCTTATTAATACGAAGCTTATTCGTTGCATTTGGGATTTCCTTAATTCATGTTTTGTTTATTCTGTAAAGCGTATTTCTATGAAGCAGTTTATTGTGGTACACTGTAAAACTCCTTGAAATATTCTCATATAATTAATCAAGTCTGAACTATAAATCATCAAAACTGTGAATAAAAAACCTACAAATGGCAGAGGATAACTGTGTTGATATAATCCAATAACATGGGATAATATATTTATATAAATTACCAACAAAGGGTAATATATTGATATCATTTATCAATAGATAAGCTTTTCAAATAAAAAGGTTTGATGAATATATGAAAATGGAGTAAAATTGCAAAGTCTGTCTGGGAATTAATTGTCTGCAATTCTAATATTAACAAAAAATAGCCTACCTAGGGTAATGGCATCTTAGACCCTAACAAACTATTCCCCTTGTGACAATGATCACTATTCCAAGCATCTCATTCACTTTTCAAAATTACATGCAATGTCCTCTTTCAGGATTGCCATCAGCTGCCTTGTCACAATTTCTTTAATCTCATTCATGGTCTGGAATCACTTTGAGTAAAGCCAAAAGTTGCAGGGATCTTAAATCCTAACTGAAGGGATCAGTTTGGAGCTGACACAGCGGGACGTTGCAATGTTTTGCCTGAAAAAAACAGCACAAGACACAAACTATGTCTGGCTTGTTTATTGTGAATGCCTTAGTAATACAGAACGAGTTCACTCAATTGTATCTTGCAGCCAACTGAGTCACCCCATGTGAGAGCTTCTGTTCATGCACACGCAGTAAGGTCCCCTCCAATCATTTGCCATGTTACATCAAGGATGTGCAAGTGGTTCTTGAGATATTAAAAATGGCTTTATGTTTTCCAGATATACTTCATATACATCATTCAATCGGAGTGAATATATATACATCAATAATATTTGTGCATGCATGTATGTGTACGTGTGCATGCACGTACGCATGTGCATGTGCATTTCTATACATGTGTGTATGTGTGTGTGCGTGGCTATTACCATTCAATAACTTTTAAAAATTGTTTGGGGGGAAAGAGAGAAAGAAGACCAGTTTTATAACAGCGTCATAAACAACCAAATCATCTTGACAAACAATGTTTTTGAAACACTGTTAGAACATTATCAAACAGGAAAAAATATCAACCAACAAAGTCTGTTTGGATAGTTCAATAGTCAGCATGTCTGCCCCACAAGCAAGAGATCCTGGGTTCATATTCCTGGAATGAGCAAAGAGTGTGGAGAACTCTTTATTTGGACAAATTTCTGTCTGCACTCAGCAGTACACTCTAACCTGTGTGATTAGGGGAGAGGTATCCCTCCAGTGGGCTTGCATCCTGCCAAAGAAGTAATCAGAAGAACTTAACACTTGCAAGGATCACTAAGCTGATGTATGCAACAGAAGCCAGAACTTCATCACTGGATGTCATACTCTATCGGGGGTTGTCTTGTTTTACCTTTTTCAAAAATTGGCCACTGATTCTTCTATCTTTCTTTGTGTGTGTGTGTCTGTGTGTGTATCTCCAGGCGCTTCTGGTTACAGTTTTTGGAATACAACCTTGAAAATGTGCATGAATATACCGCTAAACATCATCTAAAAACGTTTTTTCGGACCAATTCATTTTGGACCAACCAACAAGGCCAAAATTTTATACTGGTATCTTATTTTTAAAGATATCTTTGATAAAAGATCTACTTTTTTAGATAACTAGTTCTGATACCTGTGTAGGCTATGGAGATTCATTTATGCAAGGTACGGATACATTTTATCTATATTTATATAAAGTCTACATTTTTCTTGATACATTGAACTAACCGTTTTCATGGTTCATACAAAAAAAAATAAGAGCCACAGTTCTAATTAGTCACTCAATAGAAACTGTCACATGACCAATGTCTTTTGGCAGCATGATGTCAGGATGATCAATTAGAGGATTGTGACAAGGTGTAGCATAAACTTATATTGTAAATTGGACTCCCTACACTAACATCCCTTTGGGGGGAATCTTGAAAATACGAAAGAATCTTTTATTCTTGACATAATAAGGAGTAAATATTGAAAAGGGGTGTAGCCTGGATGGATGATACATACATAGCCATCCAGCCAGACCAACTTGAAAACTGAAGAAACCACTTCTGACAGCTTTGGTCAACAATTTGTAATCATTTATATTGGCTGCAGCGAATCTGGATGACTTTAAGTGATACACATTATTCTGGTAAATCTTATATTATTTCAGAAGGTTTAAAGGGACATAACTCTTATTGTTTAAGTTGATTTTCATCTCATGGAACAAAAACCTTTGTCACTTTTCTTCTGTTTGTTGGTTCTAGTAAGCTAAAGCGAAAAGAAATTAAGGAAAGTGTTATAACAAAATTTGCGTCTGTATACTGTATATGTCTGTGTGTTCAGGTCTACATCACTACTTCTACTGCTGCTGATGTCTCTGTACTAGACAGAAAAAGAAAATATAGGCATTTTTAATTTTTCATAAATTAAAACTGATGCTTTTCTCATATTTAAAGAGAAATTTGTTTTCTACCCAATTCAGTCACCTTGTTTTAAAATCATCAAAAAAACAGAAATATGAGGAGGCATAAAAAATCGACAGAAAAATAAATTTTGGCATGCATTTTTTGTTTGCAAATATATACACTTAGATTTATCTGTATGCAAATGATCCTGTCATTTTTTATGGGTACCATGCTAGTCGTAATATAATTCTTGAAGCAAAATGAACAGTGATAAGAAGTTATAGAATAGATTGTGCGGAACAGTCTGAAGCGGAGTGCTTTACAGTACATTTTGCTTCTAAACTTTCAGTCAATAATTGCTGTCCTCCTCCTCTCCTTAGTTGAAGAAGCAAAGACTGGATTTATCCAATACGAAAACATCACATGATGGACTATGTGGCCTAGTCTTAAAGTATGGCATGTCAGATCGTCTGGATAATGTTCAACTGACAATTCTTATTGAACTGACTTTTATACTCTTTGTGGTTTGTTTGTTTCTTTCTTTCATTTCTTTCTTTCTCTCTTTTCTTCCAATCTCTCTTTCTTTCTTCCTTTCTTTTCTATATTTATTTGTTTTGCTCTCTTTCTTTTATGCTCTCTATTTTTGTTTTCTTTTTTGCTTTCTTTCTCTTGTCTCTTCTTTTCTTTCTTTCTCTTTTACTTTCTCTCTTCGTTTGTTTATTTGTTTGTTTGTTTCTCTTTTTTTTCCTTTCCCTCTTTGTTTCTTTGTTTCTATTTTCCTTTCTCTCTTTGTTTCTATCTTCCCTTTCTTGTCTTATCTTTCTTTCTTTCTCTTGTCTTTTCTGTCTTTCTTTTTTCCTACTTCCTTCCTCTTGTCCTATCTTTCTGTCATTCTCTCTCATGTCCTTTCTTTCTTTCTTTCTCATGTCCTCTTTTTCTCTCTTTCTTTCTTTCATCCTTTGTTTGTTTGTTTGTTTGTTTATTTGTTTCTTTCTTTCTTCCTTTCTTTCGTTTTTCCTTTTTCTCTTTATTTGTTTGTTTGTTTCTCTCTTTCTTTTTTCCTTTCTTTCATTGTTTCTTTGTTTTTATCTTTCTTTCTCTTGTCCTATCTTTCTTTCTTTTTTTCTTTCTCTTGTCCTTTCCTTCCTCCCTTCTTTCTTTCTCTTGTTCTTTCTTTCTTTCTTTCTTTCTTTCTCTTGTCCTTTCTTTCTTTCTCTCTTTCTTTCTTTCTTTCTTTCTTTCTTTCTTTCTTTCTTTCTTTCTTTCTTTCTTTCTTTCTTTCTCTTGTCCTTTCTTTCTTTCTCTCTTTCTTTCTTTCTTTCTTTCTTTCTTTCTTTCTTTCTTCTTATCAAGTGAGTCCATTCTGACTCTTCCATCGTCATTGGCATGATGCCATCCACTTGTGTTCCTTTGTGACTCTTTGTCTTTGAAGGCTGTCGAATATCCAGAAGGCAAGTCGAGATCTTCACCGACGATATTCACTTTGATGTACGACTCTTTTTTTTTCTTTTTTGTCCGACATACTTTCATAATTAGTCCATGTTGGGTTCAGGTAATTTTGTGGCTGGTTATTGGCAGGAAATGGTATGTTGCTTAGGTAATAAGAGGGGGAAAAATGGAGTGAAACTTGGATGGTAACATTTGAGTTCTTAGAAACAGAGGAGGAGGAGGAGAAGAAGAAGAAGAAGAAGAAGAAGAAGAAGAAGAAGAAGAAGAAGAGGAAGAAGAAGAAGAAGAAGAAGAAGAAGAAGAAGAAGAAGAAGAAGAAGAAGAAGAGGTGAAGGAAAAAGAGAGTACACACAAACACATACTATAGACAATACACACATATATCTATTTATATATTGAACAGTCAGACCATTACTATTTGTTTCTCTGTCGGTAACAATGATCTCTTCTGCTTAAAGGTGACAATTCTGCTGATAAAAATATTGTCTACCAATCATTTGAAACAATGGACTCTTCCATTTAAATGAGTTCAGTCACTTTTTGAGAGAACTTCAGATGGAATTGATAAGACGTAGACATTTATTTACGCTATTAACAGCTTTGAAGTAGAGAACTATCAAGTCCCAATATAAGTAAGAGAATGTGAAAAGACCACTTGATTCCACATACAGAGACAAACACATACACCTAAGCACACACACATATATATACATGTATACCTATATCTCTCTCCATATATATGTATGTGTGTGTATGCATGTAAATCATTATGTTTTTTATTAAACCTAAGTTTTTTCATTCACCTTGATTTTTTTCTTGTAGCTGTTTTTTTGGCAATTTTTAATTTGAGCCATTGTTTCTATGGCAACAATAACAGTGCAGTCTGAAATAAAGAGTAAGTCTTCACTGAGGATCAATCTCACACCCTTTATTACCTGAGGGAGTCCAGTTTACGCCTTGCCCCATAACCATTGTTACAGAAACAATGGCCCCAAATGAAAGTTGTAAAAAAACAACTAAAAAAATCTAGGTAAAAACTTGTGAAATTTATTTTAAAAAAAAACAGATCTGGTTATTCCCAGAATAGAAAATCAAATAATCAACATCTTTTGGTAACATGCTTCTCTCACCTTTTGTTGGGTAGTGATCACTTAAAGAGGGTCTGAATTTTCAAAAATCCAACAAGGAATCATTTTAGCATAAACTTACATCGTGAATTGAACCCCCCTCTCCTCGCTAAAAAACCTAATAAGGGAATGAATTTTTGAAAACCCAAAAAATATATTTCATAGACATAATAAGTAGATGTTTGGATTTGCAGACCTCTAGCTCCTTTGTTGTGGCCAGTACGTAAAATGCATACATAGCCAGTAGCCAGTCAGCCAGACTAACTTGAAAACTGAAAAAAACCTATGTTTATTTCTAATAATGTGTTACTGTATTTCATCCAATTTTGATGATAAAGATTGCTTTGATAAGACTGAGTCTCATAAGTAAACAATAAAAATATGACAGTTATCATCATCATCAGTCTTATATTGTCTGTCATTGGACATAGATCTTCACCAGAATCCACCACATTTCTCTATCAAAGGCATCTTGGAGCCAGTATTTTCTGAATTTGTCAAGTTCATCTCTCCTGCTTGTATTTTGTCGGCCTCAGTTTCACATGTGATCTCTGGGGATCCATGTTGTGAGTCGTGATGTCCATTGGTAGTCTTTCATTTTTGCAACATCACCAGCCCATTGCCATTTAAGCTTTCTAATAGATTATATGATGTCTTGGACTACTGTTTTCTTCCTGATACACTGTGTTGTCTTGTGATCTCTCCAAGAGAGCATGATTCTCTCATGTGTGCGCTGCATGCTTCTCAGTTTGCGGGATTGTCTCTTGGTTAGGTTCTATGTTTCAGCTCCATATATAGAGGTTTAAAAAGATGAACCAGCTCCTGCCAAACCATGGAAGGTCTTAGTGACTGATAGGTAAAAGTAGCCAGTTGTTAACCTGGACTATCTCTGATAATGAGGGTTGTGAGTTTGATTCTCACCAAAGGCTTACTCTTCATTTTTGTTTGAGCTGCTATATGAAATTATGGTAAAAACTTGTCAAGTTTAATGAAAAATAACTTGTTGCAGTATTTTATCCAACAATGATAATGTATAAGTATAGTTTCCTCGTCTAAAAAATCACCATAAAAATTCAAATATATCTGTGAATTTTTTCACAGCTTATAATTAGTATTATTCATCATAGTCAACAGCATGCACACACACACACTCATACATACATATATATATATATATATATATATATATATATATATATATATATATATGGAGAGAGAGAGAGAGAGAGAGAGAGAGAGGGAAAGAGAAAGGGAAAGGAGTGTTGATATTTACAATTTCTGTTGCAACTGATCAGTTTCACGAAGTCATTATGATCAACTGACAACTGTTTTCTCTGTTATCCCTTGTCCAAGTAAACCACTGGGTTTCTCATTGGTTATCAGTGGTCAGTATCTTAACCCAGGTAAGAGCCAAGATTTCAGAACAGGGAAGCCTTCCTAATTTGGAAGATCGGTGCTATACAACCAACTTGCCACAACCACAGTTTGAGCCCATGTTTAGTAAAAATCTATGCTATATCTGTATTTTTGTCCTGAATTTCTGAGATGAAAAATTATCATTATTATTCACTGATTCACTTGGAGTTGTATCCTCAACTCACTTGTTATTGTCACACCATTTTGGCCACTGCACGCTCTGGCTTTTCCTTCATCGTACCCAGTGGCCCTCTGGGAATTTTGAACTAAACCTTCTATTCGATCCGATCCGATCCACCGTGGCAAATAGTTCTCATTTCATTGTCCACGCCCAGCAGGGGAATACAACTATCAGTTAATTCTTTATAGTTAATTTGTCTTAGCGGTGTTGCTTGCCTGCCTGCCTCATCCACTGAACCAAAGCATATGATTTGTATGGACCACTTGACCCAAAGATTGAACTCAGGACTGTCGTGCAGGTCACTTGATATGCTTAGCGAACTTGCCCAAGTGGGATAAGTGTGTGGGATAATGATATTGGTATGGCAGAGATTTGAACATCCAGAATAGTATGAAAAGAGCTTGGAAAGGCTGATATATATATATATATATATATATATATATACATACACATAAGTATATCCATACACCTATGTATTTACATACACACAAGCATACATACACACATATGCATGTTGAGAGAGAGAGAGATTTTTTTCTATGCATGTGCACAAATATGTTTATATATACACACATGTATATACCTGAATGAATGGCTTGTTTCAGCCAGATTGTGTATTGATAGAAACTGCTGGCATTAAATAAAACCATTGTTATCAGATCTGTTTCCCCAAATACAAAAACTTTCATCACTTGGAATATCATGTGACTATATTAGATTCCAGAGTCCAATGCATGCTGGGAAATGTTTATAGTTTGACATCAAATTACACATGCACCCCACCCTGCTTGAATAATGTTAAATCTTTTTGCAGACTCAAATAATAGTTATTTTGATGACAAACAAAGGCACCATGCAACAAATGTCTTGAATGTGATATTTGATAGAGCAAAAAGTATTCATATTTCAACACAGACGTAGATAAATTATGATACGTCACTGAGATAGATAGATAGATAGATAGATATTAATAGACTGATATAGACAGATAGATAGATAGATAGATAGATAGATAGATAGATAGATATGAATAGACTGACATAGATAAATGGATATGAATGGACCTATATAGATAGATATGAACAGACTAACATAGATAGATAGATAGACTGATATCAACAGACTGAGATAGATAGATAGATAGATAGATAGATAGATAGATAGATAGATAGATAGATATGAACACACTAAGATAGATTGATAGATAGACATGAACACAGTGGGATAAATAGATAGATATGAACAGAGAAAGATATGAGCTGACTGAGATAGATAGATAGATAGGTAGATAGATAGATATGAACAAACCTAGATATATAGTAAAATAGATAGATTGATAGATGTATATGAATATACTGAGAGATAGATAGATGAGCAGGGTTTAATTAAGGAATCTTCTTCCTTCTCAATCTACTTGAATCACATTGATTGAACATTATAAAGTGAATGATTTCAGATCAAAATTTACTAAAAACTGTGTCAGGCTATGGACTGATTCACTTATTGAATCAAACATACGCCGCTCAAGTAATCACTCAGAGAAGGCAGTCAGTCAACCTTTATAAAATAAATTATCAACAAAGCCTTATTGCTGTAAGGAAATTGAAAAAAAATACACATACATGTATATATATATATATATATATATATGTATATATATACGTACATACTAACATTGCAGTACTTTGGTTTATATTGCATTTTCAAATATTCCAGATTTAGGGTATTATTTAACCCTCATTGGACTGATTTTAGATGATAAATCAAATTCTCCTGGGATATTTTTTGAGATGTCATAGACTCAAGTAGAGGGGGGGGGTTCTTACATGAAAAATATTTCTCCAGAATTTTTTACAAAGCGACCTCATGAATAAATCCAATAATAAATAAATAAATACCAAACTTTTAATAAATTTCATTAATTAGTTGAATTTCAGGAGAAATTTTTAAATGTGAGTATATATTTGGCATTGAAAATTTTTGTAATTGAATTCCTCCGTGTTTTTTTTACAAATGTAATCAAGTTCCAAAAACAAATACCTCTTTGATAATCTTTGAAAAAAATCAATGTGAATTCACTGAAATGTTATTTTTATATGATAAATTCATTGTCATAAATACTGAATCTAAAATAGACTTCTTTTTTTTTTTATGGATTGTCAATTTTTGATATATTTTCTTGAAGTTTTTGTTGCAGTTCAGTTATTTACAAGTTGAAAAATAACCAGTGTTTTTTTTTTAAAATATAGTCTCTAATGAAGGACCTTTTAGTATCTCAAGTAATCTACCTTTGTTTTTTGGCCTTCCAATCATTTAGGATTTTGATCAATCAGGATTTCAACCATCAGTTTTATCGAATTTATATAGCTTGTATGTTTAGGGATTATGACCCAGGCCCAGGGGTGAAGCTCAGAACTAAATCTGCTGGCATGTTGTGGTTGTGGCGTGTTCCATATGGATTTCACAGGAATAAGTAACTGGTACCATGTAACTCAATTTTACCTGTCTCAATGTTATGTGGAAATTTTATGAGCACCACCAAGTGCATCCTACTTGGCTATAAGATGCAATGATCTTCTCATGCATTCAGGTCATTCTTCTTTGCTATTGGTACCATGAAACCAAATTCTATCAGTTATTTGGAAATCAAATGAACTCCACCAGGGTGGGCAGTAGGCCTGGGCCAGATGGGAAAAGTAGGGTCCATTTCAAACTGCTCATTTAATATTCTAGTAATTGGTGCTAATAGTAATGCTAACATCTCTCAACCCTTCTTGTGGCACCTCTTGAGTAGGCCCCTTAAAATTGTAAGCCCAGGCTGTATGGACCCCCTGACCTTCACTTCTGCCTGGGTTTAAACACCACCATGTAAATCCTTGCTGAGTGATGATGCAAGATGGAAAACTCGGCAAGGTAGACCACTACATCTACCTAGGACAACGAATCTCCATTAGACCCTCAAAAGAGAAGGAGATCAAGCGAAGAATCACTCTGGGATGACAAGCCTTCAGCAGAGTAAGCTCATATTTCAAAAACCAGACAATACCAATAATCCTGAAAAGATGAATATACAACCAATGCATTCTTCCAGTAGTCACTTATGGAGCTGAAACATGGAACCTGACCAAGAGACAGACCTACAAACTGAGAAGTATGCAACGTGCGCATGAGAGAATCATGCTCAACCTTACATGGAGAGATCACAAGACAGCACAGTACATAAGGAAGAAAACGGGAGTCCGTGACATCATAGAAACTATTAAAAAACTCAAATGGCAATGGGCAGGCCATGTTGCAAAAATGAAAGACAACCAATGGACATCACGTCTCACAACATGGATCCCCAGAGATCACATGAGAAACCGAGGCCAACAGAGCATAAGATGGAGAGATGAACTAGACAAATTCAGGAAATACTGGCTCCACGACGCTCATAATAGAGAATTGTGGCGAATCCTGGGGACTGTCTATGTCCAACAACGGACGTTAAAAGACTGATGATGATGATGATAACTGTCCAGCATTCCTCAGGTGTCTGTTGTGTTCTGGAATGTTATTGAATCTTGTTCTAGGGGAGCATATGCTTCCGCTGTCAGTGATGTCACAATGTCACGGCTGGTGCTTATAGTGGTGTTCTTACGATTCTCTCCTCCTGACCTTGGTACTGACCTTGTTACCTCCCATTGAACTTTTTATTAGTCCGGGCGATCAGTGTAAAAATTGTTCAGTTGGTAATAAAAGCATGAAATCTGGCATAGATATTCTTTGATTAGTATTAATCATTTTCAGACATGGAGACATTCTCAAACTATCTGTCCATAGTTGCTAAGGAATTCATTTTCCATAGCAACTACTCACAAATCAGTTATTTCGATTTTTCACAAAAAAAGGTATTCTCAATGCTTTTTTGTAGTATCATTTGTGCTCAATAACATACTACAAGTCTACCACAGTCTGACCACTGGAAAGATGTAATTTTCAAGATTTTCAAGGCCTTATTACAGAAATGCTTCATGAGTTACGGATGTTTTCATACAGCAGTACATACTATACAGACAAATCCCTAGATCCACCCCCAAAATTTAATCACTTCTTCCCCACTCCACAGCCCATCTTTCCACAGAACAGAAATTCATGCATTCTTACCCTTACACAAAATTACATAACAATTCACTGAAACTTCCTTGAGATATTGTGTTGGCAGACAGGAGCAAATATAGAAATTTATGAAAAACAGAACACAAAAATATCTTGCCATCAAGAACAAATCCCTGGATCCAGTCCAAAATCGGATCACTTATTTCTCATAATCTGGCTTATTTTGTCAAGAAATTTCATTGAAATTCATTGAAAACTGTTGGACTCATCGTGCAGACAGACAGGAGCAATCACGGAAATGTATAAAAAATTAAAACGGATAAATATCACTCAATCAAAAACGAATACCTGAATGGGCAACAAAACTTTGTTATGTCTTCCTTGCAATAAGTTTATTGTCCACACAGTATCTCCAAAAGTTCTTCATGAATTTCAATGAAATTTTGTGGAAGGGTGAGCCACAATATAGAGAAAGAGTGATCTAATTCTGAGGTGGATCCAGGAATCTAGATTCTTCAGAATCTAAATGATTTTTACTCTATTTGAGATATTTTCCAGTGGAAAACGCTAGTAAGATAGAATTTTTTCATCGAATTTTTTTCACATGACTTCAATTTTGACATTACGGCTATTCAATTAATTGATGATAAGTTTTATACATTTCTATCTATGCTCCTATCTGTCTACAATTTTGTGGAAAGGTAGGCCGCTAGACAAGGTATGATCGAATTATTGGGCGGATCCAGAAATTTGTGTTTTATTAGTAGATATTTATAGGCTTATTAGGCTTGTTACTAGGTTTAGAATACTGCTTAAAAAACGTTCCTAAGTAAAGTCAGTTTCAGAATGTCTACATATCTGAAATTGTTCAGTACACCCTAAAGTATTGTTCAGCCAAGTTTTATGCTGTTGTCACAAAGTGAGCAATTCAGACCAAATTCTGCACCGCTCACCTATATAGACTATATGGAACACCAAGTTTACAGCTTGTTCTTTCCTGATTTATGGTTCTCACAAGCTATTAATGTCAATACTTGGTCTGCTGATAAAGTTATCTGAGCATAGTATGTGGGCATATTCTTTCAACTTTTTTATTCGCCAGTTCTCCTCAAAAAAGTTGGTGTGCTCCTCTCTCCTTCCATGCATGGTCAGGCATCTATATATGCGTCATTAAACAACTAGCTGAAAACTCGGATTTTCAGCTATTTCCTGCACAAATAGAGACTTTGGCCCAAATGAAATCAAAACTGTTTTTTAGGGGCACCTTGATTCCAAACCTCTGGCTACAATGCACCCTTTTGGTTACTTAGAGGTCACATACAGATAAACGTAATCAGACTTCCAGCAGTATATAGATAGATGGAAATCAGATCATTATTATCAGAGCGTGTGTGAATACAGGTGTCAGACTATTATTATTCCAGGGTATCACTGCTTTGATGCAGGGTTGTTTTATCTTTCATCCCAGACTAGATCCTAGGAGTCCAAGCTGTCTCCTAATTATATCTGATGTTTTTAGAATACTATCTTTTACATCTGATTGATACTTATGTCCTTGGTGTTCAGCTTAAGGAGATACTTTTTGAGATTTGTAATCACTACTCCCAATGCTCTGAGTACAATCTTAATTGATTTTTTCCATATTTTTGTAGATCTATCTTTAAGTCATGATTTTTTTTCTCTTTTTTTCTCTTTCTTTCCTTGGATATTACTATCTGCTGGGCATGAGTCATCAATCAATATAGGCTGGTTGTCTTCTTTATTATTAATGATAATATCTGACCTTCTAGCTGTAATTTTTCTCTCAGTGATGGTGTTGAAGTCATCAAGTAATTTTCATTTCTCATTCTATAATACAGTTTCAGGTTTATGCTCCCGTCAATTTTCCGTTCTAACGAAAGCTGCAACCTTTCACAGACTCCAGTGAACTGTGGCTGCTACTGAGTTGTGTCTTTTAAGGTACACAGCGCTAAATTTGGACTGCCAGATACTATGTGTTCTACTTTTTCTACTTTTATTCATTACAGGCTTTGAACTTGTTTGATGATTTCATTTTAAAAATATGAGATATTAAAAATATGCAGATTATTATTCTCATTATTATCATAACATATTTTTTGAATTTTCCAAAACTAATATGTGAAAAAGTACTCTGGTATCCGAATTGTAACAGACAAACATTCAGTGGATTAAAGTAATCGTAAATTTTCAGGTAAGTGAGAAAACAGCTGGAGGCAAAGTAATGGACCCAATTTAGCATAACACTTATAGTGTACATCAAGAAGTCCCTCCTAAGAACTTTGAAACTTTTGGATTTTATGAAATATAGCTTGCTAAGAACATGCACAGAAGTTCCATTAAATTAATTTTCCCGCCGACCCTAGGCTTTGAAAAGGTCTGCCAACAGAACAGACTCACAGACGTAAGTAATACCTTTGCGGATTCCCCTCTGGAGGTGTGTGTGGAGCCCCAAGTTGGAAACCTTTATTCTGAAATCATAAAGTTCAGATAAAAATTTGCAGTTTGTCTCATTTGAAATCCACCCTAACCACCCAGACATATTGTATCATTTTTTATCGAGGAATGATCAAACAAAATTATTTCAAACCATTAACCAAAACTGTAAACTAAGTTTTCTTCAGTTTTTAAGTTGGCTGGCTGACTATGTATGTACAGGCTGCACCAATGGAACTAGAGGGCTTAGAATTTAAACATATAGTCCTTATTATGTCTAGAAAAACGTTTTTTTTCAATTCCTCCACAAAATAGATTTTTATCGGGGGTTCAATTTACAATATAAGTTCATATTGAATTGGTTCTTTATTTTGTGTCCACCAACATTTACATGTAAAAAAAAAATACAGTCCAATAATAGGGGAGGAAAGTAACTTATTCATTGATCACCCCCTTCTCCAATTTTTCAATTAATCACCCCCAACCTGACATGCTGCCAAAAACGTTAATTACATGACGGTTTCTATTGAGTGACTAACCATACCTGTTTTTCAATAAAACACATATTTGAAGAAAAAGGTAAATGTATTTTTCAGTCAATATGCATATATCTAGCACAAAAGGCATGGAATGGCGTGAGGTTTAGTAGTGAGAAAATAGGATCAGCAAACAGAGTTCAAATTTAGGCTGAGGTGGCTTTCACCTATTCAGATGCTTACGCCTATCTGCTAACACCCTTGGAAAAGACATGATTCAACTTCAAGAAAGTACAACATCCCATCAGCAGAGATCTTGATAAAAATATTGGGATACTAATCTTTGACTACTTTCACTGCTGACATCATCCACCTTCCACCTTTCCTATTACACACCCTCATATAAAGCAACAGTAGAACTCTAGTAACATGTTCATACAGTGTATCCTACTAAAGTACCTCCGCCCTATCTCTAAAAGTTTTCAATGAATGACATTTTGTGGAAGGATGGGCAAAGGAAGAATTGATTGAATCTGGGGGTGGATCCAGGATTTTTACTGTTACCTCACATGCATGTCGGTCCACATGATACCTCCAAAAGATCTCAATGAATTTTAATGACATTTTTTGGAAGTGTAGGTCATTGAGGTAAGAAAGAATTGGCTGAATTGTGGGTGGGGGCGGATCCAGGGATTATTTTTTTCATTTTTTTTCCCATACATTTATGTATTCAACCATGTTTGTCCACACAACATCTCTAAAAATTCTAAATCAATTTCAACAACATCTTGGGGAAAGGTGGGCCAAGGGGATTGATCAAATTTTTCGGCAGACCCAGGAATCTTTTTTCTTACGGTTTCTTTCCCTGCATCATGGCAGTATATGTACTTACTTTCATTCAGTTTCTTAATGACAATAGTATCGGCAGAGGTATGCACTCTCTGGGTGTTTTCTAGGTCTATGCAAATTAAGCATTGTAAACATCCTACACAACAAGGTCTGTGAATCAACCATTGACAATGATATCAGTGGGACTAAATATTATGAATGAATGACAGAATTGTAACTGCTTAGAGTACCACTGACAAGTCTGAGAATCAAACAGATAAAACGTACAGGTCTAGTTAGTCACTGAATAGAAACCGTTGTGACATACATCTTTTGGCAGCATGCTGTGTTGGGGATGATCAATTATAAAATTAGAAAAAGGGGTAATAAATAAAAATGTTACTTCTCTCGTCTTTAGTTGGGCAGGGATTACTAAGAAAAAAATCTGAATTTCCAAAAATCACCGCTGGTCACAAACCAAGGGACCAGTTTAGCATTAACTTACATTCTTAACTGAGCCCCCACAAAAATTTATTTGGGCGGGAAATTTTGAAAAAATTTTCCTAGACATTATGAGGAGCAGACGTTTGAGTTTTCAGCCCTCTTGCAAGACCAACTTAAAAACTGAAGAAACCTATGTTGACAGTTTTGGTTGACAGTTTCAAATATTCTGAAAACTCCAAAAGCATGTATTACGCATAACACAATTGGCTACGAGGCGTTAACTTGAACCACGCAAAGTATATTAATGCTGGAAACAAAAATGTGGATATAACATCCGACCATATATATTTTATAATATGTAGACATGTAAATGTTGTTAAAAACATACAAACCAGTGGCAACCGAGGATTGCCAGAATAACAACTGTGGATGGTAAAAATTTAGCAGAATATCTAAAATTATCTAAAAGAAATAGATCTTTTATCTAAAATTATCTAAAAGATGCCAGGACAAGATTTGGGCATTGTTGGTCCAAAAGTACTATAGATACTCCAAAGAATGCTTTTTTGAAAAAATCCTTTCCAAAACACTTTGATGTGCTCTTTCAAATTTCCATGGTTGTAGCCCCCAAAATGAGACCAGGAATGCCTAACAACACACACACACACACACACACACACACACACATACACACACACACACACACACACATAGACACACTTAGACATGGACACTCAAAGAGAGAAAAATCTGTCATAGCTGTTTGGTTGACTATTTGTGGGGCTACGGTGATTTGATTCTTAGTAAGAATCCTCCTATCCAGTAAACGATGACTAAAATGCATGCAAAATTTATGAACATATGTAAATGTAATGTAGGAATCATTTCTGAAAAGTACAGAATGTGTAAATATACAAAAATATCTGGATGCAAATAATGAAACTATGTATACAGAAAGACAGATGCTAAGATTGAGTGAAAGACAGACATGAACAAATACAAATATCTCTCCAACTTTGTTTACAGATGTAATAAAATATACAAAATTCTTAATGAAGCACACAGAGAGTGCATACCTCTACCAATGTCATTGTTAGGGGGAGTAATTGTTCATGGATCCACCCCCAAATTCAATCACTTTCTCTATAGCCTGTGGTGCATACTTCCACAAAGTTTGATAGAAATTAATTGGGATCTTTCAGAGATATTGTGCGAACAAACATGAAATTCTGGCAATATTATATAGTATGAATGTACATCTAAGACGAAGTGGAGATAATTGAGCATGGATCCGCCCCAAAATTGAATCAATTCTTCAGTAGTCAATTATCCATCCTTCCACAAAATTTAATGGAAATTCATTGAGAACTTTGAGGGGAAAGACATGAGCAAGTACATGAATATTTTTAAGAAAATATCTCTCAATCAGAATTAAATTCCTCGACTGGACCAAAATCACTTCTTCCTAAACCCAGTGCCCACACCTCCTCAATATTTCATTTCAATCAATTAAGTACTCCAGAAATATCCTGTGGACAGACAGGAAAGCAGAAAGACAAAACGCTAAGACTGAAGGAAAGACAGACAAAGACACCAAATACAAATACCTCTCCAACTTTGTTTACAGATGTAATGAAATATACAATATTCTTTTATTTTGTCCAGTTATGCAGCTTTAAACTAGAAGACACTCATAAAGCCCGTACCGTTGTGAACAGCATACACTCACTAAAAGCATTCATATATAACTATGGTGCAGTGAACGTAACAGGGTGAGTTTTGATTTTGTATGTTGTGGACTTTTGTCTTAATGAAAGAAAAAATATCTTTCAATTATAAAATGTCATTGAAATTCATTTAGATCTCATGGAGTTATTGTAAAAAATGAGTGAATATATGGAAAAAAATCAAAAAGTATCTATCGATAAGAAAAAAATCCAGCTCTAAAATTCAACCTATCCTTCACAAACCCATGGCCTATCCTTTCAGAAAATTTTTATTGAAATTTCTCAAGAACTTTTGGAGACATTGTGCGGACAGTTGATGTAATATCAGTGATTACATATACCTCTTTCAACTTCATTGGCAGACATGAAATATACAGGAAATATTTTGGCGCAAATAATAAAATAAAACGTACAATAATTTTTCATTCTTTTCAGTAATGCATCATTATGAAAAACTTTCTCTCCAAGAAGTTGGGAACCTCATACAATGACTGCAAAAAGTACCCAATGCATTTCAAAAAGTTTATTTTAACATTGTTATACAGTAATATTTTGATTAGTGCAGATTTTGTTGTTATACAATTAGGACATTAATGTACGTTTTAAATTAACAAAGAATAAGCTGGAAAAGAAAATCCATCAAATTATAATAAGACCTTAAGCAGTGTGGTTTTGAACCGTACAGAAAATTTTTGAATGAAATGAATTAGCTGTACTATTCAAGGTAGAACTATACAGTTTTGAAATAGGCAGAATTTGGATCAAAGATTGGAAAACACAAAATTTTTTTTAAAATGATTGAAACAAAATTGAACATCAAAGATTTATAAAAAAAAATCAAAATTATTTCCATTTTGAAAGTGTAAAAGAATGTTGAAATGAACTTTTTGATAAATATCGGATATTTTTTGCATTGACTGTCTCTGCTCATAATTTCATATTAAACAAAGTGAATGAATGAGATATGAATGATCTACAAAGTACACAGTGTCAACGCGGGGGTGGGGTAATTGTGCATGGATCCGCTCAAAAATTTATTCACTTCTTCCATGGTTCATTGCCCTTCTTCCACAAAATTTCACTGAAATTTCTCTTTCAGAAATGTATGGACAGACATGGAATTTTGGCAATATGATGTGTTATGGATATATAACTACTCTGTTAGGGAAGAGGGGATAATTCTGCACAGATCTGCCTCAAAAATTAATCACTCCTTCTGTAACCTATTGTCCACTTTTCCACAAAATTTCATTAAAATCTATTGAAAACTTTTGGAGATATCGTATGGACAGACATGGAATTTTGGTGATATTAAGTATTATGTACATATAACTACAGCGTAGGCAAGGTAATTGTGCATGGATCTGCCCCAAAATTCAATCACCTCTTTCATAGCCTATTGTCCACCCTTCCACAAAATTTAATTTAAATTTATTGAGAATTTTTGGAGATATTGCATGAACGGTCATGAGCATGTAATGTATGGGAAAAAAACAAAAAGTATCTCTCAACCAAGAAAATTCCTCGGATCCGCACAAAATTTGACCAACTCTTCCTTGACCCGTTGCCTACCTATCCACAAAATTTTGCTCGGTACTTTTGGAGTTATCTTTTGTCAGCCAGAAAGACAGATAGAAAGACACAACTAATTACATACACCTATCCAACTTCATTGACAGAGGTAATTAAAAATGGTTTATCAAAGCAAAGTTTTAAAAAAATGAAACAATTTTTTTTTTCTAATCAAAGTGGAAACTTATGTAGGTAAGAAATATCACAGAAGTGACTTACCTGTGACGCGGGGCCTGCAAAAAATAAGGGAAACCTTTTTTTTTTCAGAAAAACTGAATGAAGATGGTCAAAAATAATTTCTGCCCTGCAAAGGTATTATTTTTTTTTTTTTTTCTTGTCCCTCTTTTTCTTGCAGCAATAATACCAGTAAATAAATCCTTGTTCTTCAACTCCCTGGATGCCGAATAAGTGATTACACAATCAGAGCCCCACCTTCTATTCTCTATATTTACTTTTTTGTTTGTTGGTTTGTCTGTTTGTTTGGAGTTTCAGTGTTAACCCTGCTGCAAAAGTTCAATGCCCTGTTACTTTCCAACTCTCACAAAAAAGTTGGTTATCGATAGGCTTGGGAGTGGCTAGTTAAGGGGTAGAATTGGCACCACCAAAGAGTAGAGCATTGATATCAGATTTTATAGACAGCTGCTACAAAGAGAATGCCACAAAATTGGTTCTGAGGGGCAATATGATCCACTATTCTATTCCAAGAGTAGATATTTAATATGACTGTGAGAAATAAAAGAGAAAGAAAGAAAGAAGATAGAGAGAAAAGGGAGAGGAAACAGTGGAAAGAAAGAGACTGTCACAGTATTTGTAAATGTGTGCACAGGGATCTGGGGGTGTCAGACTAATTAAGTGTGGGTATTGCATACACTTACTACATTCTGTGTATCGTGAAAAAATTATACACCTACTTATGCGTAAATACACACATTGATTTATATATAGGATCAGTTACATATTCACACCTAATTACTCCAATGTATCATTCTGTAATAATATATGTTTGTATAATTTTGTACCTTAGTGTGTATGTTAATGGATAAACCTATAAGTCAACAGTCTAATGATGAAAAAAAGCATTTATTTTATACAACCAATATCTATTTTTCAACATAATCTCCTTCTGTATCTATGCACTTATTTCAGTGAATATTAATGATATAGATTAAACACTATAAATGATAAATTTAAGATCAAAATCCAGTTAATAACTTCTGCAGACTTATTGGTGCCCCTTTGGGTGCTTTGGAAGGTCAGGGCAATATATTCTTCCTAACCCACCCCCCTGCTTGGACTTTTACAAAACTAACCTAAGCCTATTAAATATTCAGATCAATACATATCTATTTTTAGTGAAGAAATATCCATCTATACTAATAGCGACAGAGATATAAATAGATATATGTAGATACTGATATCTGAAACTTTTATCTGAGAAGATTTCCCATTATTACATACTGAATGTATTATTTGGCCTAGATAACATAAAATAGAATAAACAATTAAAGAAAATAAGACTACTGCAGGAATCGAAAATACAACTGATAGGGTAGCTGCTTCAATGTAGCATTACTCTTCACATAGAGCTAAACAGTCACCGCAGGTCAAATGATATATTCACCATGTAATAACAGGGGATCATTTCAAATAGTTTCATTATAATATGATGCAATTCATGATAATTTCTGTCAGATCATATATTCATTTCTTGGTAGCATAATTGTCCAAATTGAAAGAAACGAATAGAGCAGATACAGACAATAAAAGTGGAAAAAGTGAATTTTGAGTTAAAGTAGTTTTTTGGGCCTTTGCTTATCGGATGGCTGTTTAGCTCAATGGTAAGAGCAACGCTATGTTGAACCTGCTACCTCATCAGTTGCTGGTTTGATTCCTGCAGCAGCCCATTTTCTTCAATTGCTTATTCTATTTACTTTGTCTAAGCCAAATGATACATTCACCATGTTATATTTAAAATCATTTCTGCCAGATTATACATCTATTTCTTAATAATATAGATATCTATAACTCATATATATATTAAAATGAGAACATATATATATATTCTTTTTGCTCTCATTTTGCATGGTAGTGTTTCATCATTGCTGATTCTTGTTGTTGAGAAGACATCCAGAATGTTTTCTTTGATGGTTTTGAAATCTTTGAAAGGCTTATTCTTCTGTGCACAATGCACAAATATTTCGCAATGATGTTCGGATTCTTTATGTGCTTTTGTTGTCACTGCATTCATTTTTCTTGTTTGGGTCATTCATTTAGGCAACGTTTGGTTTAAATTTCTTTGATTCCAAGATGTCCGATCTTCCTCCATGTTGGTCAATCTCCACAGGCATCTGCCAGATGTAGGTGAGAACAAACGGGGCCTTTCCTGCACCCTGGATCAGGCCCTCTCACTAGGGGCGAAGTGGATTCAAAAGCTAGAACCTTAGAGTCAATAAATGATAATGGTGTAGTACAATTGTTTTAAGCAACTAAATATTCCCATGTAAAAAGACTGCATTATTATTCACTAGCAACAGGGTTGACAAGATATATGTTCCAAATATAACCTTTTGCCCCCTCTCCTGGAAATATATCCTTTCAACCCCCCCACTTTCCCAGAAAAGTCGCTGCAGATGCGCATACCAATTATGTGCTGAGGTTTTCTCTATAGGATGGTTGAATGTCAAATTTCTTGAGGGTATCCTCGAGTCGATCCTTGTATCGTTTTTTTCTTGATCGCCCCTTGTTCTTGTCCTTCCTTATAGTAGCATCCAGGGATGCCAGAATTGGCCAGAAAAGGGAGATAATCCAAGCTGTATTACAGTCTTACCCAAAACAGACATTGGAATTATGTTTGATAGGGAGGTATAGAGTTGAACCTTGACCTCCAGACTTGCTTGATTTTCAAATTCAACGCTAGCCTGATGCCTGTTTTGGGTAAGTCTTATGTAAAGCTTGGTCTCTCTATTTCTGGCCAAATCTGGCTTTTCTGGAAGTGTCTTTGCATAGTTTAAATAAAGTTCCCTTTTTTATCAGTGTGTTAACGCACTGCTAAATATAATTAATTTCTGCTACATTTCTCCTTACAAGGACAGATGTTATCACCTCAATGTAAATTTAGAAGTGTGTTACTGTGTATACATTTGTATGTTAGGGTATATATAATCAATTATTGATTACCTACATATTTTATGGCTGTATTCATACTCTATACTTAAAGTATTTTTATCATCATAACTTTTTATGTGTCCACAGCTGGATAAAGTCCTTTCCCATCTCCTTCCATGACGAGTGTGAATGCACTAATTTTTGCCAAGTCTTACTGGCGATCTGTATCGCGTATCTGGCTTTTATGTACTGTGTTTACTGACTCACAGGCACCAATTGATTAGCCTTTTTCTCCATCTGTTGTCCTTCCTTCTTGCTATGTGCCCTGCCCATTTCCATTTTTGTTACTGAATTACTTGTATGATATCCTTCACCATGGTCCTTTCATAGATCCATGTTGATCTTTTTCTATCGCCAAGGGTTATTCCTGACATTGCTCTTTCCATTGCCCTCTGTGTAATTCTGAGTTTGTTTTGAGTAGTTTTGTAAGTTTCCAGACTATGTGAATGAACATCACAGCAGGTATTATGCATTGATTGTATACTTTATATTTTAAGCACGAGGGTCCATCCATAAGCCTGGAATCTAACATCTCTTTGGGAAAAACCTGAAGTCACAGGTAGACTAATTTAGACTGTAGGGGACATGACAGTCCCAGGTAATGCAATGTTTTGCCAAAAAATATTTCACCAGCTCCATCACACAGTATGCATAAAAAGGTCTCACTGCTGACTGAGATACCTCATGAGAGAGTATCTGTCCCTGTATGTGCAATAAGAACCCCTTTCATTGGCTATCAATTTACATCAAGATCATACAACTGGATCTTGAGATATTCAAAATGGCTGGATACTTACCCAACAGATCTTGTATTCATATACTCTCATATATATGTTATAGGAAAACATTGCATAATTTTCATATATAAATATATATAAGCATATATTCAATGTAGTTGCAAAGTGAATATCTTTGATAAGAGTTACCAAAAATATTTTTAAGGACCTTTATCAGTGGAGGTACAAGGCCCAACAGTGCCTACTCCATCAGCAAAATCTTTTTAGATAATTTTTCAGATTTTTCAGGGTTCTGTCTGTGCCTTCATAAAATGCACACACATGTATGCATACACGCACACGCACACACATACACATACATATACACACATATGCACACATATGCACACATATGCACACTTAGATATCAACCAATGTACAAAGTATATTTATGTCATAGATATCATATATCATGACATGAATTCGCTGACAAAGATTTATAAGATTTTCAATATCTTTTGCAGATCTATTATTGCAGGCGTGGCCCACACAAGGCAGATAAGTTCTTCCACAGTGGCTGCAGGAGAAGGTATGGTAATCTGAGGGAGTTACAGTTTTATAGTGTTTTGTCTTCTTGTGGATTAGAAAACCCTCTGAGCCGTCAATTTTGATATAAGGATGTTAAAATGAACTTTTTGAACAGTATCAGATACTTTTTGCATACAAAAAGTTCATTTTCACATCCATGAACGCATTCAAAATTGACAGAATTTGGACCAAAGGTCTCTGATTTTTGTACATTTTTTCAGTATTCTGTCTTGTTTTAAAAAATTTCTTTTTTAATGATTTTTGTATTTTTTGATATTTGACCCAAATTCTGTCAATTTTGAATTTATAAACCTTTTGATACGTATCAGATACTTTTTGCATGCTCTGTATATATGTAGACATAATTGTTTATTCCTTTCTATACACTTTTGTAAGTATATGCATCTGTAGATATTTATGTCTACGTGTGTGCATGTGTCCACACGTGTATACACAGGTGCCCAACACGTGATCAGGTATAAATACCGCAACTGTAATATAAACCCCGATCAGAACAGTAACTTTATCCCTCTGCATATTTCTGAGGTATACTATTTATTTATGAATGAATTGGGGTCTTTTACAGTGAACTCAATGCAAGTAGGCCAATTGATATTTCAGACAGGGATATTTTTGTTCAGCGAGATCAGACTATCCTCTCAAATGTTGTTATACTAGATTAAAACAAAATGTAGTTGTCTGAATTTCTGAGATTAATTTTTTCAATTTTTTAATTGATCACCCTAATATGGCATGCAGTCAAAAGATGTTGGTTTCTGTTGAGTGACCAACCAAAGCAGTTTTTACATTTTTTTCTCTTACAGGATAATAAACGTTATTTTCTGATCGATTATGTCTAAAAAGTACATAGAATGTCAATTATTCTCTTCAAACTTTACTTTCGCAACCAAGACAATGATAATTTGAAATCTACTTATTTCCAATTGGACAATGAGCTAATTTGCACAATTTTAATCTCATAAAGTGTGAAAAACGATTTGATGAATATCATTATCTTGGTCACAAAAGCAAAGTTTGAAGGTAATAATTGACTGTTTCGATATTTTTTACATAAGAAATCAGAAAATAACACTTATTACCCTGCATCAGAAATTAAGTTGCACAATGTTATTATCACAAGACTAAATTGAAGAATTTATAAGATAAGTAGACATATAAATTGAAATCAGATGTGAATCGTTTTTAAAAAGTGATACTTGTGACTTCCACAGCTTTTTTTCTAAGTCCTCAGAAAAATGTACGTATATGTTTGTTTAGCCAAGAATGAATAAAATCATTTTTTTCACTGCCATGCTCTATGAACTAATCCAAAGTACCCACTTTGTTTAATCATGGAAATAGTAAGAAAACTCAAATGGCAATGGGCTGGATATGTTGCAAGAATGTCAGACAACTGTTGGACATCACGGCTCACAATGTGGATTCCCAGAGATCATATTAGAAATTGTGGCCGACAGAAAGTAAGATGGCATAACAAGGTAGATAAATTAAGAAAGTACGGGCTCCAAGATGCCCATGATAGGGAGGTCTGGTGAATCTTGAGGAAGGTCTATGACCAATGACAGATGCTAAAAGGCTCATGATGATTATAATGATACTTGTGATTCATAAAGTTTTGTTTTTTTTAAATCTCAGAAAAATACAGTTTAACAGAAAGTGAACAAAAATTGGTCACAAAAAAATGTGTCAATTTTAGAATGAATTCACATTGTTAATTGAACCCCTGTCTCCCATAAAACATTTTTGGGGATGATTTTCAAAATCTAATTTGCTAAAAACCTTTCCCCGATCACAATGGTATATACAGGAAATATCATGGGTTTATTTTTTTGTTTTTTGTGAATTTCAGATTTGTTTTGTATGATTATGGAGAAAATCAACACACCATCACTGTTCTCCCTCTTACTCCCCCCTCTTCCCTGATAATGATATGAAGTGTCCACTTGCTGTATTGATTTTTGCTCAAAAAAGCAACAATTAACCAATTAAGCTGAAAAAGTGGCCTAAAATCTTTTTTCCAATTCAGCATAAATTCACATTGTAACCCTCATCTACCAAAAAAAAGAAAAAAAAAAGCCCAACATATTTTTCGGAATGATTTTCAAAAATTATTTTGCTTAAAACCTCTCTTGGAGTCACATTGATACTCACAGGAAATTTCATGGTGTTATGTTGTATGGGTTTTGCAGTAAGCTATTGCATGCAGATGGATGAACTTGTGCTGATTTATGAAAAGATTATGCACTGATTTGCTTCATCCAACTGGATGCATGGCTTAGTGGATAAAAGCATTCATCAAGCATATCAAATTATTTGCCTGGAAATCATAGGTTCAATCCCAGGGCCAGTGCAAGGACGTATCGACTTGGAAGAATTTATTGGTACAAGATATCCACTTGCAGGAGCAGTGGGATGAGAGCAACCCTGCAACCCTGCAACCTTGACGATTGAATGAAGGGTTTGGTGTGGGATTCCTTGAAGGTTATCAACTACAACAGACACCAGAAGGATGAAATGTTGTGACAATAACAACCAAGATGAGAAAACAAATCTGACCTAAATTAAGAGTCACCAAAACTTCCCCAAGTACCATATTGCCTCATGATTCTTATGTAATATGAATATTAGATTTTGGGGTGAAAAATATTGCCTCATGTATAACATGATTTTTATATAATATGAATATTAGATTTTGGGGTGAAAAATATTGCCTCATGTATAACACGATTTTTATATAATATGAATATTAGATTTTGAGGTGAAAAATAGATGTAAAATTGTTGCCTCATGTATAACATGGGTACTTGATTTGGCCGTACAATTCCACAATGCCTCTTGTTATTTTGCTTTGATATTCCAAATTTGTGTACCGCAATACTGGAGAAGTTTTGGTGACGGTTTTGATTCATTGTAGCACTTTTTTCATGTTGAGTACCATACCACACGTCAATATATTCTTGGGGGGGTCGCGTCACCTCTATCAACAAATGGGCTTGATTTTAGAAATGTATAAAAATTCTTTCAATGTATGATCGAGTAAAGTATACACCTCCTATTTATGCTCAAATTTGGGTACATGGTATCAGTAGCAGCCATCAATCCCTATCCTTTTCTACCTGCTTATAAAACTACATAACTTTTTTTCTGTCCTCTCCCTTCCTACCCTCTATTTAAATTTTCTAACTTTTTTTTCCCCCCTTTCCAGGTGCACGGGTTGGAAAGATGTAAAGATTGCAATAGATAAGAATTCTTTGTTGATAGAGCATAAAGAAAGATAAAACCAAGGTTGCAGGAAAAAATATTTGTGCATAACTTATTCATTTATCACGTATGAAACTAATCCATGTCTATATGACCTTCAAATAAAAGCATGAATAGACAACTGGATAAGGATAAGGGTGAGAATGAGAAGATTACATACAAAGGGTGAAAGAAGAGCACAGGCATGAGATAATAGATAATCTTGTCAACGCCAGGGCTCTCAGCAGCTTTTTCAACAAAAAAAACAATATCCTGTGTTTGAAAAAAAAAGCAACAGATTCTTAAAAGAAATATAGCCTATGAGGCAGGATCCTTTTTATCTCTATGCAACCTGATAAAGGAACTGCTGGGTCGGTAGATATTATGATCAAAATCAAAAAACACAGAGCTGAAGAAAGTGGACAACTACATCAACCTGGGACAACAAATCTCCACAAAACCCTCAAAAGAAGAAGAAATCAAACGGAGAATAACTCTAGGTTGGCAAGCCTCCAGTAGAGCAAGCTCAACATTAAAAAACAAGAAGATCCCATTAGTCTTGGAAAGTAGGTTACGCAACCAATGTATTCTCCTGATGGTCACCTGTGGAGCTGAAATATGGAATCTTACCAAAATGACCCTCAAACTGAGAACCATGCAATGTGCACAAGAGAGAATCACACTCAACATAGCATGAAGAGATCAGACAGCACAGTATATTAGAGGAAAAAACAGGTGCCAGAGAAATCATAGAAACCATTAGAAAACTCAAATGGCAATGGCTCGATCATGTTGCAAGAATGGCAGACAACTGCTGGACATCAAGACTATTAATGTGGATCCCCCGAGATCATATGTGAAACAATGGCTGGAAGGAAATAAGATGGCATGATGAAGTAGACAAGTTCAGAAAGTACTGGCTCCATGACACCCATGATAGAGAGGTCTGGTGAATTCTGCAGAATGATCATGTTCAAAAGCTGCTGATGTTGATGAGTCTTTATTAACAGTTATCTGCTGCATAGTATTGCAAATAAATAATAAATACTTTTGAATTCATTATTTTCCATCAAACCTTCACGAAATGGAGACAATCTTACTATAATTCACCAAATGTCTATCTGTCTGTCATTGCATAACTCAAGGACAGCTGGACCACCAAATTTCTTGTGGTTATTTATCAAACCCTGGAGCTTTTCCTCACATATTAGTTTTTGAAACTTCCAAAACTTTTCAAGTTTTTTTCTGATGGTTTAATTCACAATGTAAGTATAATGCTAAACTGGACCCCTACTGAACCCCTACTTTGTGTCTGTCAGGTTAGTTTGATCAAATCTTTATCTTTTTGTTCATCCATATAAAGCAGACATATAACAGCAAATTCCACTCATAGGATAAATTTCCCGCTAGTTTCTTAATAATATTTTGCTGTTTCAAGTCTATAACAGAACATGTTTTGTATGCAGCATTTTCTGCCAGATGGATTTGACAAAAAACACAAGATTCAAGTAATGAAAGAACTAGAAAATGTATGAACTTGGATTTCATGAAATTTTAAAATAAAAAATCGAGCTAACCAAACAGGTATTGAAAAATTCAATTCTGGGTTCAAACCGCAGTACTGGTAGCATATTTCTCATTTTCCATCCTATTCTTCACAATTTTGGTGATTGACAACTCCCCAAGTGTCTTAGTGCAAAGAGCAATTCAAATTTTTTTCTCCTCCTATAACATTGCATCTGCCCTAGATATAATCAAGTGTCACTTTTTTTGCCACTCAAAGTGATACTTCTGAAATAAACATCATCTGTTTAGGCACTTGTCCTTTGACCGACTCCTTTTCTCAGGGACGATTTGTACCCAGATAAAATCAAGTGTCACCTTTTGACACTGTTGGCTATGTCTCATATTTTGAAACAAACATCCGCTTTGATTTACGGTCATTAGCACTATCTCATTTTGGGACATAAGCATTAGAGCCTTTGTATTCATTTTCTGTCACCATTTCTTTGTAAATTTTACCTAAAATGATTTTAGCATCTCTTCATTTAGTTTCATAAAAAGTTTTTTACTAAATTTCACTTCAATTTGATAATCAAGTACAAATATTGGATGTGTACTGGTTGGAATACGTCAGGAGTTTTGGTCTATTTTTGATTCCTTATCAATACCTCTGCCAACGAAGTTGGGGAGATATATGTATTTGGTCACATCTTTCCATCTATCTGTCAACAAGATATCTCCGAAAGTACTCAATGAATTTGTGGAAGGTAGGACAATGGAGTATGCAAAAGATGTCTAAATTTGGGGCGGATCCAGGAATTCATTTTTGATTGAGAGATATTTTTCATTTTTTTCTATATATATATATATATATATATATATATATATATATATATGTATGTATATATGTGTATTATTAAGAAATTGATGTACAATCCGACAGAATGATTATGAATTGCGTTATAACATATTGAAACTCTGCTTGAAATGATCTCTTGTTATTACACGGTGAATGCATCATTTGGCCTAGACAGCATAAATAGAATAAACAATTAAAGAAAATTTCCTGCCGCAGACCTCATTTTCTTTAATTGTTTATTTAATTTACATTAAATATATGCTCATGACTACCCACATGATATCTCAAAAAGTTCTCAATAAATCCCAATGAAATTCAAAGAAGGATGGACAATAAGCTACAGAGGAAGAGTCCAAATTCTGGGGTGGGTCCATTTACAATCCCCCACCCCCATGTAGTTGTTATATGTTCACACCACATGATGTCGCCAAAAGTTCATGGTTATCCACACAATATCTTCAAAAGATATCACTGAATCTCTATGAAATTATGTTGAGGGGTGGGCAATAGGACATGAATGAAGTGATTGAATTTTGGGGCGGGGTCATGCACAATCACTCCCCCTGACAATGACACCGGCAGAGGGATGGGCTCTCTGAGTGCTTTTTAATTTTTAGTTTCAGAGTCCCGCTGACACGTTATATTCTGTAATTGTGACACAGATATATTTGCACTATTTCTTCTTTTCATATTTTTCAACCCATCCTACAACCCTCACCGAGTATCCAGGAGATTCTCTTTTGGGTCGTGACCATGGGTTCGCTAACTACTGATGTAAGGGGTTTCCTGTAGATAGTGGTACTTGAGTGGCAGGTGAAGCCTGGCTCTTGAGAGCAAGAAATCCAGTTTACAACATCCTGGAACATTTGAGACAAAGCAAAAAACAAACAAAAAAGATATCAAGCACAACAAAAAAAGAGAGAATAGAAAGCAAAATAAAAGCCAATGTACAAGCATCCCCCATTATAATGAGGATGTCGTATAATGATGCGTTATATTGCAAACCGCGTTTTACGGGAGGAGGCCAGGAATCATAAACCTCAAATCGTTGGAATCCAGGGATGACATTATTTCACAATCAATTCTTGATTTGTCTTTTCTTTATCATAATGTGGATTTTTAAGTCTAGGCCGGCCTTTCCTAACAAAGGTTCTGCAAAACTCTTTGGTTATAATTGAGCACATGGGTACATCTTCACATATTGAAGATAACAGGCCGAGTGAGGTTGACCTTGGAGGTCATTCTAGGTCATCCACCAGAGGTCATTTCTACACAATGTTTCAAGTTTTTGGCAGTAATTTTGCACCTATGTAACAGAAATTTGGCATAGTGACAAACCTTTTCTTGGCAACAGTCATAAGCAATGCAATATCAACCACAGAAGTAATTTGATTTTTTGGTAATTTCTAACCGATTTCCCAAATTGTTAGCCAAAATTCTGCAAATATGAAACTGAGAGACTTCAATAGAAATTTCATGCATGCTTGCTTCATTTGAGATCTTTTCATGTAAGGAGTCTCCATCTTGATGACATTATGACATTAGTTGTTAGCCACTATTTTGCATCTTGGAAACAGAAATTTGGCATAAAGGTAGATCCTTTCATGGCCATAGTATTTAGAAATGTGATTTTAGCATTGAGGGCCTTCAAGATCACTTTATGTTATTTCTAGCGAATTTTCTCAGTTGTTGACCACAACATTGTATCAAGGATGCAGAAATTTTGCATAGGGAAACATCTATAGGCAATATGATGTTGATGCTGGGGGTCATCTGAGATCAAGGATAATCATCTGAGGTGCAAGGACAATCTCTCAAGATTGCTGGCCTTTATCTGACTTCTTCATGCTCTTCCCATGGACAGCTCTAAATTGGTTGTTCTAGAGCTGGATCCCAAATCAACCTTTTCATACTGGAACCCAATGGGAGACACACTTACGTAGTGTATTCAGAAGGCCTGTCAAACTGATCGATATCATCTGCTCTTTTTCGTGCATCAGAATATTTCTTCCTTTACTGCTACTTATTCATGTGAATTTAATGTTGATAATTGCTTTTTTTTCCTTCGCAGTGTTGGGTAAGAAGAAATAAAAGAAAGAACATGTTTTTCCTGTTTGGTTATATTTCAATTTATTTTTACCCTGGGCAATGCATGGTCTCCCTGCAAGTTCATTCATAAAATGATAACCTATATTTCCCAACCATGATTTAAAATCACCACCAAGTGAGTGGAAGTTGGCTCTCTTACTTACTGAGCCAAACTGATGAGTCTTACACAGGGCTGGGCTGAGCGGTCAGGCAATGGAGCAGTGCCTGAAGGCCTGAAGTACCAAGAGGCCAATGTGGTAAAACAAGCAAATGCCGAATTAAGATTGTACATATCGGTATGGAATGGATTGTAGTATGGGAGGGTTTTAAGGGGCCAGTAACCCTTTTTGCCCAGTGCCTAGATTGCTGTCAGTCCACCAGGTCTTATATATCTATGAAATTCATCTTACAGATATGCAAGGGCTTATTTCATCATAATAAATAAATTTATCTATACTAAAGAAATACGATTTTCTATTTATTATATATACAATACGGGAGGTGCAGTAATCATCTTCAGTCGGAAGTAAGAGTGGAGTTTGATCCTGAAGCAGCCAGGCTTGTCCATTGTGTATTTTCTTCAGATGATGGTCTGTAATATCATTTTTTTTTTTTTTTAGACCAGTTAACGGAAAATCAGAGATCAATAGAAATGAATAATTATTTGATTAGATTGCCTCAGGGATTTTAATTGACAGCTTATACAGAATTCAGGCTCGCTAATGGGTTTAAAGTGAGGCAGAGTGAAAATCCTATTGGCTTGCTTTCTTATGTTTCACAAAAATTCCATGAGAATAAGTGCAAATGTGTTTTTGCTATTTCAAAGGCGTGTTACTTTCATTATTAGTAGTTTATGAAGCATGGAGATGGTGGGTTTATGGGGTAACAACAAAATATTGAAGTATACATAGATGCATATACATACATATATATATATATACAAATGCATACATAGATATATGTATGTATGTATGTATATGTATATCTGCAACTGTATAAGAATGTATGCATGATATATATATATATATATACATTATGTTCTCAATGAGCAGATGAAACCAACTTTAAAGAGAATTACTAATAAAAACATAAAAAATAGGTCTAGTTAGTCACTCGATACAAACTGACACGTCTTCTGGTAGCATGTATACATATATATATATATATATATATATATGTATATATATATATATATATATATATATATATATGTGTGTGTGTGTGTGCATATACATACACACACATATATATATATATATATATACTTACTTACATATACACACAAACATATATATATGTGTGTGTATATTAATTTATGATGTATCAACTCATTGAAAAATGCATATATATATATATATATATATATATATATATATGTATGTAAGTATGCATATATATATATATGTAAGTATATATATATATATATATATATATATATATATATATAAATATGCATACCTTAATACACACACACACATACAAATGTATGTATATGTATATACATTTGTACCTATTAGCCGACTCTGCTCAACTCCTGTCAAGCATATATCTCCCCAATCATATAAATAATATAGCTTATTAGACGCACAGAGTTAGTCAGTCAGTGCTCACAACAGATACAGAGAGAGAGAGGGGTGGGGTGAGAGAGAGAGAGAGAATGAAGATGAATGAATAGATACGTAGAGAGAGTGTCATGAGAGTCAGAGAAAAAGGAATATAGGTAAATGAATTGCAGCAGGTGATGGGGGAGTGGTATTTTTAAACCTGGTATTCCCTGCCATTTCTTAATACTACTAATTCTCTAATATAAACAAACTGCCACTCATTTCCTCCCACTTCTTAATACCATTAATTCTCGGATATGAACAAACTCCCAGCCATTCCCTGCCATTTCTTAATACAACTAATTCTCAACACATACAAACTCCCTGCCATTCCCTGCCACTTTTTGATACAACTAGTTCTCGAAAATGAACAAACTCCCGGTCATTACCTGCCACCATTAATGATTGTGAACCAGTAGTATTAAAAAGTGGCAGGGATAGTTTTTGAGCAAAAATATTCCATTAATGTGTGGCTAGGAGTGGCAGGGAATGGCTGGGATTAAAAGCACTGCCAGGTGATTGGAGAAGGAATGGAAGCATTCGCAGATATCTATCAACTTATCCATCTATCAAATCGGCAAAATGAAGGTAGTAAGATTGTGTTGTACCAAAGTTCTATACACCAAGCATATCAGAACAAGCATATGGAACATTGGAACGTAGAACTACATAGGACTTAATCACCTAGCTGGCGCTAGCTCTGGCTCTGGCTCTGGCTATCTCTGGATCTCTGGATCTCTCTCTCCATATATATATATATATATATATATATATATATATATATATATATATATATATATATATATATATATATATATATATATATATATATATATATATATATATATATCCTGTGTAATAAGGTAGCAATCATTTATTAATGTAGATTTGATTGAACACTACAGACAGGTCTGGTTAGTGACTCAATAGAAACTGTGACCAATGTCTAGTGGCAGCAAAGCCATGTTGGGGGTGGGGAGCAATAAAAAAATTGGAAAAAAGGGTAATCAATGAATAGGTTACTAATCTCACCTTCTTTTGTCCAGTGATCATGAAAAAAAGACACAAACTAAGGGAATTGCTTGATGTAAACTTGGTCTTTTCTTATCCGAACTGTCAACTTTCTTCACCTGATCTTTATCCATTTTTTTTTAATATAATGAGGAGTAAATGTTGAAGATTCAAACCCTCTAGCTCCATTGGTGCGGCTTGTATGCATGACATAGTAGACCACTACATCTACTTAGGACAACAAATCTCCATAAGATCCTTAAAAGAAAAGGTAATCAAGCAAAGATTCACTCTGGGATGGCAAGCCTTCAGCAGAGCAAGCTCAACTTTCAAAAACCAGACAATCCCTATGATCTTAAAAAGAAGGGTATACAACCAATGCATTCTCCCAATAGTCACTTATGAAGCTGAAACATGGTACCTAACCAAAAGATAGACCCGTAAACTGTGAAGCATGCAACACGCACAAGAGAGAATTATGCTCAACCTCACATGGAGAGATCACAAGACAGCACAGTTTATCAGGAAGGAAACGGGAGTCCGAGACATCATAGAATCTATTAAAAAACTCAAATGGCAATGGGCAGGTCATGTGGCAAGAATGGCAAACAACCAGTGGACATCACAACTCACAACATAGATCCCCAGAGATCACATGAAAAACCGAGGCTGACAAAATACAAGACGGAGAGATGAACTAGACGAATTTAGGAAATACTGGCTCCGTGACGTCCACGATAGAGAAATGTGGCGGATCCTGGGGAAGGTCTTTGTCCAACAATGGATGATAAAAGACTGATGATGATGATAACACAATTACCCAGCCAGCCAGCCAGCCTCCCTGACCAACTGAAGAAACCAATGTTGACAGTTTTAGTTGAACAAATAAATTTCTTTTGAAATATTTCAGTTCACTCGTCTCGTTTATGTACAATGTAATGAATGTCTGAACTGAATGAATGGAAATATTGTCTAACAGATCAGTAAAAAAATTTGCAAAGTGTTTGTTTTTCAGTTTTTGAACTCAGCATTCACCATTTGTCTCTTATGGTTTCGAACACAGTATTCATTATTTGTCTGTTAAATGGTGATATGAGATATAAGAATGTTGACGATAAAAATTTGATTAAAATGAGCTAACTAATCTCACAACTAATCTCCTTTTGGCAAACTTATATTCAAAGTAGTAATGTATGTATGTATATTTGTTTGTACTCTTATAATGATAATTGAATCCGGTACATCTCACCCAACCTAGAGCACTCATTTTTAAATAGAATTTAGAAAAACAATCCAATTTTATAGATTTTTTTTCTCTTTTTTCTTTTTTCTGGAAAGTGTCCAGCCAACAGCTTCCAGTAGCTGTCAGTAATTTGGAAAGTAGGTCATGTGTTTGTCCAAGGGGGGTTGGGGAGATGTCCATGTTCAAATAATAGCAGGACACCAGCTGAGACAATCCCCCCCCCCCCCCCGTCCCCAGTGAGGGAAGGGTCAGGTTAGGTTTTCAGTTGGTTATTTTACAAAGAACTCACTGTTATTGAAAAAAACACTTACAAACAATGGATTCCCCAATAATGTTATTGATAAACAAATGAAACCAACTTTAAAGAGAATTATGAATAAAAACATAAATAAAAGGTCTGGTTAGTCATCGATTGGCAGATTGCTGTGTTGGGAGTGATCAATTACATGATTAGAAAAAGGGTTTATAATGAACAAATTATGTCTCTTACTGTTTGTTGGGCAGCGATCACTAACAAAGTCAGAATTTTCAAAAAATAGGTGGACACAAACTAAGTGACCAATTTAACATAAACTTACATTGTAAATTGGATTTGAGAGGGATTTTTCGAAAACAAAAAAATGTTTTTTGGAGACACAATACGGAGTAAATGCTGAAATTTTAACACTCTAGATGCATTAGTACAGCCAGTTAGAAGGGTTCAGAGTCTTTATGTAGCCTGATAAAGGAGTTGTTGTGAGAGACTGACCCGCAAACTGAGAAGCACGCTGCATGTGCTCATGAGACAATCATGTTCAACCTCACGTGGAGAGATCACAAGACAGCACAGTACATAAGGAAGAAAACAGGAGTATGAGACATTGTAGAATCTATTAGAAAACTCTAATGGCAATGGGCTGGTCAAGTTGCAAGAATGAAAGACAACCGATGGACATCACGACTCAACATGGATCCCCAGAGATCACATGCAAAACTGAGGCCAACAATATATGAGATGGAGAGATGAACTAGACAAATTCAGAAAATACTGGCTCCGCAACATCCATGATAGGGAAATGTGGTAGATCCTGGGAAAGGTTTATGTCCAATGACGGATGATAGAAAAGTGGTGATGATGAATGGAACATTCAAACAGTGGAGAGTTTACTTCCTTTAAATCAGGTAAGGATTGTTGTTGCTGTTGTTATTATAAAAAAAATCAAGCCTCTGACTAGAGTTTGACAAAAAAACATTGGTCAAGAAAATTGGATTTATCATAAAAATCCAAACTGAGAATAATCTCTAGATCTAGAATGACCTATGTCAATGGCACATTGGAAGAGAATAAGCCCGTTTGTTGCATTGTCAAACTCCACTCCAACTCATATTCTGACTGAAGATGATTTCTGCGACTTTTGTATTGCACATATAATAAATAAAAAAAATCATGAAATTATATTTTTTGGTATAAATGTTTTCATTAGAATAAAATTGTGTATTTGTGAGATAAATTTCATTGATATGTATGACTTGTCAGTTTGGCTCAGTTGGTAAGAGAGCTGTTTACCACTCACTTGGTCATGATTTGTAATCACAGTAGGGGGATGTTATCTTCACTCCTATAAATTTGATGAGGATTGTCCTAGTTGTTCTTGTTATGGAGGAAAAACTCATTCAACTCCAGGTTTGGACTGGAGGTTGACAAAAGACCTTTTTCTGGATAAGGGATTTAACTGCAGATTTTAATATATGACTACACGTACTCATATTGCAAACATGATGAAGCAAACAATCATGGAGCTGGAATGGGTTCTCCTACATGCAGCATATTCTCCAAACCTGTCATCATCTATTACTTGTTCCACTCTATACAACATTCTTTGTGGTCAGTTCCAACAAGTCCAAAATTCCTCAAAGAACCAGAATTGTTCATCCAATTTATTTACAGTGAACACTCATTAAACAGACCTTGTTAAGCCAGATGTCAGATAAAACAGATGGAATCTAAGGTAAGGAATTGATCAAAAAGTTCATTTGTATCATTCATAGCAGACTACTGGAGCACTTCAAAATTACTACAACAATGACCTTTCCACTTTGAAAAGTAAACAAACATAACGGTTTAGGGATTTTCAGACAAGTCCAATGTCAATTGATTGGACCTGAACTAATTAACCTTGTGGTATGTTAAAAGAAGCTTAATTTTCTTCAGGTTTTCCCATAGTGGGACACCCAATGAGGACTGGACACATTATATGAACAATTGTCTGCAATATATCCGTTTACTTTCAACTCAAGAACCCCAGGTACCATTACAGGGTACAGCAATACTCTGCCTTGCAGAAGTCTGCTTTATCCCACCTATTTGCATTTATGGAAGAAGACGAATAGTGAAAGCAGGTCTAGTTAGTCACTCACTAGAAACCATCATATGACCAAAGTCTCATGGCAATATGTCATGTTGGGGGCGATTCGATTAATCAAAAAATAGGAAAAGGGGAGATCAATGAATATGTTACTTCTCTCACCTTTTGTTGGACTGTGATCACTAAAAATAGTCTGAATTTTTAAAAAACAGGTGGACACAAACTGACAGATGAATAAAGTATAAACCTATATTGTAAATTGAACCGCTGACTAAAAATTTATTTAGGGTTATAATTTTTAAAAAAACAAAAAAAGAAATGATTTTCCTTGACATGATAAAGAGTGAATGTTTAAATTTTTACCTCTCTAGTCCCATTGGTATGGCCTGTACGCGTAATACATAGATAGATAAATATATACATAGCCAGTCTGTCAGCCAGATCAACGAAAACTGAAGAAACCTGTTTTAAAGGTTTTGGTGACAGTTTTGGTTGACAGTATTTGTTTTATAGTATGGACATCATGACTCACAACGTGGATCCCCAGAGATCATGTGCGAAACTGTGGCTGGCTAAATATATGATAGGGTGACAAACTAGACAAGTTCAGAAAGTATTGGCTCTGCAACGTCCATGATAGAGAGATCTGATGAATCCTGGGGAAGGTTCGACAACAGACACTAAAAGGCTAATGATGATGATGATGATGATGAAGCCATTATAGAGGTAACGTGCACTCTCTTCTTCTCTCTGCTACATCCCAGTTTTGTGTACCTATTTCTACTCTAATCTCAATCAACTCAGCCTAACATACCATCATCACTATTTTCTGGGTCTAAAAAAGTTTAAAAAATCTTCTTATACAAATTAGTGGTAATTCCTTCATTTTTAAAACATTTAGGCTTATTTACTTATTTTTTGTAAAAACGTTTGATTTTACTTTGATAACATAAACTTTTGAAAATAAAAAATGGTTGTTTTTATCCTGGTTTTGATTAGATATACTTTTGATCAAATTAAAACTATGTATTTATTTTTTGTAATAAAAAGTTAAAACTTTGCCGAATAGGTAATTCTACGGATTTGGCGAAATTGCAGATTCGACATAATCCATATATTGTTTTGGTGGAGGGAGGCTTGATTAACATATTGGATGTGAACTCTTCACTTGTAATTTGTTGAAAGCTAAATGTAAAGAAAGAAAAATACAGTTATTTTGTACTTTAGACTTATGCTACTATCTTTTGCTGTGCAAGGTTTAAAGATGTGTCTAGATTTCAGGGCTGAAAGATGATAGAACATTAGTGTCTCCAGTTTCAGTGACAATGACATCAGCATTGGTTTAATCCCCACAGGTAGCCATACTTTTGATGTGTACTTGTTTGGCAATGACAAGAAACTCTATCTTCATCAATTCATGTGTAACAAGATGATATTCAATTTTCGAGTTGTCTGAAAAAAGCCTAGCAGTCTGACATGGTAAATTTATTGTTATCATTAGTGTATATCAAAAGTATTTCCATCTTACAACGCTTATTTCGTGTATGCATTGGAGGACTTTTAATGATTTCAATGTAACTACATTATATTAAAAGTCTAATGTACCCTAATAATAACAGTAGATTTATCATGTCTGTCTGTTGGGCTTTTTTCAGACAACCCGAAAATTGAATATCTTCTTGTTACACATGATTTGTGACCTCTAAGTAGCCGAAACAGTGAATTGTTGACAGAGGTTGAACAAAGGTATTGAAGACTTGGAGAAATCAAGACAAGTTCAGGTGATTCGCAAGTGAATGATAATAGTGTGGGATCTGCATTCGCGCTCTATATTATAATGACCATTTTGTTTACTATCAAATGCCAATTTTAGAGTAGTCTCCCATATTTGTTTATTCGTTTGAAAAAGCCTTAAAAATCCGTGTTGATGCTAGTTACATCAGATTGCACAAATTTTCTCTCAAATGAGGATCCTGGTTTATAGTTATGGATATCATCATGATATATATATATATCATATCATTAGCACAACTAATCATTTGTACCTTTTGTTCCAGATGTTATAATGGCGGATACAAGTAGAGTTGAGTTTCTGGCAATTTTTAAGCATTATTTTAAACTGGGTGTCAAAGCCATTCGTGGAATTCGGGATATTAAAGGAAATGAAACAATATCCAACCATTCTGCCCAAAATGGTTCAAGTGTTTCTATGGTGGTGACATGTCATCTGAAATTGAGCCTGGGAGTGAACAATCAGCTATTGTTAATCACAATGGTTTGAAATGCAAGGTACAAAAAAACCTCACCCCCAACACTCAGAGATTAACTATTAGCGCACAAAAACTTTCAAGAAGAGTCAGGATCATCAACAGATTCTACATAGGCATTGTATAAGCTTCAAAAAACAAACTAAAGCTCTAAAACGAGAAATACTTTTGATACACTCTAAAGAATTAATATCACTTTCCCAAATATAATACATCCTCTATGTTATCCCATTGATACAAATGTTTTCAGGGCTATTTTTTATACAAAACTGGGGAAATGTTAAAAGAGTCTTTCAAGTTCACTCATGTACACTACTGCTTGAGTGTGCATACATGTTAAGAACAGTTTGTGAATAATTGAAAATTTCATTTCAAGAAAAATCATAACTGACTATAAAATTCAACACTGTTTATGCTTGACGCAGCAAAATCTTGACAATGGACCACTGAAGCCTATAGCAATGAAACAGTAGGTGCAAGTATGTGTTGGAAATGGTTCGCCAAGTGTTAAAAAAACAAACAGGTCTGGTTTATCACTCAATAGAAACCATCATGTGAGCAGCACACAGTTGGGGATGATCAACTAAAAAATTGGTAAAGGGGTGATCAATGAATGGGTCATTTCTTTTGCCTTTGTTGAGCAGTTATCACAAAAAAAGTTTTAATTTAAAAAAACAAAAACAAACGTGAATGTTAATAAATTAAGAGATCAGTTTAGTATAAACTTACATAGTACCCCGGGCTAAAACACATTTTAGGGAAGAAATGAAAAAAAAAACATTTAAAATGTTTTTTCTCTCACATCATAAGTATAAGTTGAAATTTTCAGCTCTTTGCTGTGTGCTTGACACATGTATAGATAGTCAGCCAGCCAGACCCATTAAAAAATGAAAAAAACTGTTGTTGTTGACTGTGTTGATGTTGATAATTTTGGTGGCTGTGAAAAAGTCATATGAAGCCTGAGAAAATAGTTTGAGGAGTGATATTATGAACAAGACTTGCCATCACAGTCAATAATTCAATAACCATAGCATAAAAACATTAAGTTTATGTATAAATATGGTCAGAATGAATTCTATTTATGGCATCACTGGCTTTTTCCCTGGAAAACATCTAAAATAGAGTGAAAAGGCATCTAGAAACATCTAGATTCCGTCAAAATAAGGCCAAAAATATCAAAAAAGCCTTTTTTCCCAAAAATAAAAACATTTTCAGATGAGTGGAGTACTGATGCCGATTTTCAAGTCTGTAAACAAAACAGTATGGCCAGGAGCAACAGAACAAACAAACATATAAACAAACTCATAAACACATTCATATATAAAAAAAAAGAGGATAGAAGCTAAAGTTATTTAATAGGGATGTTGTCAAAAAAGTGCAGGAAATTAACGAATAATTATGATCTCTTCACTTTTTATAACTTTCAACTTGAATACTGATTAGATGTTCACTCTATTTATCTGGTGATAATCAGGATATAGTCTTGGTAGGATTGAATTTAAGCTTTAAATGCTCAAGTAATGAACACCTATTAAAGCAATACTTCCATGTTATTTGTACATAACAACTCCTTGGCTTTTAAATATATTTGAATTACCAGGGTGGATCAATAAGTCAATGGCCTGATACAGTTATCAGAGTTGAACTTTGATATGAAATTTTCTCTGTAAAAAACTAAACCATCTATTTTTGTGATCACAGCAACTTGTACAATCACAAACAAAGTTACAAACAGTATATATTAAAAGTAACATGCGACTTTTGTATTGGTCAAAGACGGACATCAAAACATCATAAAAACAAAAGGGTTGCGATTTTTCTATCCTGCAATCTATAGTTTACATGGTAGATAATGATAAAACCAAAAGTGAACTTTGGCGTAAATGTAAGACATGATACAAGAGTAGATCCAGGACTTTGAAAGGGGGCCAAATGGGGAAATTTGAGCGGGGGGGGGGGGCTGTCCAAGTGTAGGAATTCGTTTTTACAAATAAATACATGAAAAAGTAAAAAATTTCGAACATCAAAAACAAGAAATAATATGTAATCTTGCATTTTTCACCTAAACTTTTTTAGCTCTAGAATTGAAAAAAGACTAATGCAAGACAATTAATCAAAGGAATTCTTCTCTGAATCAATAATTATCTGAGAAAAAAATCCTTTATCTAAAATTGCCTAAAAAATACTAGCACAATATTTGGGCACAGTTGGTCCCAAAATGAGCATAGAGACCCAAAAAAGCTCTTCTTTGGAAAGTTTTTAGATGGTGCTTAGAGGTGTACTCAGGCAAATTTTCAATGCACATACACACACACACACACACACACACACACAATGCACACACACACAACGCGTGCGCGCACACACACACACACATTGCCGGGGCGGATTGAGCCTGTTCTGCTGAGAGTCTCAAGATTCAAAATTGTAAATTTTCTTTGTGATTAAACAGCCCCTTTTATCCATCTTTTTATCCATTTGATGATTTTTTTTTTTACTTAAAATGTTTTAATTGTGCAAAGAAAAGAAAATTTGTTGCCCATTTGGCAGGTTGCTAGGGTCATTTATGGGGCTACAAGGATTAAATTACATGAAGAATAAAACTTATATTAGATGTAAAACAAGATAATACATTTTCGTTTATAATGTTAATTTATGATATTTTGTTTTTTTCATTTTTTTGAATCCTTCATCTAGATGCCTATAATTCTTTTTAATTGCAGTTGGTCTGAACAGGATCAACACGTGTGATAACCAAAAGTACTTACTTCTTTCCAAAACGCCGAGATGAACCCGAGCTTTGATTGGAAGGTTGCGCCATAATCTCAAGTCCCTCTGCCTTGGAGAGTTTGGGAATGGACCCCACAAGAAACGTGCATTCACACACGCATGCACACAGGTAATATTAAAGCCAGGCTGAAGGCAGAATTATGAATCCGTATCAGTTACTGAGATTGTAATATGAGTAATTGTCGAAAGATGGAGGAATGGGACAACCAACCAAAGTTGAAGAATCGGTAAACTAAGCTGGAAATCTGATTCCAGTCTTCAAAGATTGATAGACTTCAACCAATGAACGGAGAGTTTTTATTACCTTTTTGTGTCTCCAGTGAATCAGTTTGGATGCAAGAATAGAAATATTTATCATTTATACAGTTGGGAATTTATATATAAATATATATATATATATTTATATATATATATTCATTTTATGCAACATTCACTACATTCTGACAAAATGTTTGTAGTTCTTTCAAGTTTTCGAACTTTATTTTTGAGAATTTTATTGAAAATATAGAGTGCTCTGTATTGTTAACAAATATGCAAAAAAACATAAATATACATGTATATATATATATGTATATATTTATAAATATATATGTATATATATATATATATATATATATATATATATATATATATATATATATATATGTGTGTGTGTGTGTGTGTGTGCGTGTGTGTGTGTTGTTTGTTTGTGATTCTTTGATAATCAATGCATTCAAAAAGTTTGTGGTCTGGAAAAGTTCATACCTCTGGGTCATCGTATTTCACTGGGGTATAAAGGCTGCTTTGATACATCTGCATGTCAAGGAGTCATGTATTTTTTTGATGAGCACACTGCCACACAAATTTTCCTGAAAACTGACCATATCCCTCCTTACCGCTCCTGTCACTGACCCTTCATATCTCAGACCAGCCTGATACTCACAGATATAGATACAAACACCTCCTGACCCCACCTCTCACAGACCCTTCTTATTTCAGACCAATCTGATTCTCACCTGCACAGATACAAATACCTCCCCTTCCACTCCTTCTCACACAACCCACAACATACAAATCTCTTCCTTTCATTCCTCAAATCTTAAGCATGTAAACAGCAAACATCTTTTTTGCAAACACTACATGTTTTCTAAAAAAGGTGGCTGGCAACCATCAAAATGCATCACAGCATGCTCATGTGATAATAAAATATTTTGAGATGTAAAACCTGTTTTTCTCTTGAATTTCTCTTCACATTCCAATTCACATTTTACCAACATTCGGTCAGATCACCTCACAACAAACATATACATAGGTGAAGCTTCTACTTCATCTGCTTCTACTTTGGACGATCCTATTCCAAAGCCGGGCTTGACAAAGTAGGAGCTTCACCTGTTATTGTTCTGCTTATAAGTATTTAAACAAAACAGAAATTTTGCATGTACAAATTGGTTTTGAGAGTTAGAAACAGGAACTTTATATATACATGAACTTTTTTGTGGCCACAAGACGAATCCTTGTCTGGGGAAGTGTAGAAGGTTGTAAAAGTGTTTCCAAGATAAACTTCAAAATGACCTGTTGAACTAGAGATAGCAAAGGGTTCTATTCTTTTTTATATGTGTGAGTGTTTGTGTGTTTGTTTGTTTGTTTTAATGCTCCTGGCCATACCGTTTTGTCTACAGACCTGAAAATTAGCATCAGTCCGACACAAGACCCCTTCTTCTTTTTTTTTTTGAAGTTTGAAAGAAAAAGCTTTTTCTACCTTTTTGGGGCCTTATTTTGACAGGTTTATTAATAACATCTAGATTTTCCAAAATCTAAATGTTTCTTGATGTTTTTCATTCTACTTTAGATGTTTTCCAGAGGAAAAATCACTGATGTCATAACAGTATTTATTCTTATTTGGAATCTTTTTACACGACTTCAAATTTTGGTGTTATGGTTGAGTAATTATTGACTGGGATGGTGAGTTATTTATATTTTTGTATCAAATCGTTCTGATGAATTTTTATTAACTATATTTTACAGAATGAATTTTCAACATTTTGAAAGTTTTATATTGAAGCAATAATACAATTTTCTCAAAGTCCTGAACAACTTACAGAACATTACACAACATTTGATTAATATGAGGCTTTTGTGGGTTACAATGTCAATGAAGAAATGTATGTATGTATTTTCCATGATTATAGCTGTCTGAATTTCTGAGATGGGGACTCATCATTATCTGAAACTGTCAACCAAAACTTTCAATATGGTTTTCTTCAGTTTTAAGTCAGTCTGGCTATTAGAGACCATCAACCAAAACTGTCACCACAACTTTCAACACAGGTTCCTTCAGTTTTAAAGCTGGGCTGGCTGTGTCACCCAGTCAAGGATTCATCTTGTGGCCACAAGAAAGTTTTACATGTAGAAACAATGTAGCTAGAGGGCTGAAAATCTGAACATTCTTCCCATTTTTATGCTAAATTGGTCAGTTATTGAGTGTCCAGCAGGGTTCATGCTCAATTTTGGACAATTTTGGATTTTTCCAATGATCATGATCCAATAAAAGGCAATAGAAGTAATTTGTTTTTTGATCATCCTTTTTTTTCAAATTTTTAATTGATCAGCCCCAACACAGCATGCTTTAAAAAGACATTGGTCATGTGACGGTTTCTGTTGAGTGACTAACTGGACATATACATTGATTCATCTGAACTTTTGCCCTTATCTTCGGTACATCCAAGATGTGGGCAACAGTTGGAATAAATCAATGTTTTACAAGGATTACTCTGGAACCAAAACATTGGAAGAATAACCAAACTTTATGAAGACAAATCAATAAACCCTCAGCCTGATATACACCATATTTATCTGTGTACAATACGCACTTTTTTTCTAGGTTTTTCAATCTAAAAATTAAGGGTGCGTATTGTACACAAGAACTGAATCGTCCTCTCTTTATCTGGCCAAGTGATGGCACTATTCTGGACGGCTTTCACTGTCCAAGCTGGCATTATTCTGGACGGCTTTCATTTTCCATGCTAGCATTATTCTGAAAAGCTTTTATAGCCCAAGCTCACAGATGATGCATAAGAAAGAGTTCACGTCTGTAAATATTGTAAATTTTGTTTTTCAAAGCATAACGTAAATTATCTGAAATCTTATATCTGTTGATTCAAACCAGGTAAAAAGTTGAACTAAGATTGAATTTAGCTGTTATAGATTCGGAAATGTCAGTGCATGAGAGACTTTTTTCCCCAGATTTCATTGCCTATAACAAGAGGTGTGTATCACACATAAGCGCATATTATACACAAATATATATGGTAATTATTAGCTCAATTTTGATCTGAAATTTTCACTGAATAATGAAAAATCTATGTAACTGATATTCATCCCTGAATTAAGTGCATTGAAAAAGGAGGAGATTATGTTTAAAATGAATATTTTTTGTATGATAAATATTTTCTTCATCATCAGGCTGCAGACTTATCAATGTACTTATGTACATATACATGAGTGTTTATGAGAAGAATCTTAGTTATGAATATGTTGCGGGTCTTATCAATGTACCTATATATTTGTTTCTGTCATCTTATAAAACTCTTTCCACCATCTCTTCACTCAAATTGATTGTCAGAAAATTATTTGACCAAATTTTTTATTTTGAACATTCTTCCAATGAAAGAACTGAATGTGGTTGTTCATAAATTGAATCACAAAGACAAAATGTTCACCATTTATTATTATGGCACATTACACTGAAATACAAAGCATTTCAGCAAAAAATTTGTGTATACCAACTTTTGTTCCGACAATATAATCTGTTCTTTCCATCTTTGATGTTGACACATTTTTGTCAAATTATGGTCATTATTATGGGGAAAAAAAAGGATTGTTCCAGTTGACGTATCGATAACCATATTTTTTCCTTCTCTGCTCAACAAAGACACGAGACAGAATTCTTTGTTTAGCAAAAAAAGTAAACAAAAATTTCCCTCTGTAAAAAATTATGGAACAAGCTGTACTGTACAGGTTACTATAATAGAATAACTCATTTACGAGCATTACAGTTGATGTTTAAATTTTCTATTTGATACTTTTTTTTTTGTTCTTCACCTTCGGAGAAAGAGACTGATGAAAATTAAGAAACTCTCTTTCTTTACGGATATCCTATATTATACTTATAGAAGGCCATAGAATGAATTGGCTGAAGCATTGAGTCAACATCAAAGATGGGAAAGAGAGATTTGATCGTCAAAACAAAAGTTGGTGATTTATAGAGAAAAATTATTATATGTCTCAATTCAATTATTTATTCGAAAAGAATATTATTGTTATACATTTTTTTCGGTCACTTGTGACTATCTCTCATGTCTTGAACTAAGAGTTGGTCCAAACCTTTTCGTTGTGAATGCATTTTAATCAAATGAAGCTATTACCCATGTATAGGTTGTCAAAATTAATCTTGTGTATAGGTCAGCATTCAATTTTGAAGTCAACTCCAAATTTTGTGAACAATAAAACAAATTAGAGTAATGAACATCCTAAAAGCTGCAGGCGGTAAGTCTGAATCACAGAGTGCATAATGCAAAACACTTACAGCTTATTGTCATGGCATTTTACACTGAAACATGAGAATTTCAGCAAAAATATTAGAAACAGTCAACCCAAACTGTCAACATCAACATAGGTTTTTTTCAGTTTTTTAACTGGTCTATCTATGAATGCGTCATATATACAGGCCGCACCAATGGAGCTAGAGGGCTAAAGATTTGAACATTTACTCATCATGACTAAAAAAAAAACATTCTTAGTTTTTTTGAAAACTTTTTCTCATGAGGGGTTGTTGGCTAAATCAGTAAAGTAAGTTTATGTTAATTGGTCTTGTTGAGTTCATGCTTGTTTTTATTTGAAAATTTAAATCTTTTTAATAATCACTGCCGAACAAAAGGCAGGAGAAGTAATTCATACATTGCTCATCAATTTTTTTCAATTTTTTAATTGATCACTTCCAACACAGCATGCTACCAAAATATGGTAGGCACATGACAGCCTCTACTGAATTTCTAACCAGGCCTATTCTACAGTTCAATTCAAATATCTATTCAACTTTAACATAGTTTTATTGCAATATGACTATTTTTTTGATTTTAAAATTACAGAAAATTTTCATGTTTGAAACTCTGATTTTCTACAAACTCTATCAACCATTCAAAACTATTCCCAAAATATTTTGCGAAATTCAATTTTTTAGTGAACATTCTGGTATACGCAAGTAACCGAAACCTATTTTGAATTGACATGGATATCTTTAACTCTGAAATTCTTTCTAAAGAATTCAAAAGTTATTCGAGGGGAGTAACATCAGATCATAGTTACTTCCCTTGCACTACTTGGTAATTTTAAAAAAAAGTTTTTCTCTTTTTCTTTTATTCAATTCACACTTCCGATTAAAGTTACTTCCCTTGCATTTTTTGGTAATTTTTGATTTTTAGAAATTTCTCTTCAATTCAATTCACAAAAAAGTTCCACTTTCTAAAAATTCTAACCATTACAAAAGGTCTATGAATCTCGGAGTTAGAATAGAACATGAAATTATCAGCAGCTTTTTTATTTTGTAAGATTTTGACATGAATATCATCAACTCTGAAATCTGAATCTTAGTTTTGGATTGTTTCAATATTAAAGCAGTAAACAATATTGCATTATTGTGGGGATCAGTCTGAACACTATAGACATCTCTATGGAATCGCGTAGTATCATGTTCTTGATATTTCTTTAAGTAAAGAAAGTTTTGTTGCGGATGAGTTTAGAAGTACTATATCGTCTCAGGTCCAGAAGGGTTGGTTGCTGAGATTCAAGGTTATTCCCAGGTGGATCTATAGGTATCCCTGTTGATATAATCTTTTTAGGGATACTTCCCACCTCTATCTCTGCCACTCTTGGCGCTTGTCTTCTATCCGAAAATGGGGATCCCTTATCTGTCGACATGTCAGTCTTAATTAGCCTTAAGTAATCAGATACCATTACCATCAACCCCCCCACCAAGAAGACAGTCTCCAATCTTATCTCAAAACATCCGCAGCACACAGGGAAAGACAGTTCTAATGTTCTATCTTGTAATAACACAATATTGGCATATTTTATGGACCATGATCCTGTTAAGAATTGATACCAAATGTATGCATGTATACATATATAGCGCAAAATAAATACAGCCAGAATATCACTGTTCTCTATTGGCTGGAATATCACTGTTCTCTGTCGGAGTGTAGGCCAGTTGTACTTTTATTTTCAAGGCATGAAGGTTTTTGTACTGTTCTTTGGTTTTTTATTAATATCCTGTCCTTACTTTGTTAATTTTGCGGTTTCTGTCGCAGAAAAGTATCTATCAGGAAATCTGCCCATCAAGAAATTGAGCTGCGGAAAACGTGCCTCTCCAGAAATCTTCCCATCACAAATTTATCAAGGGAGGGAAAGTACCTACGGAAACATAATTTGCCCATCCAGGATAATTTGTAAGGTATTTTCAAATAAATTTTAACTTACCAATTCAACTTAATTTTAATAACTTACAGGGGTTTATTTTTCATGAATTCTCTTTTCATTTTCAATTAGATAAATTAGATTGTTTTTTGAGGGTTTTTTTCACACATTGGCCATCTAGAATTTATATATATATATATATATATATATATATATATGTGTGTGTGTGTGTGTATGTACATATGTATATATATCTATGTATGCGTACATATATGTTGTAAAGAAATGGATATATGAAGAATGATTATAACAGAAGATCATTTCAAATGAGAGGTTCAATAAAATACAACGCAATTTATTATCATTCTGTCGGATCATATATCCATTTCTTAATAATATAGTGGTTGTGTTGAAAGAAACAAATAGAGCAGATATAGACTGTGAATAAACAAAGTGGAAATTCTGAGTTAAAACAGTTATCTGTTTGGCTAAGTAGTAAGAGCAACGCTACATTGATGCAGCTACCCTATTGGTTGTACATTCGATTCCTGCAGCAGCTCTATTTTCTTTAATTGTTTATTCTATTTATGCTGTCTAGGCAAAATGATACATTCACTGCATTATAATGGGAGATTATTTCAAATAGAGTTTCAATATGATATAGCACAGTTTATAATCATATATATATATATATATATATATAGATAGATAGATAGATAGATAGATGTATGGATATATAAATGTTATGCGGAATTGGTAAAAATTGCAAAATTTACTTTTTTTTAAAAAGTTTGATTTCACTTTGATTCCATAAACTTTTGATTATAAAAAATAGTTGTTTGATATCCTCGTTTTGACTAAATAAGCTTTTGATCAAATTAAAACTTCATATTTACTTACTATTCGTAAAAAAAAAAGTTAAAACCTTGTCAATTGAGTAATTTCACTGATTCAGTGTCAAATATATTCAAGAAAAACCTTGTGGTTTCAATTAGTGTTGGTTTTGATGTAGTATGGTTAAGGTATTGCTGTACAAATCAATGTAACTGGGTGCGAGCTGAAAATGATACAACAAATTATAAGAAGACCTTGAACAGTGCGGTTATGAACAGTATGGAAAATTTTGGAACAAAATTAACCACACTAATCAAGGCAATGATATATGCACACACACACTAGCAGAAATATTCTCTGTGGGGATGCTTATGTTAATAACTAATGTAATGGAGCCCCCAACATTATAGAGAAAATAAAGAGAGAACTGTAACACGACTCCTTGCTGTTGTTGGTTTGTTGCCAAACTAATTGATTGGCTGAAATAAATAGCTTTCTTTCACCTGAGTGCGGGGATGGAAATGTTAGGTAAGTAAGTAAGTAAATGAGTTCAGGTATGCGACACAAGAACAAGTGCACTTGCAGAGCGAAAGACCACACGTTTTCGTTTCTGCTTCTCCAGGTACCTGACAGCCATATGCTAAGAAAAATACACAACCCAAGCATGAAAGAATCACTTTTTCTCCAGAATATCAGAACATTTCAGAAAGACAAGAATTAATAAATTAATAAGCAATGTTCATCAAAAAAAAAAAAAAAAAAAAGGTAGCAAAAACCTACATGACAGCAGGCAGGAAGTGTCCATTGTTGATTTGTCTTAGAATGCATCATGGATTTCTTTCTGGCCATTTCTTTGGTAAAATGCAATATTTCCACTGAATTCAGAGGTATGGTCATGTGATGAAAAAGCTCTTTGATGATTGGTTAAACCCAGGCTAAATGTCACAATAGTTGTTATTATCTTTGTGTGAGGCTTTTTGCTTCTGAACAAGTCTTTTTGTATTAACATATATAGAGAGAGGAACACCAGTAGACTTGAGTCAGATTGAACTAAGATTAGAAAACAGGCCATCTCAAGAAGGAGCAAAATTAGTTAGCTAGAATCACAAACCATAAATGTTGTAATGAGTGTGATTCTCACTGAGTATCCTCCTGAAAAGCTTAATTAAAAGGAAGCCTTGCCATGGAACAATAGTAAGCAAACTAATCTCACAGACTATTACTGATATGGTGAGTTTGATCCTTGTGGCCTTGCTCCAGACTGCACTAACTTTAGTAAATTGTTGGGGAATTTTAGGTAAGGTTGTGTACACATGAGCTCATTTTCCACTTTGGAGAAAGGAAAGAACAAGAGGTCTTAGCCCCAAATAGGGATGGTAAAATATAGCTAATATTTCGGAAAGGATTTTGGGATTCAAAGATCACGATGGGAGCTGATTACACTGTTCAATGAGCAGGAAGTATTTTGAGGGCTTGCTCCATTTCAAATTCTTAGCTGTTATTGCAATTCGAGCTTTGGAGCAGAATTGTCAACATGTGAACTCTGCCATTCATGGGCATCATCCTTAAGGGGACAGAGCGGGAGAAGATGACCTTTGACCACTTTCTGAAATTTTTGGTGAAACAGATTTCAAAACTCTGATCTATCTGCAAACCTATAATGCATCACATATGTTTTGAAATTTTCCATCAGAAATAAAAAGAACAACTTTTTCTTAAGATCGGTTGAGCTTTTTATCCTCTATTTCTCTCCAACCACGTGAAAGACCTTTTTCTGCGGTGACCCACGTCCTTACCTTCCGCTGATTCTCCAATAGACATTGCAATGCAATTTGGCTTTTTTCCTTCATCCTCTCCCCTCCCAAAGATTTTGTCAAAGACTCCAGTCGTCATCTCTGCTTGAACGATGATGTCATCAGAATGGAGAGCACTTACGCATTTTTGGAGACATGCACCTGGTGTGTCTTATACATGGTGATGTGCACTGGTTATGATACAAATGACCTCAAACTTGTCAAGCTTTTGAGGAAAAAAAAACCTAACAAACCACAGTATGAAGGCCAAATATATATTTATTAGTACCGGCCAGATAGATCAATGAAAATTCAACTGCTGCAGACAACTAAGATTATCCATTACATCATGCTTCTGTTCTTGCCTCACTCTTTGCCTACTCCTTCTCTTCCTTATCCTTTCCAATATTCTCTGTCGGCAATATTTTCATCCAAGTCGATTAAACATGAATTAGTTACATATGCAATAAAGGAGTGAGGAATGGACAATTATTTTCTTCTGCAACCTCACTTTTATCTTTCTTTTGCTCTATTTCTCCGTAAGGAATTTCAGTGTATCGCAATTTTTACGCCTTTCCATTCTTACCTGCCTTTCAAGCTATCGCTGATTGTCCCTTGATATTCCACCAGCAGACTGCTCTCTTTCTGTCATCGCCAACCCTCCTCTCTTTCTATATATGTATGTATAATTATTATTCTTTGTTGCAGGCTTTATTAATCATAGCTATCAACAATAGACATGAATCCTTGCATCTATCTTCTACATCTCTATGTACATATATATAATTATTAACCATCACTACCTATAACAGATCAGTTTAGACACTGGTGCTGGGTTTATTAATCACTACTACCCACAATAAAGTGGTTTAAACTCTGTTGGTGGGTTCAGATTATTCATGTTTTGACATTTATATGTATCAATATATTCATGTTTCTATGTATCTATCTTGCTCCTCTGTGTGTATGTATACATAATTATTAATCTCTGATACTGACAACAGATCAGTTTAAATACAGTAGCTGGGGTTTATTAATCACTGTTAACCACAATAGACCGGATTAAATACTAATGCTGGGTTTTGGTTATTCATGTGTTCTGACATTTTTATGTATCTACAAGTCTATATATCAAAACTTTGCCCAGCCCTAACTGTTCATAATAGAAACATGGAATTTTGCACTACCTTCTATGAGTGAGAAAAATACTTTTTTCGTATTTTGAATCCCCAACCCTTAACTAGGTTTTTAGTAAGGGTGTTCAATTTGCAAAATAAGTTCCTCTAAAATTGATCCCCTAGTTTATGCTATACTTGTTATTTTGAAAATTCAGATTTTTCAAGTGATCACTACCCAACAAAATGCGAGAGAAGTAACTTACTCATTGATTTTAGATACGTTCATCTCTATAAGATGGTTTGGTCGGTCAGTTGGTCTGTTGGTTGGTTGGTTGGTCTGTTGGTCAGTCCCAGTTATGTTAAACACCAGAAAGAGAAAGGAGGGGGTTTAGTGTTTTATTTATCTGCTACTATTATGTCATAACAGGTGTGATGTCATCAATAAATGATGTATGAAGTATTTGGCTTTTACGGTGTTGCCAAGTATCATTTGTTATTAATAAATAAAACTGTCCACAAAAATGGCTAAAATCAGCTAAATTTTTCAATTTACAGCCAACTTTATAGCTATAAATGTTACATTTACTCATTTAAGCCCACTTATCAAAAAAAATAACCATACACTAAGACTCCAGAAAAAATTGTATACTTACTTTAATTTAAATTTTCTTATTGTTTCTATTAATTGCCAGATTTTAGGTTGAACCATCCTCACTTTCCTCTTCGTTCTCTTGCTACTACTACTACTACCATAACTAGTAATGCTACTACTACTTCAGTCAGAATCCCTTTGAATTTGGAAATCACAGATATGGACTTAAGGACTGTAGATGCATCGTTGAACTTATAGTTCTCATTTTTTTTTAATCATGCTTTTATAGATTAAACCATAGTGGTAATATTTTCATCAATGTAAATTAGTTTTACCACCACCACTACTTAATTTATGAGATGAAAAGAAGGGGGAATGTGTTTTCCTTTCACCTAGTTTTCTAGCTTTAATACCCACCCATATCATTTTTCCCTGACAACTTTTTTTCTCCCTCTCCCTCGCTTTTACCAATATGATAATGTGGGTTTCTCAGTCAGAAAGTATAACTGATTTGAGTTCAGAGAGGCAGTGGATTAAGTGGATACTGCACTCAGATCTTAGGTAAAAAAATGTAACACACAAACAAGCAGGATATATGTATAGATTGGTCCAGAAACCCCATAAATCAATTGAAGTTAATTTATCAGGTAATTTGTTAACAAATGATTTGTCTCTTGTTATTATTGATTTCATTATTGTGAGATTGTGATGGAAAATATTCAGAAATATCTAATATCAAATCTATAAACAAGAAAGAGAACAGACTAACGGAAACAGCATGCACACTCTTGTCAGTCGAACCAATAAGCCAACTGAGCATTGATATCAATAGCATCTGGGAGCTTCTCCTCATAAGAGACTTCTTGAAAAAAATGGATTACCTAACACAAGAAAGAGAGCTTGGAAAAAACACATACAATGTGTCCAGTCCAACCAAGCATGTGCTCTGCGAAGTGATTCCACATTCAAAAACTTACAACACCCGACGATGGCTGGAGAGTACACAGCCGTAAAAAAAAAATGTGAAAAATGTGAAAAAAAACACATAGATGAGGAAAATAGTCTAACCATATCATGCAATATGAGAGGTTGCACTATATTATATTGAAACTCTCATTTGAAATGATCTCCCATCATTACACGGCCAATATATCACTCAAACTAGACAACACAGATAGAACAAACAACCAAAGAAAACGGGTCTGCTGCCGGAGTTGAACTTATGACCGATAGGGTAACCATTTCAGTGCAGCACTGCTCTTACCACTGAGCCAAACAGTCACCTGTAATGCAAAGGGTGATTAACTATTTTCACAACAAACTTCTATCTCATTTTGCTCTTGGTCTATTCGTTTATGTATGAAGAAATGGATGTATATGAACCGACAGAATGATTTTAAATTGTGCTATATATATAGAAACACTCATTTGAAATGATCTCCCGCTGTTACTCCAACAATGTATCACTCAAACTAGACAATGAAAATAGAGCAAACAATCAAAGGATATATATATATATATATACATATATATATATATATATATATATATATATATATATATATATATATAATCATGGCCTTTTTATTTTCTCATCAAAGTCACAATTCAATGCAAGGCCATGATTTTATATATGTATATATATATATATATATATATATATATATATATATATATATATATATATGTTCCTCTCATTCTCTAACAAAATTTAGATAAGAGTAAGCAATCTAGTACATTGTTTACACTATTTGTTTCTTTTATAAGACTATTTGTTTCTAATTGATTAAAAAAAGAATAATGTAAAGCTGTTGAGACATTAGAAAGTCTCCCTGAAAAAGACTGGTTGTCTTAAGCCTTGCCATATTTATACAGATTTTATTTTCTTTGCCCACTCTTTCTATCTTCTCACACCATGAACCTACTCAAATTTGGTCTGAATAAGAAAGGTTCTGGCTTTCAAATTCAAATATTCAATTAAGACAAGTAGCACCCCAAAGATTTAGGAATCTCATTTTCATTTACTTGCCAAAGTCACAATTCAATACAAAGTCATGAGTATATATATATATATATATATATATATATATATATGTTCCTCTCATTTTTATACAGAAATTTGCTGGCTTTAGGATGCAGCTATGTATGTTTGATTGGCTTTTAGCGGTCACAAGAGGTCAGCACCACCAATCCTATGTTCATCTTGGGGTGAAGTTACCTATGTACGCAAATTTGCGGCCTGTAGAGTGCAGCCAGTTGCATTAGATTTGAAAATTTCGAAGTTGATCTGACCTTAACTTGGCCTTTACAGGTCACCAAAGGTCAGTTCTGTCTATTCTATGTTCGAGTGTCGAGTTACCCTTATCTTCCATGTTGAGTTACCCTTTTACACAAATTTTCAACCTTTTGGGTGCAGGCATCTGGGTTAGATCTGAAAATGTCAAGATTGACCTGACCCTAAATTGTCATTTGACACTTATCCTATGTTCATACTTGGCACAAATTTTCAGCCCAAAAGGTGCAACTGTATAGGAGTCTATAAAAAACATAGAAACATCTGTTTCCTCTGTACAAAGAGGTAAATGTTTTCACGCTGGTATGTCTGTCTGTGTGTCAACAAACAGATTATCTCCAAAAGTTCACTATCAATTTCAACAACATTCGGATCATGGTGGTTGAGGGTGGATCATGGGTTAAAGAAGAATTGAAGATCCAGGAATTTTTTTTTACTGTTAATTCCCCTGCATTGTAGTTATATGACTGTCCATACAATATCTCCAAAAGTTCTTAATGAATTACAGTAAAAGCTTTTAGTAGGGGGAATAGGTAAAAACTTTGAGCTGAATGCAGGAATATTTTTGTTGTAGAGATATTTCTCTCTTCTTTCATACATTTATGTATTCACTTGTGCTCACTCAATATATCCGAAAGTTCTCAATAAATTTCAATGACATTTTGAATAAGGGTGGGCCATGGGTTGAGGAAGAATTGATTAAAATTTAGAGTGGATCCAGGAACTTTCTACTATTATCTCTCGTGCGTCATAACTAATTTTCTTTCAGTTTTTAGTGACTATGGCATGGTCGCGTGTACATACTCTCAGGGTGCTTCTTAGCTGAAGAAGTGCCAAGCAATGAGGCTGAAACCTTATGCTCAGAATATCCAGTTGAGCCAGAGAAAGACTTCTGGCCCGACTCTGTAACTATTTGCAGCGAGCACTTGAGAGATTCTGAATCTGTTCTATGCTATGTTGACCTCATTCGCTAACAGTGCATGGGGGGGAGGAAGGGGAGTTGGCTGAGGTTGGGGGAGAGACTTGGCCATCATCTGATGCTGAAAGGCTTCTCTTCTTAGATACAGTATCTTTGAGACATTCTTGGGGAAAGAAAGAAAGAAAGAAAGAAAGAAAGAAAAAAGAAATAAGGGCAGATCATGAATGCATGTATATTCAAGAGGAGGAGGAGGAGGAAGAAAGAAAGAGATTGAAGTGAAATGGACGAGAAGAAGAAGAAGAAGAAGAAGAAGAAGAAGAAGAAGAAGAAGAAGAAGAAGAAGAAGAAGGGGGAGGGAGAGATGAATTGGGAGGAGAAGAAGAGGAGGGGATGAAAGAAGAAAAGAAATAAAAAAAGGAGGAGATAGAAAGGAGAAAAAAAATGAAAATTGAAGAAAAAAGATGAAGGGAAAGAAGATAGAAAAAAGGGTTACAGAAATAATGAAAGGAATAATTGAAGAAAAAGAATAAAGGCCAGGATGAAAGAGAAATGAGAGAGAAATGAAGAAAGAAAGAAAGAAGAATTTAGTAAGAATAGGGATAGAAGAAAACAGTAATAAGACAGAATTGAAAAGAAAGAGAGAAAAATTTAGTAAGAGAGAGGCAGGAGAAAACAAGGAAAAAAAGGGAAAGAAAGAAAGAAAGATTAATTTTATGGACAAACATGAGTGAAACAATGAGATATAAAACAAAAATGAAAATTCATGAACAAGAATGAAAAAAAAATGTCTCTTAATCAAAGCAAAATGTTTGTATCTGCCCCAAAATTTAATCAATTGCGCACCTTTTCGCATAATGTCACTGAAATTCATTGAGAACTTTTGGAGACATTGTGTGGACAGACAGACAGACAGACAGGCAGGCAGACGAGCAGGCAGAGAGACAGACAGACAGACAGATAGACACAAGCAAATATATATACCTCTTCCATCTTCACTGACAGAGGTGAATAAATTAAGAGAGGAAGGTTTAGAAGAAGAGAAATATATACCGAAGAAAAAAAGCATGCACTACAGTTAGTCACTAAATAGAAACCGTCATGTGACCAACTTTTTTTGGTAGCATGCCTTGTTAGAGGGGACCAATAAAAAAAAATTTGGAAAAAGGGGTGATCAATGAATGAGTTACTTCTCTCACCTTTTGGCAAAAAGTTGAAATTTTTTGAAAACAAGTGTGAACTCTGTTGGACAGAATAAGGAACCAATTTAGCATAAACTCATATTGCTAATTGGACCTCGTACTAAAAAATCTTTCGCTGGGTGAAATTTGAAAAAAAAAGACAAAAAACGTTTTTTTTCTAGACATATGGAGTAAATGTTTAAATTTTTAACGCCATAGGTGTGGTCTATACATATGATACTTGCGTTCATAGCTAACCACCCAAACCAACTTAATGACTGAAAGAAACGTATATGGACACTATTGTTGGCAGTACCTAAAAAAAAGAACAATCAAGTAGATGATGATGATATTGACATTTCTTCTACTTGAGAAATCTCCTTGATTTAAAGATTTTGTCCAATCAGCCAAAAGTCTGTCAATTGATTCAATGTCTGGAGTGATTCATCACTTGATTTCTTCTTCTTTAGAGGATTTCATGGAGATTCGTTATCCTAAATAGATGTTGTGGTCTACTTTCTCCAGTTCTGCGTTTTTGACTTTGATACAAAAAAATGGGCGTTAGCTAATCACCAGAGGTCAGGGTGGTGTTGTACCAGCTTTTGTTGACCAGTCAAGGTTCCTCTCCACAATCTGTTGCCTTGTCAGCTTATCTTTGGCCATCTTCTCTTTCTTTGACTTATTAGCATCCATTTAATGGTTTGATTTGCAGCTGGGGAGCCACAACATATCCCCTAACATAGGAGATGACATCTGCAAATGGTGGTTGATACAGGGAATTGACTTCATCATTTGACACAGGAATAATGACCCAGGTGAAAGTGGCATCAGTAAAAATGGCCTTGGTGATAATGGCCCCGGTAATAATGGTGTGGTAAAAATGACACTGGAAATAGAATCTTTGGTAAAAAGGGCACAAGTGGAAAAATAGGGAAAAATTGCCTTACTAAAAAATGAAAATCATGAATCAAGTTCAAACTGCTAGATTAGATGGACCCACATTCTATGACCAATTCTAAAATGTATTTAATACTTTAAAAAGTTTATTACACATTTTTTAAAATTTCAATTATGTTTTAAAATAGAATGTTGAAGATTTTAAAAGTTCCATAGGTCTAACTAATCTAATCGTGTAAATTTGATTCAATTAAGTTTGAAAAATGTTAATACTTGATTTTCAGTTAATATCTATTTTCAATAAACTTTTTTTCAGTTGGGTCATCTGTCACTATTATTCCACTTGAACCCTTTCTATCTATGCCATTATTACTGGTGCCATTTTCACCTGAGGTATTTTACCTGGACTATTACCATTTTACCTATGCCATTATTACAAGTGCCATTTTTACCTGTGCCATTATTACTGGTGCCATTCTCACTTGTGCCATTTTTACCTGTGCCACTATTACTGGTGCCATTCTCACTTGTGCCATTTTTACCTGGGTCATTATTATCTAAACTCAATTGATATGTAGTCCTTCCATTTGATTTCCATGATTTTATGTAGGCATCTTGTATAAAAAGGAATCCTATTTCGCCTCCTTGGTGGTCTCACCTCTTAAATTCATATAAAAAATTAGGATGTTAAATCCGGGGGAAAACTTCTGATCAAAGTTCCTCATTTGCAACATTTGGTAAATTGCTTTAATTTTTTGTCAAACTCCAAAACTGGAGTTGACTTTACTTTTCTACCATAACAAAAACAAGAGAAACAAGAACAATCCTCACCTAAATTAAGGATGTAAACCGCTATCTAAAATTCACATGTCCTGCTGTGATTTGAACTCACTACCATATGATTGCCAGGGGACTGTCTTACTGATTGAGATAGATTCATTCTAAAAAATGAATTTTCAGGAAAAAGATATATCTTCATAATTTTTTTATTTATCATAACAAAATAAAAGTTGCAATAATCGTCTTCATTTGGAATAGAAGTTAGAATGGAGTTTGACCCTGCTGCAGTCAGGCTTGTTTTAATTCAATTCTCAAAAGATTCTTTTTTTTTTCTTCATTCTATTTGTTGAAGATTTCCAATGTTCAGAAGCGGTGTGAAGCAGTTCATGGATTTAAGAGTTGACTTGCCAGATTGTGCAGTCATAGAGCATCATTAATACCATGGTCGAATTATAGAGCCTGAATTTGATTATCATGGAAAATTCCCCGCTGTTACATACTTCAATCAGCAAGACTGGGTCTGATTAAAAACTGTAATCAGATCCATAACCAAACATTAACTACACTGCGAAAAGCTGAAAAATGTGACAGAAAAATCAAAGCATAGAATCATATATATGCGTTCATGTGTATCTATATACACATGAGGATGCATCAATAGAATTGTAGCCAGACTCAATTATCAAATATTGATCTTGAATTTTCACTGTATAATGTTTGATCTATATAATTCATGGAGTAATGTTGGGTTAAGTGCATTTAGAGGAGATTATGTTGATAAATGAATATCTGTTGTGTAAAATAAATGTTTTTCATCATAAAGCTATAGACTTATTGATGTACCTATATATATATATATATATATATATATATATATATATATAGTATCAATAATTCTACTGCATTTGAATTAGGACACTTACAAAATTTGTTTAGAATCGTTTAGTCATTCTCGTGACGCAATTGTTGAGTCATTCTTTTCATGAGCAGGATCAACGATAGAAATAAAATCTAGTTGGGTTAATTTCGAATGCTGCATCCAAACAGATTTTTTTAACATAATTAGATTAATGCTAAATATTATTCACCTCTCTTGAAAAATGGTTCTACCATGAAACATGTGTTGGGTGTTTCTTTTCTAATATTCTGTGTATATATTGTCCAATTCATTTCATTTTTGCAGTTGGTATAGTAAGAATCAACACTGCTGGAGAGCCATGTTAATATTACTGTTTTGATTTTACGACTCCTCAAACGGTTATATGGTAAACAACTAATGATCCCAACAAAAGAAAATTTACACATAGTACCATGATAAAAAAAGTACATGTAAAACAAAAAAAAAACAAAACAGAAAAAAATTACATGAATTACATTAACAGATACTGGGAAATAAGTGACTGAAGTGAGACAAGAAAAAGTTTTGTAAAAGTGTTTTATGCCTAGTTTTTAAAACTGTAAAACTATCTGGACTATATATGTATGTATATATATATATATATATATGTACGTATGTGTATGTGTATGCACATGTGTGTGGATGTATGATGGCTGCCTCAGCATGGGTTAATGGTTAGCAAGCTAGTGTATAATGATGAACAGAGTGATTTTTTTCTGTTTCTCCATTCATAACAGTGGCCCTTTCACTTAAAGGTAACAATTTTTTGATAAAAATATCTCCCACCCAGTATTTGAAACAATGGATTCTTCCAATGGAACGAATTCAGTAATTTCTAATCTACAAAATCATCTCATAGAAATTTAAACATTTTAACAAATTTTTTCAACAGGAATTCGTCTGTAACACCCCAAATGAAAGGGAAAAGGAGTGTAAGTTACGCATATCAGTCTGCTAATATGAAAGTTTCATTCATTAACTATTGAAATGTTTCTGTCCAATTCATTTCACCTTTGTAGCTGGCATAGTTCATGACTTGAAATATCAATTACGTATATGCTATCACTTTCAATGGCATGGGTAAACTGATTTATAATTTTTTTCAGAAGACCAGATCAGCAGCACGCCATTTGTGTCATATCATAGTAGCCAACCCAGTGCGAGCCTTTGCTGCCAGAGAAACATTAACAAACTCCTCGAAACAAATATGTCAAAAACTTAATGTTTGCACACATTGCAAATGACTGCTGTTTGGACAGAAAGCACTATTGATGGAAGCCTGCAACAAACTGTTTTGAGGCTTAATCAAAACATTCCATAAACATGTCTCCCATTTCTACAGAATTAATTGATCAAAATGAAAAAAAACAGGTCTAGTTAATCACTTGATAGAAACCCTCAGATGACCAATATCTTTTGGCAGCATGCTGTGTACGAGTGATCAATTAAAAAATCGGCAAAAGGGATGATCTATAAATGAACTACTTCTCTCTCACTAAAAATGATCAAATCTGAATAAAACAAAAAAAGAAGTGTGAATGCTGTCTGATACAAATTAAGGGACCGATTTAGCACAAACTTATATTGTTTTTTTCTTGACACGATAAGGAGTAAATGTTCAAATTTTCAGCTCTCCAAGTCTACTGGTACAGCTTGTACATGCAGCACACATATATATAGCAAGCCAGACTTACTTGAAAACTGAAGAAACCTATGTTAAAAGTTTAGGTTGACAGTTTGTAATACACAGTAGCGAAGAAGGTGACTCTTGACTTTATTACTATTATGGATTTTCCTTTGTGTGAATATTCAGCCATTTTGAATATCTTGAGAAAAAGTGCACTTTTGTAGTAACCTGACAGCCAATTAGAGGTCCTTACTGCTCAAGCATGAACAGACATTTTCCTGTGAGGTTACTCAGTTGGAAGTGAGCCACTGAGCCATTGAGTGAGCTTGTGTACTCTGTGACCGTTTTATTCACAATGACTAAGCCTGTCTACTCTTCAAGTCTTGTACAGGGTTTTTGGCAAAACACTGCATCACACAGGTCTGTCCGTCTCCCTACAGTCCAGATTTGGTTCCCTATAACTTCTTTTCACCGTTGAAAAGGAGAAGATTTCAGACTTTGGACCAAGGTTAAGGAGAAAACAATGAGGCAGCTGATGGCAATCCTGAAAGAGGACTTTGCAGATTAAAAGGTAGAAAATATGTTGGGACGAATGTGTGAGGTCCCAAGGGGGGTATTATGAAGAAGACTAGAGAGAGCACCATTACCTTCAGTTGGCTATTCTTTCCTATCAATATCAAATAGCTGAATTCTCTCTGGACCGAGCTTGTCTATATGATAGAACCTTAAATCTCAAAGACTTTATTTTAGTGTCCAAAGGATTTAACTATTAGAAATCGTCATCAAAAATTGTCAACATAAGTTTCTTCAGTTGTTCCAATTGACTAGCTATGTATGTATGTATGCGTCATGTATACGGGCTGCATCAATGGAGCTAGAGGGATAAAAGTTTCAACATTCACTCCTCATTATGCCTACAAAAATGTTTTTTTTTCATTTTTTAAATCCCCCCTAGATTTTTCGTGGGGTGGGTGTGAAATTTGCTGTGTAAGTTTAGGCTAAAATGATCCCTATTTTTTGTCTATTTATTTTTTTTAAATTCAGATTTTTAATGATCACTGCCCAACAAGAGATGAGAGAAGTAAATAATTCATTGATCAACCTGTTTTCCAATTCTTCAATTGATCTACCCCGATATGGCATGCTGCCAAATGATGGTCAGGTGACAGTTTCTTTTGCGTGACTAACAAGAACTTTTCATGAGAAAGTTAATCTCCATATTTTTTTGTCAAATTTCTGTCCAAGTCTGGAGTTGACTTTTTCTGCCATAATAACAACAACAACAACAACAACAACAACAACAACAACAATAACAATCCTCATCAAATATAGGGGAGTATACTCTTCAGTGTTTGTCAGTGCCATCATTTTCAACCATACTGATATGTAAAATCAATATTCTCCCATAGTAATTTGAAATCATGACTAACTGAGCTGAATTGAGTATTCTCACGCATCTATGAAAATTTACTTTAGAAATATGCAAGGGCTTAATTCATTCAAATAGATTAGTACGTCTGTGAAATAGACATTTCCTTATAGTGATTAGAAATCATAACCAAGTGATTGGTAGGCAGCTATCTTATCAACGGAGTCCAACTGACAATTCTGTCGTATCTACAAATTTTTTTTATACTTGTTAGGCCAAATCAATGAAATCGCCTAAATTTGAACTTTTAAAAAAAAAAATGAATAGATATGCACTTTTGATTAAATTAAAATTTTATGTAATCAAAACAAGGATAAAAACAACTATCTTATTACAATTAAAAGTTTATGTAATCAAAGGGAAATGACTTTTTTACAAAAAGTAAATAAATACTTGGTTTTAATTTGATCAGAAAGTTATTTAATCAAAACAAGGATAAAAAAAAGCTTTTTTTCACGATATGAAGTTCATGTAATTGAACGTAATAGGTAATTTTGGCAATTATCTCTACAAAACAAAAGTTGCAGTAATCATCTTCAATTGGAATAGAGTAGGGTTTGATCCTGCAACAGCCAGGTTCGTAGCTTTTCTATCCATTAATTCTCCAAGATGAATGAGGGAGAAATTTAATGATCTTGAAGATTGTTGATTGGTTCATTTGGACAGATTTCCTCATCTTTGTTGTTTTTTCATCACAACATTTCAGGTACTGTACCCTTCAGCGTTCTTCCGGTCTGTTCTGTAATTTGAAATGCTGAGAGAAAAAAATTCAGATTAAAATTAGCGTCAAGAGTTATTTTTGCGTGTTTGTTTTGATCAAGGAATAAAAACGAATACAAATAGATTTGGTTAGTCACTTAATAAAAACTGTCTCAGGATCAACAGCTTTTTGGCAGCATGGGGATGATCAATTGAAAAAAGTATGATCATAGGATAAGTTACTTCTCTTGCCTTTAGTTCAGAAGCTATCACTAAGAAAGTCTTGATTTTCAAAAAACAAGCATGAATGCTACCGGACACAAACTAAGGGATCAATTTAGCACAAAGTTACATTTCAAGTTGAACCTCCCACTAAGAACCTATAGGGGGCATCAGTGGATGGTTGTGTGTCAAAAAAAATGTTTTTTCTAAACATAATAAGAAGTAAATGTTCAAAAAGCACTCCAGCTCCATACTTACAGAACCAGCCAGCTCACCAGAACACCTTAAAACCTGAAGAAACCTATGTGGACAGTTTTGTTGACAGTTTTGAGTGATGGTTTCTAATTGAAAATTAAAAAATCCCTCTTTTCCTCAGAACATCTGTTTATTAGACGGTAGTGACAGATGGCCTTACTTGATGCTATAGGCTAAATTTACATCATGCCAAAGAAATTAGATTCCAATTTACTGTAAATTAAAAAATCATGAAGATCTCCTTTCAACTTTGTCTGGTGACTAAAACTCAAATATCCTTTCAATTCATCATGGCTTGGCTTTGCAAACAAAGATTTTTTTTCTCACGTCTTTCGGGCCCTCAGGTGCCCATATGTTCTATACGTGAATAACCCTAAGGTCTACATGATGAATTTTTTTGGTGAAGTGCTGCATGCATCTGATTGACCCCACCCTTTAAACTAAGGGTTCGCATGCTATGGACCACCAAAGTAAGTTGATGGGAGTAAGCACTCATCAACCCTTTAACGTCCATTGTTGGATAGGGACCTTCCCCAAGATTCGACAGACCTCTTGATCTTACGTATTGCAGCATCAATATTTTCTGAACATATCTAAATCGTCACTTAATCTTATTTTTATTTTATTAGAAACTGTCAACCAAAACTGTCAACATAGGTTTCTTCAGTTTTCAAGTTGGTCCAGCTGGCTATGTATATATGCATGTAAGACATGTACAGGCCGCACCAATGGAGTTAGAGGGCTGAAAATTTAAATATTTACTCATCATAATCTCTACAAAAAGTGTTCTGTCTTTTTTTAAAAATTCCCTCCCTATATAGGTTTTTTGTGGTGGTTTTCATTTGCAATGTAAGTTTACACTAAATTGGTCCCTACTTTATGTCCAACTGTGTTTATGCTAGTTTTTCGAAAATTCAGACTTTTTAGCGATTTAATAAAAGACAAGAGAAGTAACATATTCATTGATCATACCTTTTTCCAATTTCTTAATTGATCATCCCCAACACAGCATGCTGTTGAAAAATGTTGGTTATGTGACAATTCATATTGAGAGACTAAGCAGACCTGTTTTTATTTATTCTATTAGATTAAGTATTATAAATCTTTATTATTTTTTTGCTATTAAAGAAACAACTTTGTTGAAGGCAAAAAGTAGCAAAAAAATAATGAAGATGATATTTTTTTTTACCAGTCACAATTTCACGTATGATCTCTAGGGATCCACATTGAGAGTCTTGATGCCTTGATGTCCAGCGGTTGAGTCTTGATGTCCAGCGATTCCAACATGACCTGCCCATTGCCATTTGGGTTTTCTAATGGATGTTAGACTCCAGATTTTTAAATGCACTAGGATTTATAGCAGCGATCATTATCACTGACTGACTGACAGACAAACCGACATAGCAAATGCCTCATATCATCTACAGGAAGCATTTCCTCCCACTCCTTCTATGACTCTGATGTCACTTGAGCGACATTTCATTATAACGTGATCAGAACATGAAATTCTATTTTACAATGATATTAGCATTAAATAAAGATTCTTTCAGAGGAGAGGGCTTTTAAAGGTGGGAGCTTTGAAAGGAATGAGCTTTTAAAGGAATGGGCTTTTGAAGGCATTAAAAATCAGACTATGGTCTGATTTTCATGCTTGTTCTCTTATGTACTATGTACACTTATGATAACCACCAGCAAAACAACAGTTCATAGAGTAGAAATGATGGAACCAATAAGGCTGAATAACTCATAGATTATTAATCGAGTGAAGGTTTGTATGTTAACTAAATACTGCTCGCAAATGGTGAGTCAATCATTGTAGAAACTTCAGTGACCTTTTGTATCTTTTGTCATAAAAGGTAAATAAAGTTCATTCATTCAGAGAAGCATCCGGTGGTGTTTGATATTTTCAGGGCATCGCGGTTATTCTGTGGCTGTATAGATGGAACAGGGTCTTCTCTGGTCTCTACTTACGATCCATTAACTGAGTTAAATATAAAAAACAAAAAGTCTAGTTAGTCACTCAATAGAAACCGTCATGGGGCTAATTTCTCTTCTCTTTGCGACATGCTGTGTTGGGGGTGATTAATTAAAAAAATGGAAAAAGGTATGATTAATGAATAAGTTATTTCTATAGCCTTTCATAAGGCTATGATCACCGAAGTCAGAATAAAAAAAAAGGCATGAACACAAACTAAGGGACCAATTGATTATAAACTTACATTGTAAATCGATGCCCCCCCCATAAATCTATTTTGTAGGGATGATCTAAAAAACAAACAAAAAAAACAGTCTTCCAAATCCTCTTTGGGGATCAGCATTAGCTGCATCATTTTATTTTCCTTAATCCTGTCTTGAAAAGTCGCTGGGGGCCAAATCTGAAACATTCTGTGGGTAACACTTGCCTTTCGACCATTGACAATCCTTTTTCTCCTGACACAACAAGAAACAGGTCTGGTTAGTCAGCCAGAAGAAACCCTCATTTGACCACCGTCCTTTGTCAGCATGCCATCAATTAAAAAAATTAGAAAAAAAGACGGTCGATGAATAAGTTATTTCTCCCGCTGTTTGATGCATCACTAGTCTGAATTTTCAAAAAATAATTGCTAGACACAAACTAAGTGACCAATTTAGCATAAATTTACATTGTAAATTACCCCTCCCCCATGTATTTAGCCGGGATTTGAAAGAAAAATTTTCTGTGGACATAATAAGGAGTAAATATTTATGCATGATACATACATAGCCAGCCAGCCGACTGACTTGAGAACTGAAGAAACCAATGTAGATTGTTATGGTTGACGGTTTCTCATATTTGATTCATGCAGAAAATGAAAATTTGCAAAATATCAAGTAAGTGGTACAGTCCGTGTGTAAGGATAATAAAAGCTGAAAGCTTGTCTCTACACCAATGGAGCAAGAGGGCTAAAAAATTTAAACATTTACTCATTATACCAAGAAAAACACGTAAGTTTATGCTAAATTGGTTCCTCGGTTTGTGTCTGGCAGAACTCAACCTTGTTTTTGAAAGTTTTGAATTTTTTCTCGTGATCACTGTGCAGCAAATGGTGAGAGAAGTAAATCATTCATTTGTCCACCCTTTTTCCCAATGTTTTAAACAATCATCCTCAACACAGAATTACAGTTTCTATTGAGTGACTAACCAGACCAGTTAGGAAGTTTCGTTACACGTAATCACTTGTATATATAAAATAACGTGCCTCACCCAGGTGGGAAGTGATACGCATTGATCACCCTTTTTTTCTAATTTTCAATTGATCACCCCCAACATAACATAATGCCAAAAGACGTCGGTCACATGACAATTTCTATTGAGTGACTAACCCGACCTTTTTTTTTTTTCCCCTCCATTTTCCTTTCCCGACCACTGGAATATGCTGTAAAACTGAAATCATTACAGTAATTGAAAATTTTGCTAAATTTGGTTAATGAATACGTGAGGATTTTGCACTCACTCAACTTCTATATGCTTTACTCAGCTGCATATAATGACCTCAGAGAGGAAGCTCCAGGATCAACAGAACATGTATCTCAATGAATCTGACATTCTTAGATTATGATAGGGAACCATCAAAGTCAGTGGATAGATATTGTGACGTATTTCTATGTCGCTTCCGGTTATTGACATTCCAGCTCCAGAAACCATGTTTGACCTGAGGGTCATTATTTGATAAAGACTTTGTTAGTAGCCTCAGTGAAGAATGAAAAAATTGATTTAAACTAAATACCAACAGGCAAAATATGTATAAGAATTGAATAAAAATTATGATTGAAAGACCATTGAACAAAACATTCGCTTACTGTATTTTACACAATAGCATTAACCCTCCTCCCCTTATGACCCACACAAAAGAATATGCTTATAAACCACTCCACCCTGTATGATCATGCCTAACACCACATTAACACAATGCATTCAAAAAACAAAGTATTAAAAAAACATTATATAGATTTTATTTCGGCTAATGAACCACAACCAAGGACAAATCAATCCATTTCCCGGCTGTGATGTGTTAGACGCATATAGAAATGCCGTATTGAGATTTTTTTGTTTTTTACTATACATATATATATATATATATATATATATATATATATATATATATATATATAATGCTCCTCTATTCAGGGTTGAGAACTCTTTAGGTGAGGTAACTCATCCACTGTAAGCTTATGCAATGCTCTTCTATAGGAATTGAGCACTCTGGCGGATGAGGGATTTCTGTGAAATTTAAAATATATCGCTTAAATTCAGCCTTACTATCTGTCCAGAGGTAGGATATCAGTCTACGTGTCTGAAGAGAAGTTTTCAATTCTGCCTCGCGGTACTGGATGGGATAATGGAAAGTCTATAGCCACACTGAAGAGATGTAATACATCGAAACAGCTGTTTGTGGATGACACAATAATATATATATATATATATATATATATATATATATATATATATATATGTATACATATATATATATATATGTATGCATGTGGGGCCAGATTTACTATGGGGCAAAAGGGGCTATTCCCTGCCAGGCCCTCCAGCATACAAAAGTGTAATAATAGAAAAATCTTTTTCTCCAATGAGAAATAAATTGATAATTACTGCTCAGGATTCATTTTGGAATTCATTTCATTATAATGCCTTTAATTGTCTTAAATTAATTAATAAAATTAATCTTGGTAATTTGGATCTACAGTATTTGGAGGATGGGAGTACTAGAAATCCACTTGAAGTTTTTTATCTATTTCCATGAATGTGTCTATTTACTTCGGATGTAAAACTCATTTAACCTTGGTTAGTACTCATAACTTGCCAGTTCCAATTACATGCAATAAACAGACTTTCATGTGTGAATTTTCTGATTTGTTGCATATTTTTTCATTTTGGTGTATGAGGGGTCTGCCAAACTTGGAGTGCCCTGTGCCCCACTGAACTTGAAGTGCCCCGTACCCCAAAGTCTTAATCCGGATTTTTATGTATGTACAGCTTAACCTGGCACAGTGCCTCTGTAGAAGAATACCCAATGGGGATCCAACTCACTACACAGCAGTAACGGTCTACCACATTAGCTCGTTAACCATTACTTCATGGTGTGATGCCCATTTCCTTCCCTGTTTATCAGTTCTTTTTCCTCCATCTTGCAAATATTTGATCCTGGTTAATTTCATTTTCCCAATCCTTCAAACCATAATAGATGGACAATGGCCGATGCACTTCCTGCTCGTATTATACTCTTCTAATCTCTTAAGTGCAAACTTCTATGAATTTCCCGTGACTAATCAACTCAGGGCTGTTGACTCTCTGTAGATGCATCAAGTCAAGTGACGGCATAAAGGGAGATAATCTACGAAGTATGTGTCGAATATTCTTTAAAATCATTCAAAAAAGAATTTGATGAGAATTTTGATCCTTCACTGTTTCCAGTTTGTTTTTTGTCTTTTCCAGGTTCGCTCTTATCTAAACACACTCATGCATGCACACACACACACTTCATATACACAGCATACATACACACATACAAACTGCACATGCACGCATATGCACATAGTGTGCACACACACATACTGCACATGGACACATACAGATACTGCACACACATCATGTACTGCACACACACACACTGTGCATGGACATACATACATGGCGCATGCACACACAGCACACACTGCATATGTATATACACACATAGTGCGCAAATACACACTGCACACACATACACTGTATGCATAAACTGAACACATATGCACACAGTGTACATATACACACGATGCGCATGCATACACACACATGGCACACACACACTGCACATGCATGCATACACACAAAATGCACACTCACTGAACATGGACACATACATAGTGCACACATACACAGCACACACACTGCACGTACATGCACACACATATTGCACACACAATGCACATGCATGCACACACACTCAGCACATACATACTGCATGTGCATGCACACACATAGTCCACAAACAGCACATACAAACACTGCACATGCATACATACACGCATGGTGCACACACTGCATATACATACTCAACACACACACACCACATGCATGCACATATACACACATAGTGCTCGCACACAGAGCACATGCACACACACACACACACACACACACACAGAGCACACACTGCCTACACAATCGAATACATGGATGAGTTGGTGATGCGCTACTCTCATTTCTCTAACCATCCTCTCTTCAACTTGATATAACGAGCCTGGCACTTGTCTATCGCTATTTTCATGGAAAGTGTTCGGAGGAGCTCAGTAGGGGATTTTCCAATCAGAATACCATTCGCTCTCTCCAGAGAATCCCATCAACACTTTCAGACCATTCCACAAACCTGTTGCAATTTCCACTCAAACAGTTTCTTCCCATGAAAGGCTGTTCTGTGCGACAAACTTCCCTGGGAGTGTTTTCCTGCTGGATATGATATCCATCTCCTCAAATCCTGGGTCAATAAATATCTTGTGAACCTAGAATTACCTATACCAAGAGGGATCCCTGGGCTTTGTATAGGGTAACTCAGATTGTTAAAAAAACCCCAAAAAAAACATGCTGTGCAAGCATGGCCTCCATTGCTAAAATGAAGTAAAAGAATTGGAAAAAATCTAGAGAAGAATAACAATACTTGTTCCAGAACTAAAAAACCTTCCCTATGGAAAAAGACCTGAAAAATTGAAACTAACAACTCTAAAGGGAAGGAGGATAAAAGGAGACATGAAATGAATTTGAAATTATAAAAAGGCATTGACAACATCTCAGCTGAAAAGATTCTTAAAAATATGCAAAGAACATTTCAGAAAAAAATTCAAGAAGGAGATTCATCTCACGAAGAGTTGTCAACAATTGAAATAAATTATTGGATCAAAGCTAAAACTGTGAATAGCTTCAAAAATGAATATGACTATCATATAACCAACAAAAAACCCAAATAAAAGCTCCTGAGAAAGATAAATAACAAAATTCTAAAACTGAAAGTGAGATATGACCACAAAAACGTGCAAAAATTTTTCACTTGCTATGTATCTTTTCTTATCTTATCATATCTTACTTATGATTCATCGAAAGATTAGAAAAATAAATCAATTGGAAATTTTCACCTGAGATTCAAGTTTTGTGGCACCCTGTACATTGGATCATTGTGGAGATAAGGAAAAACCCATAACTTAAGACTACCAGATGGTTTTGTTCACCAAGCCCTGTATTTCCGCCCACCTGAAAATTTGGAACAAGCACAGCCCCTCGTTTAGTTTGGGTTAAAAATGAGAAATAAAGCATCAGAAACAGGGGAAAATATCAATTTGCAGTATTTAGGGAAGGAACTGCTGATAAAGCAATAATACCGTGTTGGTTTCAGAAATTCCGCTTTGGAGATGAGAATATCTAAAAATGAGTCTCAAGGATGCCTCACAAATCAACAACTACCAATTGAGAATAATTGTGGAAGATGAACTTGATGCAACAATCCAAGGTCTTTTTGCAAATCTTGGGGTTATTCCAATTAATTTTTCATCATTTTGCTGGGACAGGGAAAATGAAAAATTGGAAGAATTGAAATTTGATATAAACTGACTGAAAATCAGATACTGCATCATTTTGAATAGTGCTCATCACGGTTTACATACATCAACAACAGCACCAAGCCATTGCTGAAACAACAGTTCTGATGAAAACCGGACCTATGTTAATTTCAAATTAATATTTTGATTAAAGGGTGTCCTTTTTGTTTCAAATATAGTAGTGTTCAACTTTTCTCTGACAACAGCTTCAGTTCATTCAGTTCAGTTCAGTTCCTTGACCATTGTCATTTTCAGGGGTTTGGGATGGGGTCTAATGACATGAGAAGCTGGGGCTCTCCTCCAGCCTGCACTTACTGTTCTAACATGGTTATGTCTGTCGGCTCTTTCATTTTGTCAATGGTTTAACAAACACAATTAAACAAAGGATTGGATTTGCTTTCAATTCAGTTTGTCTTATATTTTGTCATTATTAACCTTTCTTCTGCTACACCTCTCATCTAATAAAAATAAGAGAATTAATGAAAGAAAAACATGTACACAAATTAAATTGTTATTGCTTTGAATAAACTGAAATGTTCTTTGTCCTTTCGGGAACTGTTTTTCAACATCGAGTTGCCACTCGCTGTTGCATTTATTGACTTCAAAAAGGCCCTCAGCTCTGTACCAATTCCTATGGTCATGAAGGCCCTCACTCTAAAAGGTGTAGACCCTGTATACGTTAGAGTACTGTAACATATATACAGTCACAATAGCTCCTTTTCCAGGCTACATGAAAATTATGAGCCCTTCCAGCACCAAAAAAGAGTAAGACATGGTGATACCAGCTCACCCAAGCTCTTCACAGCCTACTTCAAGAGGATCTTCAGAAACCTAGACTGGGGAAATAAAGGAATCAAAATAGTGAATATCTGAGCAACCTCAGATTTGCAGACAACATTGCCCTTTTTTAATGCTAGACAAACTAAATGAAGAAAGCAAGAAAGTCGGCCTACACATGAACTTCAGCAAAACAAAGATCATGTGCAACAATCATCTCGAATATAAGAACAAAAGGATCAAAACCGAAGATGCAGAACTGGAAACAGTGGAGCACTACATCTACTTAGGACAACAAATCTCCATGAAATCCTCAAAAGAAGAAGAAATCAAGCGACGAATCACTCTAGTATGGCAAGCCTTTGGCGGAACAAACTCAACCTTCAGAAACAAGAAGATCCCATTAGTCCCAAAAAGAAGAGTATACAACCAATGCATTCTCCCAATAGTCACGTATGGAGCTGAAACATGAAACCTAACCAAGAGACTGACCCGCAAACTGAGAACCATGCAACATGCACATGAAAGAATCATGCTAAACCTCACATGGAGAGATCATGAGATAGCATAATACATCAGGGAGAAAACAGGAGTCCAAGGCATCATGTGTGGTGAATCCTGGGGAAGGTCTATGTCCAACGATGGTTATTATGAGACTGATGATGATGATGAAGTGAAGGTGTGAAACTTTACATACAGGACTATTTTTCCACCACACCAACCCTTATCCTCACCTCAACCCCTAAAGAATCAAAATTTTTAAATTTTAGATTGAGATAATTCATGCAAGCTGTACCTCTGTAAAAATGACAGAAAGTATGTGCCCATTTTATCATAACAGTTACAGCTAATGGATTGAAAGCACCTAAAATTGAGAGAAAAAAAATTCTAGGAGAAGTGTGTACTGCTAAATTAATTGACCATTCTTTCTTGTTCTGCACCTCAAAACACTGACTCATCTGACAGATATTCACCAGGAAATTCCTTTTAGAATTTCTGTGAAATGTCACATGAAATATTTATACATGCTTGTACGTAATTAATTCATTTAGTATGAATGCACTGCTTGGACAGTCTGAGTTCATTGAACTGGGTTGAGTTTGGCACAAGGCTTGATTTGTTGAGCACTCATTGAGTATCAAACCTACTCTCAGAGGCCATCACATTTCACTGTACTATCAGGTTTTTTTCCTTTTCTAACTGTTATGAAAGTTGACAGTTCATGAATGGCAAAAAAAAATTTATTGCTGCAGCATGGGAAGCACAAAGATGTTGTTGGAGACAAAGGATTTTGCCTCCATGCAGTGTGGTGGGTGGCACCACGTGCCAACATCACTGGAGAAGTTGAAGAAGGAAAGGAGATCTATATAGTATATATGCATATATATCGTGGATGCAGATATCAGACAGACTAAAAAAGACACATACAAGTATTTAGATGTGAAAAATGAGACATAGATTCAATGCACAAATTAACAATGTAAATGAAATACTTATAATGGAAACATTTGAAGAGAAGAGTAGAGGCCTGTTCGGTTTAGGTTAGTCCTATGCGTAAAAACGAGATATACGATAGAATGAGAATTTAGGGGACACATGGCATAAAGGATCTAATGTTGTTCCATCCATCAATTGAAAGGAGCCTGATGATTCATGCCTATAACAGGCATGAATCATCAGGCTCCTTTCAATGAGTTGTCCTAGCTAGATTATAAAAGGATAGGTGCAAGAAGGAGATAAAAGGGACAAAATGATGATCGTTGCGTTTATGTGGTTGCCAAAAATAGAAGTTGCAGTATTTGCATTCGGTAGCTATGACGTTCTTGCGAATACTCACATCGAGGAAGATAAGTGACCAGACAATATATATAGTCATGATCAAAGAATAGAAAGTGCAGCGGCTGCGAGTTTAGAGAGAAGTAATATAAGAACTGACTCAAAATCCAGGGCCAATTAAGCATTTGACCACATGCGTTCAGGGTTTTTATAGGGGCTCATCGAAGGAAGAGACATCTTAGATACCTAGTAAAAAGAGAGATTTCATATCTAATTCTTGACTAAAATATAGGGGTTGCTACAGGTTCATTAAAAAAAAAGAAAGATACAATACATTGAGTGGGCAAAGAAAGAGGAATATTCATTTTCTTTTCAAGCCACACTAAATCATTTCACTAAAATCAATTCTTGAGATAAATAATAGAAGGCACAAGAAAGAAAGAAAGCTGACTATACAGTATTCATAACTAATGCATACACTTCACTTGCATATATTTGTATTAAGAAATGGACATATTTGGTCCGACAAAATGAATTATAAATTGCGTTATATCATATAGAAACTTATTAGAGATTATCTCCCGTTGATACATGGTTAATACATCACTCAAACAACGTAATAGAATAGTGGCTACCCTATCAGTGGCAGGTTCAATTCCAGCAGCAGCTCCATTTTCTTTAATTGTTCATTCTATCTACGTTGTCTAAGGCAAGTAATGTCGGGGGTCATCTCGAATAAGTTTCTATATAACATAACACTATTCATAATTCATATATACATATTTATAACTTTTATTTTGCAATGAATTATATTGTACTCTGGACGATATTTTTTGTTTTCTTTTTGATGCAATGATTGTTTTCATTTCGAATGTTTTAATGTGGATTGATTTGAAAAATCCATTGGAAACAAATAGTTTTATAACCAAAACAAATTTTGTCAAACACTGTCCAAAATTGCACAAGCAATGTTGTTGGTTTTGAACTGAGTCTATTTTTTTTTTATTGTATGTTCCTTGATGACACCATATTGTAAAGAAGTCAGACATTTTCTATCAGCATTGAATACTTTCATGAAAATTTGATTGGCATCTGATGTAGGTGTGTTGATAAGTACGCAGATGAATGGTGATGAAGTAACGTCAAGATATTGCAGAATGGATGGATTTAAAGAAAAGCTAAAAAGATCTCAGTTGAGGCGAGGTTAATGGAGGGTGGATGTCTGTGCAGGGTGAGAACAAAAATGTGTGGAAATGAGCAAAGAAAGTTAATAAACGTGTCATCATCCAGACATTCAATCGCTTATTCTGAATTCCCAGAGATGTAAACGGACAATGAGGAATGTCTGGAAGATGGAGAAAAGAATGAGAAGTAAGAGAAAAGACAGAAGAACTAGCCAAGCCTAACTTCACTCCTACTTCTATTCTAACTGAAGATGACTACTGCGACTTTCGTAATGTATATATAATAAATAAAATAAAATTATAAGAATATATTTTTTTAGTAAAAATGTATTTAATTATTAGAATGAAATAAGCCCTTGCGTATCTGTGAGATAAATTTTGTAGATATGTAAGATTTGTCAGTTTATCTCAGTCGGTAAGACACCAGTCTACCAAACAGTTGGTTGCTGATTCTAATCACGTAAAACGATAATTTTACAAATCCGAATGGTATGATATAACAGCACAAACCAAGATGAGGACCACAGTCTGAAAAATCTATACATAATGATGATCTCACATCTAAAAATTTCAGACATAAAACATAATCTACCATATTGAATGTAAATCTATGGGGTTATATGCATGTGTGTGTCTGTGTCTCTGGGTCTCTGTGTATCTGTGTGTGTGTGTGTGTGTGTGTGTTTCATGCAATTCACGTGGGCCAACCATCATCAGGTCCATTGATTCAGGTCTAGTAGACTGTTTACATTGATTTTCCAATGATGAAATAATGGAAAAGAAAATCACTCACCAATTTCAGGAAAATAATCAGATGAAATAAATGAACTCCTCTTCAAAGACTTCTGGCTCATAATCTATTGAACCCACCAATCTTATCAACATGAGATGATATATTGATATCATTTATCAACATATGATGATATATTATTTATCAATAGATAAGCTCTTCTTCAAAAAGGGTTTGATAATCAAAATAAAGTAAGTGTATATTCACTAACAACATAAAAATGTGTTCCACAGTTAATATATTATACTAATATAATATAATATAGAAACCCTCAACCAAAACTGTCACCAAAACTGTAAGCACAGGTTTCTTCAGTTCCAAAATCAGTCTGACTGACTGGCTGGTTGGCTGGCTGTCTAGCTGGCTGATTATGTATATATCATTCATAGAGTCCACTGAAATCTAAACATTTACTCCTTACTGTCTGCAAAAACATTTTATTTGCTCTTTGAAAATGATACTCCTAAAAGGGTTTTTTTTGTGGGGTTCAATTTGCAATGTAAGTTTATGCTGAATCATCCCTTAGTTTTTATCCAGCAGGATTCATGCTTGTTTGGATATTTTTAGTTATCACTGCCCAACAAAATGCAAGAGTAGTAACTCATTCATTGATCACCCTTTTTTTCGATTTTTTTAATCGATCTCCCCAATATAGCATGCAGCCAAAACCATTGGTCACGTAACGGTTTCTATTGAGTGACTAACAAGAACTTCGTAATTTTTTTTTCTGAAGAAGAAAATCAAATATATCCGTGAATTTTTTCGCAGGGAATTACCAGTAAATAAATAAATAAACCTAAGCAACAAATTCTCCGAAAACCGTGGCCAAGATTTTTTCCCTCAGTCTGTGAACTTTCTGATGGATAGATTATTTAAAGACAGAATCCACTTCGCAATCAAAGAAGAATGAGAATCAGACGGGAAGAAACTAAAAGAAAAGAAGAGAATGGGAAAAAAAAAATCAAGGAAGGAAGCAAAAAAAAAAAAAAGGAAGAACAAATAGCAAAGAATGAAAAAAGAAAAAAAAAAGAATGAAAACAAGTTTGGATAGTCACTCAACAGAGACCGTCATGCGACGAAGGTTTTTGGCATCTTACAGTGTTGGGGGTGATCAATTAAGGAATTGGAAAAAAACGGGTGATTAATGAATAGCCTACTTCTCTCACCTTTTTTTGGGCAGTGATCACTAAAAAATCCTAAATCCTTAAAAAAAACAAGTGTGAATGCATAAACTTACTTTGTAGAAAGACCCACCCCTCCTCCAATTAAAAACTGATTTTGGAGACAAATTTTCAAAAAAACAGGGCAACAGTTTTTTCTAGATGAAATAAGGAGTAAATGTTAGAATTTTCAGCCCTCTAGCTCCATAGCCAGCCAGACTGTATTGGTGACAGTTTTGGTTGATGGTTTCTAAAATCAAATAAAATGAATAATAATTTAAAATTAGTCCAAACCAGGTCAGTAGATATGATTTATTCAACTATAGCAGGGATACTTCATTTGTCTCCTCTACTGTTGTCTTTTATGAGAGGAAATGTTCATTAAAATCAATTTCTATATTTCTGGACAATAAATTTTCATTCTTCTCTCTTTCTTTGCTTTTTATCCTTCCTGCTTTATTAGAAACCATTGGCCATAACTGTCAACATCAGTTACTTCAGTTTTTAAGTTGATCTAGCTGACTATGTACGTATCGTGCGTACAGGCCACACCAACAGAGCTGAGAATTTAAACATTTATTCCTCATTATGTTACGAAAAAACATTTTTTGTTTTTTGAAAATTCCTTCCCTAAGTAGGTTTTTGGAGGTGGGTTCAATTTGCAATGTAGGTTTATATTAGAGTGGTCAATTACTTTGTGTCCAGCAGCATTCACATTTGTTTTGTTTTTTTGACAAATTCAGATCTTTTCAATGGTCACTGCCCAACAAAAGGTGAGAGAAAATAACTTATTCATTGATCGTCCCTTTTTCCAATAGTTTTTTTTTCTTTTTTATTCATCAGTGATAATTAATTGTATGAGGTCTGTACAGAAAGAATAATCAACTTGTTATTAATGGAGAGATAATCCCATCAAAATACCCATTGTCTTTAATGAAGAAATAATCCAATCAAAATACTCCTCTTTTTATTAAAAAGATAGTCTTGTCAAAGTACTCCCGTTTTTCAATAAAGAAATAGTCCAATGAAAATATTCCCCTTTTTGATGAAAAATAGTTCCATTAAAATACTCCCCTTTGATTGAAAAAAATAGTCCAATCAAAATACTCCCCTTCTTATGAAAATATAGTCGCATCAAAATAATCTCATTGGAACCTCACATACTTATCACAGCACCTCTTTTACTTTTCAAAACAATCTGAGGAGTCTTATTCCAGAACCACCATCTCATTCTCCTTCATCTCATCCATGGTCTGAAATCTCCTTTTCAACAACGGAACAGCCAAAAGTCCTAGGAAGCCAAATCTAGACTAGAGAGGAGCTCACAGACCTAGGGGATGCAATGTTTTTCTATAAAAAAAGAAAGTTATTGTTTATAACTGATGTACACACTACATATATATATATATATATACATGTACATGTAAATATACATACATATATATATATATATATATATATGTATATATATTCAGGGTTGAGCACTCTTTAAGTGAGGTAACTCATCCATTGTAAGCTTATACAATGCTCTTCCATAGGAATAGAGGACTCTGGCGGATGAGGAGTTTCTGCGTAAATGAATATATCGCTTAAATTCAGCCTTACTGACCACCCAGTCCCGTAGTCCAGAGGTAGGATATCAGCCTCCGGATCTGATGTGAGGGTTTCAATTCTGCCTCGTGGAACTGGATGGGTTAAAGTCTATAGCCACACTGAAGAGATGTAATACATCGAAACAGCTGTCTGTGGATGACACAATAATATACATATATATATATATATATATATATATATATATATATATACACAATAATTAATGCTACTTTATTCAGGGTTGAGCATTCTCTGAGTGAGGTAACTCATTCATTGTAAGCTTACACAATGCTTTTCCAACATGGAATGGAGCACTCTGGTGGATAAGGAATATATATGATAAATAAACATATTGCTTAAATTCAACATCACTGACCGTCCAGTTCCGTGGAGTAGAGGGAAGATACCAGCCTCCGGGCCTGAAGCTTAGGTTTCAATCCTGCCTATTTGTATCGTAATGTGTTTTATTGCATGTATGTGCACCGGTTGCAGCAGTGAAGGAAAGACACTAGACTCATATCAAGATTCAAAATCGAACATTTATTATTGTTTTCACAGCTGACCGAATATACATGGATAGTCTTTGTCTGAAGACCAAACAAAACCCTCATTCAAATAGAGGAAAATATGTATATAGAGAGAGAGGGTGTGGAATTGTTGGGAGAGTGAGAGAGAAAGTGACTTGTCAATCATTCCTTCTACTGCCATGAGCCAAACTCCCTAACTCTCTGGCGACCAACCTTTGGTCCCCTAACTTACAGGCAAGGGTCTTCTTTCTATCACTACCACTTTTCATTAGATCAACGAACCCTCTTCCTTTACCTGATACCGGAACTAAATGATAATCTACCTTTCCCTCTTCACTTTGCTCTCTTTCTTTCCTTACGCCACTGAACTTGCTGTCTATCTTCCTTACTTCCTCTGTTAGAATCTTTATACGCCTAGCCTTTTTCTCTCCAACCTCTTTTCACTTTCTTTCTCCTAACATCTTTTTAATTAAGTGGATGTGACTGGCTATCTATTTGCGGGGATGGTTGAGTGTCCAAGCACACCCACACTTCATATTTCTGTTGGTCATGATAAATCTTCTCAAGATATTTACATCATCCCTCTGGTGTGTGAAATAGATAACACTGTTACACCCACATACATATATATATACATATATATATATATACATACATGGAGATGATTTCATATGCCGCACGGATGGATGAACACACACACACACACACACACACACACACACACACACACACATATATATATATATATATATATATAAAATAAGTAAGTAATGTAAAGTATATAAGTATAGTTTGCATATGCTCACACAAAAGTATATTTTAACAAAAGTATTATCGGAAAATAAAATCAAGCATTTCGGAGTAAGAATGAAATATCTAATTATACAATCCTCATCAACTTTTACATTGTAACGTATGAATCTGTCAATCCGCAGGTCAATTATCAAAGCTATCAGAAGTTGTAAGCAAGACATACCTATGATATGATTCAGGGTGAAAAAAATTTCACCACTTTCACGAAGATGTCACATATGTTGAGCATGATATGATCGCAATACGAGGCATAGTAAAAAGAACTTCACCTTTTTTCAAATTGCTCTGAATGTAACATAATATAACATAATCGCAATACATTGAAAGCTAAGAAAAAGTGTATTCACCTTTTTTGTAAAAAACTGTCAGAAATTAAAAAAAAATATAACATGATCGCAATACGATGCATGGTAAAAAGCCACTTCCACAGTTGGGTGAGGCACTGTTCTAACTGAACAAGTGATTATGTGCAACAAAAATTCTTGAAAAGTCTGGTTAGTCACTCAATAGAAACCGTCATATGACCAATGTCTCTTGGCAGCGTGCCGGGTAAGAGGTGATCAATTGATACACGGAAAAAAGGGTGATCAATGAATAAATCACTTCGCTCATCTTGTGTTGGGCAGTGATCACTAAAAATCAGTCTGAATTTTTAAAAAATAAGGTAGAATGTTTCCAGACACATACTAAAGGAGCAATTTAGCATAAAATTATATTGCAAACAGAACCACCTGCTAAAACCATTCAAGCAAGAATTTTCAAAAAACGTTTTTTTCTCGACACAATAAAGAGTAAATGTTCGAACTCTCAGCCTTCACTCTCCAATTGTATGGCCTGTATGTATGACTGATATATAGCCAGCCAAGCAGAGAAGCAGCTAGCCAGACCAACTTTAAAACCGAAGAAATCTTTGTTGACTGTATTGGTGACAGTTTTGGCTAACGGTCTCTAATGGAGCTTTGGAGAAGAGGAAAATATTTGAACAATGCAAAAATCTTCCAAACATCAATGCGTCTTTTATTTATTTATTATGAATCATCAAACTTGATGGGCGTCAGCATCTCTAGGAGGCGATTCGATTGGATGTCAAATAAGCAGAAAGAAATTTTTAAAAAAGTGGACTCTTTCTTCAGAAGTGGGGAAAGATACTCATCTGGGTTTACTGCCAACATTACATCATATTTAATTTCACCTTCTTTTTTAATCACTTCTTTTATTTAATAGGCTTGCCCCATCCATATAAGACGATTTTTTTAAAATAACTAAATTTACCAAGTCTGGTGGAAGGCCATACGATGGTTGCTGTAATTAATATTCTTGAGTGCTCAACCATATAAGTACTGATCAGGTGATGCTACAAGAGACATGCTTTATGCTCTTGTACATGGATTGGGTCAACAACTTAGAAAAACTTTCTATCTTGTATATTTACAAGGTTGATATTTTAAGGAAATTGTCCTCGCATGAATGTAACAATTTTGAGACATGCTTTCTGGTGCTAAGGAAAATTCAGTCTCGGAAAATTTGGTCTTGGAAAATTTGGTCTAAAAAATTATTAAAACATCATTTTTTTAAAAAGAGAATAAAAGAATATGAATTAATGAAAGACCATTATAGAAATATTGATGGTAAAAAATTAAGATTAATGAAATACTATTATAGTATAATGATTCTGGTCACTGGTGTTTTTAGCCAATGATTCAACAAGATCATGTAGGCTGTGTGCTAAATTGTATTTTGGTAGTTCCATATTTATGAATAATTTCAGAAAACCAAAAGACTCACTTTATTTCCTTCAAACTTAAAATTTTTTGCCACCCCACAGAAGCTTCATCAAAGTAAATAAAGTGTAAGTCTTATAAAATTTTCGTCTCGTGAAATTTATTTATGAATATGAAACTACCAAAATATATAATGATATCAATTTTTACCACAAATAGTTATTCGAAAATGAAAAATTTCCATCTAAAAAAATTTTGGTCTCAGAAAGTTTGGTCTGATGATATAGCCCAAATTTCCCTAACCAAATTTTCTGACTATAGGTCTTTCTGTCCCATAAGTCTACTCAGCTTGCATTTTTCAGGTCATTCTCTTCTTTTTACGAACACCCAGGTGATTTGGAGAGAATTTTTTTTTATTGCTTATCCTTGTATGGCTAATCAAGGCTGAAGAGTATGCCCTGCTATATATCCATAAGCAGGGGAGGATAGATACATGCCTTTCATTATTGGCATTACTGCGAAGTAAAAGCAAACTGTCTCGGCTTGAGTTTGTACTCAGTGTGGCCATTCCATAGTTCAAGCTGCTAAATATTACGCCATATACACCACCACAAAAGCAAAGAGCTAACAGTTCAGGTAAGTCACTCAATAGAAACCCTCTCATGACCACTGTTTTTTGGCAGCATGCAATGTTAGAGGTGATCAAATAAAAAATTGGTAAAAGGAATGATGAATGAACGATCAAAAATCAAGCATGAATGCTTTGAGACACAAACTAAGGAATCAATTTAGCATAAGCTTATATGGTAACTTGAACCTCCTACTAAAAACCAATCAAAAGGCGATATTCATAAAAACAAAATATTTTTTCCATACATAGTAGGGAGTAAATGTTGAAATGTTTAGCCCTATAGCTCCATTGATGCAGCATATATATATATGATACATACGGTTTCTAATTGTATGTCATTGGAATAATTTGATTGGCTTCCTTTGACACTGTATACATAATTCATATTAGAAACCCTCAACAAAAACTGTCAACATAAGTCTCTTCAGTTTTCAAGTTGGTCTGGCTGGCTATGTACGTATGCATCATGCATACAGGTACCATCGATGGAGCAAGAGGCCTGAAAATTTAATCATTTACTCCTTATCGTATCTACAGAAATATTTTTTTTGTTTTTTTTTTAAATACACACCCCAATAAGGTTTTAGCAGGGTTTCAATTTCGCAATGTAAGTTTATGCTGAATTGATCCCTAAGTTAGTGTCCAGCAGTATTCACACTTGTTTTGATTTTTTAAAAATTTAGTTGGATTTTTAGTGACGCCCAACAGAATGCCTGTGAAGTAACTGATTCATTGATCACCACTTTTTCTGATTTTTTAATTGATCATCCCAACACAGGATGCTGCCGAAAGACATTGGTTGCATGATAGTTTCTATTGAGGGACTAACCAGACCTGTTATCGGAGTGTTCTGATTGTTTTCGCTGGTCCTTTATAAATAATTCTGCCCTTTTGTCTTTCTTTGAAGTGTTACTCTATTCTATCAGTCCTGGAATCCATCAAAGATATTTGTCTATTTCTTGATAGTCGATATTTCTTCCGAAAAAAAGAATCAAATTTTGAATACAAAGACTTATGCTTTCACAATGTTCTATCACAGCAGTATATTTCATTGTTTGTTGCTGTTATTCGAATAATGCAAAAGCGATTCACACTGAGACTTAATATACAAAGTCTGTCATGAACAAGGCCGGATTAAGCAATTGGGGGACTCTGGGCTAGGATAGGGCTTCCGAAATCCAGGGTCACAGGAAGATGATTGTGATTTGTCGCAAAAATATTTGAAAATCTTTTGTAAAGAATAATTATGTAACTAGTGTTATTTCTTAATATCTTTATACAAAAATGTACTTTTTCTTGTGCTTATTGTGAAAATGACTCTATGCTATCAAGTAGTTAAGAAAAAAGATTTTGTTTTTGTTACATTTTAGTTTTTATTCCTTTTTCTTAATCGTTTTTCCTCGTAATAAACACTATAAAACTTGATAAACGCCCATGGTCTTTATCATTACAAATGGAATAAAATTAATACCCCCCCTTAGATTATGAGGCCCTGGGGGGCAACCCGCTCAGCCCATATGTAAATCTGACGCTGGTCATGAAACTATCCAGCCATTTATTATTAATGGAAGGCAATGTCGCTTTTGTCACCTTCAAAGTACACCTCTTGGGACCTCACACACTTGAACCAGCATCCTTTCCACTTTTCAGAATAGTCTCTAAAGACCTCTTTCGGGATTGCCAGCAGCTGCTCCATTCTGAAATCTTGTCCATGGTCTGAAATCTATTAAAGAAAAGCCAGAAGTTACAGTGAGTCAACTCCAAGCTATAACTAGTTTAGACACTGCATGTGAAGTGAAGAATGGACATGCCCGCTCATGGTGAATTTGACAGTTACGGAGTAGACTAGCTCATTCAATGGTGTCTCACTGCCGACTGAGTGACCCCACAGTAGAGTGTCTGTTCATGCATGCACAGTAAGTTTCTCTCTGATTGGTCAACAAATTACATCAAGGCTGTACAAGTGGTTCTCGATGTATTCAAAATGGCTGGATGTTCTCAAGACAGACCTTGTATATGTACACATGCATATATATATATCAAATTAGCAAATGACCAACCAACTAACTAAGTGAGATACAGATTCTTCTCCCTTTGCTCATTTATATGACCATCAGTGTGTGTCTCCTGGTCACATTTTGGGGGCCACAACTTTAAAAATTTGCATGAGTACACCACTAGGTATCATCCAAAAAAGTTCTCTTTGTTCTTTCAAGAAAGTGCTTTCTTTGGTTTCTATGGTCATTTCAGGCCAGCAACGCCCAAATCTTGTGCTGGTATTTTTTAGGTAGAAGATTAATTTTTTTCAATAATTTTAGATAATTCTATAGATGATCAGTTCTAATACAAGCGTTGGCTACAAGATTCTCTTATGCAAGGTTACGGATGAATATTTATAAATCTATCTACAATCATAACTATATATATATATATATACATATATTATTGTGTCGTCCACAGACAGCTCTTTTGTTGTATTACAACTCTTCAGTGTGGCTATAGACTATCCATTATCCCAGTACCATGAGGCAGGATTGAAACCTTCGCTTCAGACCTGGAGGCCAGTATCCTACCTCTGCGCTACAGGACTGGACGGTCAGTAAGGTTGAATATAAGCGATATATTTATTTAGCATATATTCCCCATCCACCAGATTGCACTGTTCCTATGGAAGAGCATTGCACACTTTGAAGAGTGCTCAACCCTGAATAGGGGAGCATTAATTATTATAATTGTGTCATCCACAGACAGTTATTTTGTTGTACTCAAACTCTTCAGTGTGGCTATGGACTATCCATTACCACATCCAGTACCACGAAGTAGGATTGAAACCTTAGCTTCAGATCCAGAGGCTGGTATCCTCTCTCTGCTCCATGGAACTGGACGGTCAGTAAGGTTCAATTTAAGCGATATATTTATTTTACACATATATATTTCCCGCTCACCAGAGTGGTGCTCCATTCCATGTTGGTAGAGCATTGCACACACACACACATATATATATATATATAGATATAGATAGATAGATTGATAGATAGACAGACGGACATAATTGTTTTTATTGATCAACAAGTGAACACTGAGAAGGAAGTTTTTACCCTGTCATTCCAGTTTGGAAATTCGGTAAAGAATTAACAAACATAACAAGAGGGGAAAAAAAGACAAGTGTTAGTTTTTTGTCCCCAGGAGGGCATAGTGACAACAGAAAATGTTGTCCAAACAGGTCTGGTTTGTGACTCAATTGAAACCGTCATCATTTGACCAACATCTTCTGACAAGCATACCTTGTTAGGAGTGATCAATAGAAAAATTAGGAAAATGGGGGGATCAATAAATAAGTAACTTCTCCTGCCTTTTGTTAGGCAGCGATTATTAAAAAAGTTCGAATTTTCTAAAAACAAGTGTGCTGCTGGACCAGTTCTGCATAGGCTTACATTGCAAGTTGAACCCTCTCCCACTTTATCCTATTTTAAGGAGGAATTTAAAAAAATTTCTTCTTGATAAAATGAGGAATAAATATTTAAATTTTCAGCTCTGTAGCTCCATTGGTACAGTCTGTTCAAGTGTTTCATCGACAGCCAACCAGACTTGCTTAAAAACTGGAGAAATCAGTGATTTTGTTTGACAGTTTCTAATATTCTGAACACTTGTTTTTCCAGATTCTGAATCCTTTGTTTTCAAGATGGCTGACCAGTGAAAAAACAACATCAACAATTAATCATATATATTTTTCCCATGATGCATCTGTCTATAACAAGAACTCATTGTTTTTTGCCATTTTTAGGTCACTGAATTTTCAAAATATCGAAATATATCATCATTAGTCCAATTTTTCTAATTGTCTCTGATATTTTTCATAGTATTTAAACGTTTATATATGTGGGTGTTGGCATAATATAATCAAATAAATTTATTCTCAATTATCTAAAAATGTTCCAAGACTGAAAAGACTTTACTTGCCTCTCTCCTTCTGTGTATGTGTGTATGTGTGGGTGTGTGCATATGCAGATATAAAGTCATTTAGTATTTATACATACTAACTAAATGACAAATTATGATGATCTCATTTCTAATTTCTGTCCATAAAATTTGCTAGAATTGTATATTTTTAGTGCATTGAGGAAGGAGGGTCCATTTTGAGAATATTCAAAACCCCTCCCCTTCCAAATCTATGTTCAGGGGCCTCTGACCCCCATTGACCCTAAGCACATTAAAATTATGTTTCTGTTTTTCAAATTGATTTTGGTAAAATCACGGGCCTTCTAGGCAACTGCCCAGCGAGCCCATATGATAAGACAGCCCTGAGCAGCCCCTAGGCTGAGCTTTAGTAAGGCTCCCCCTGACCTTGCCCCCCCCCGCACAACACCTCATTGATGTTAGATCACACTGAAAAAACTTATATCATTGTACCACATATAATGTATTATATGCTACAGTACGAATTCCCCTAAAATACCAAATTACATTTGAAGAAATCTCTGTGTCAACATGTATATACATCACAATTACTCAACCACTGGCCATTGTACAAAGTTGACACTTGTGAGATATTTTAGTCAGCTTACAAGGCAGTTTGAAGATTTTGGGATTGGTGATTGTTGAGAAATCCAATGAAATAGATAAAATATCAAAGGTTATAGATCTTCCTTGCTAGTTTCTATAAATAATCTCCCTAAACTTCGATTCTTTAAAATCAACTAATCGTACAATGGTCAGAAAATTATTTTACATGACAATAATGGCAAGCTGTTCCATTCACCATGAAGTCTGGCCCCTTCCAAACATGCACCTTTAAAATGGAAACTGCCCGAGTGACTCCTGAATGTTTAGAAATTCGTATAATGTAGAAAACAAATGAAGTATTTGTAATATTCCAGATATGACAAATATGTATGCAAAGGTATGGAAACATTATCCAAGAAACCCATGTGTGAATTCTTTAGACCACTTCTTCTTTGTCGCCTCCCTATTCTAGACCCTTAGGCTCAAGCCTACTCAGACTAATGGTTAATCTGCCACTGATTGATTACCCACCTAAACAAGTGTTGCTTTTCATCAACAGGAACAAGGGAGATTATTCCAACAGAAGTGATCATTCTCTCCACAAAACCAAATTTTTGCAACGTGTGATGCATGCATAGATAACCAGCCATCTAGCCAGCCAGCCAGACCCACTTAAAATCTGAAGAAACCTATGTTGACACTTTCGGGTGATGATTTCTTATATCATACTTCAAAGGGCACCAAAGTATAACTCACCCAGAGCACCAAAAACCCTAGGGACTGCCCTGCAAGGCAAATATAGATGTTTCAACTACTTATCATAATTTAGGTATTTACCTAATTGCATGCACAATGGGCAGTCAACATTATAAAATGCATGTTTTTTCAATTCATCACTCCCAACCGCATGCTACCAAAAGACATTGGTCATGTGATGGTTTCTATTCAGTGACTAACCAGACCTATTATTATAGAAATAAAAAATATTTCTTTAATTCTAGAATCCTTTTGAGGTTTGGAGCAAACGACCATGTGAAAATTCTGCGGGGAGTAACATTCACATCTATCTTAGACGTGCTTACATCTCTAGCATCGATTGCTGTCACTGACTGACATACCGAAACATGAATTACGTCCCTTGCTCAGTGATGCTGCTTTAGATATTTTTCATCTAAATCTTGATACTTTTATGAGATTTTTCTCATTTAAATTGCTTGAAGTATTATAAATCATTATTATCAATATTTTTTTATGAGTACTTTTTACCTTAATCTCAATTTAACAGTTGCTTTTTATCCCAATTTCACTCAGGCCAGTTTCCCTCTAGCAGTGAGTAATTAGCATTTGATTGAAAAATAAAGAACAGGCCTTTGGTGTGATGCAAACCAACGTCCCCAACATGAATCCCTGTTCACACTGACTGGCCTGCTCTACTAATTGTGCTACCAAGACTCAACTGGAAGACCCATATTTCATTTCAATCAACAGCCATGTTTGTTTCCATTCTGGTAGTTTCAGTATTTTTACTACATTTGTTTTGCTTTTTATTTCTATTGAATAAAATCATCACCGAGGAAGGGAAATCGTTCTGAGTAAAAGTTGAGCTGGATTGCAAATGGAAATGAAGATAAAAAGTGGTCATAAAAAATTTATGATATTGTTGATTTGTAATACGCCATTCATGCATTTGAATCCCACCTAGGGCTTATTCTCTATTTTCTGATCAAATGCTATTTATTTGAAGCCAGAGGAAAATCAGCCTGTGTAAAAATTGCACTCAAAAGCAGCTAATAAATCAAGATGAAGGTCAAATGTGGTCATGAGAAATTTATTATGATACTAGATGTTTTTAGTCACGTCTCGATATCAGAAATTGCTAGTTAGATGATATTTAATAAAATAAATAACATTTTTATTTGATTTGTAGTAATAATGTAAGGAATATATTTGATAAATCAAATGATACTTTAATAAAATTGATGTTGGAGATTAAAGCCACATTTGATTTATTGATAATATGTTATATATTTCTTGGATTTTAGGTATATATCTGGAGAATCTAGATATTTCTAAGTGTTTGAAGATGTGTTTCGACTCGACTTTAGATGTAAACTTGAAACTTAGGTTGACAACACTGCCTTTGCTCAAGAAAAGGACAAGCACATCTATGTTCTGACCTCTGGGCTGTTCTCAGACTCTTATGTGATAGTTCTTTGACTAACATAACAATAGTCAACACAATTTTTGTATAATGATTATTATTTACTAATTACTTATATGTAAAAATATATATTAATCCTGTAAAAACTTTGCTTTTATGAGCCGGACAGTGATATTCATATGCCGTGGTTTTTCTCACTTTCTGTGTTTAAAAATGTGCAAATTCTCCCATTGTCCAATTGGAAATAAGTAGATTTCAAATTATCACTGACCAGGTCACAAAAACAACATCTTAGGGAAATAATTGACGTTTTCTGTATGGTTTATACATAATCAATTAGAAAATAATACTTATTAACAAGGAGTAAAAAAAAAAGTAAAAACAGGTTTGGTAGGTGATTCAATAAAAACTGTCACATGACCAACATTTTTGGCAGCATGCTGTGTTAGGGGTAATCAATTAGAAAAATTGAAAAAAAGAGTTGATCAATGATTAAGTTATTTCTCTTGATTTTTGTTGAATAAATCAGAAAATGACACTTATTAACAAGGAGTAAAAAAAAAGTAAAAACAGGTCTGATTGGTCGTTCAATGAAAACCGTCACATGACCAACATTTTTTGGCAGCATGCTGTGTTGGGGGTGATCAATTAGAAAAATTGAAAAAAAGGTTGATCAATGATTAAGTTACTTCTCTTGCCTTTTGTTATGCAGTGATCACTAAAAAAGTCTGAATTTTCAAAAACCAAGTGTGAATGTTGACGGACACAAAGGAATCAATTTGGATTGAAGTTATTATAACCAGTAAATGTTTAAATTTTCTGCCCTCTATCTTCATTGATTGGGTCTGTAAACGCTAAACATAGATTGATAACCGGCCAGACTCGAAAACTGATGAGGCCGATCGACAGTTCTGACTGATACTTTCTAATAACAATTATTACTCAGGAAAAACAAAAAAGTGAAAATATGTTGCTCTGTGTTATCTGTTAAGATGAGCGAGGTGAAGCAGAGAATGAAGCAAGGGAGACAATCCAGGTATTTTGTACTAACAAAAGTAGGTTAATACCTTAGAAATCCATTTGTTACTAAGAGGATGAGGGTAACTCTGAAAAACATCCTTATAGGTAATCAATATCTACTTATTAGCAAGCCTGAAAGTCAGACCATGGATGCACAAGTTATTTCCTTGTGTGAAGATCTAACAAGAGTAGTGTTACCTAATTTATTTTCAAATTTTAAAATTGAGTCAAAAAACATCTTCAAACATCTTGGAACATCTAGATTCTACATATCTAAAAACTAGAAAATATTTTACATGTTATTGATAAGTCAAATGTGATTTTAATCATCAATATTTATTTCATTAGAATATTACTTAATTCATCAAAACGTTATTTTTCATTATTCAATTTATCAAAAATATGACTTGATTCATTCAATAAATCAAATAAATATAATGTTTTATTAAAGATCATCTAAATAGCAATTTCTGGCATCTGGATTTAGATGAAAAACAAGGGACACAATTCAGATTTCGGTATGTCTGTCAGTGATGGCAATCAGTGCAAGAGATGTTAGCATATCTAACAATGAAGAAGCTGTGGTTAATTCTACAAATATTGGAATCATCAACACAACATTATCTATGTACATAAATAATGAAAACAACTAAAAACAAAATCTCTCATCGATAATTAGATAGAAGAGTATGATTTGAATAAATCTCATAATACAGAGGAAGCTCTTTATTATAACCATGGATAATGATATCAAACGGTTATTGTTATCAAAATCAGTCGCTTACATAAAAAGAATTGAAAATGAAAAAAATAAAATTCAGATTATTTTTTTATAATTTAAATTTATTTACCACAATGAAATTGATAGCACAACAATCCACTAACATAATAATTAGCAATATGCAGATGTCTTCCATCATGCTAAAGGATGCAACTGATATAGTAAAAAAGAATTTCATCCCAGCAACTGATGTAGTATAATAGAATTTCATTCATGTTCTAATATCGTAAAAATGCTGAATTTAAAAAATAATAGAAAAATAGAATAAGTACTAAAAGCAAAAACAAAAATGATAAAAATCCGTCGGTGATCAACAAAATGCTATTCTCCAACGTCACCGCAATTGACATTAATTTAAAATCTAATCAATCGATATTTTAAGAATAAATTTTGAAATAAGAAATTAAACAGCGTCGTCGCCTTTCATAATGTTATAAGTTAATAGCCAGCATTTATTTAAACCAATTGATATCTCACAGAGCACACATACAATAATTTCTTCAAATCGACTTGAGGAATTATGCATCAATTATTAACATCATGAATACCATTATTTTTGACAGCACAGGTGAACTGATTAATTTATAGCAATCAAAGTAAATTATCCCAATTTTCATATCTGTTGATTAATGTTATTAAATAGTAATTGTTATCAGAATCTATCGGTCCCAAACTCATTATTTGAAATGAATTATTTTCTTCATAAATGTCATTAATTTTGACAGCACAGGTAAACTAGAGAATTCATAAGTACCAAAGTAAATTATCACAATTTTAATATCTGTTGTTTAATGTTATCAAACAGTGATTGCTATTGAAATCGTTCGGTACCAAACACTTTATTTGAAATGAATTGATAATTATTATTACATTTTTTGCCATTATTATTGATTTTTTATAATGTAAAGTTGTTTATGAAGATGAATCCAATAATATAATAGATCTTTAGCAATGAAGGTAAATTTATTACAACATATGTGGATTGCTTCAATTTTCATATACTTTGCTTAATTTTATTAGCCAGTTATTTGTTATCTAAAAGAACTTGTACACAAGTAACTATTTTCAACATTAAAGTAAGGACCCAGTGTTTCCCAAGCGAAAGTTGCCCAAACCATCACACTTCTGCCAACAGCTTGTAGTTTCCTTACAGGGCATCCTGATGCACTCACTTCCCTGAGATTATGAGAGACGTACCATATCATCCACATTATTCAGGAGAAGGGCTCAACTCATTTGACCAAACAACCGTCTTCAATTGATACATGGTTCAGTTCCAATGCTTGCCTTCCCATTGAAGACGTTTCAGGCATTGGACATCAGGGTACTCTGACTGGCCTGCAGCTAAATAACTCCATACACAACAAGGATCAATGAACTGTGTGTTGTGACACATTCCTTCCTTTATCTTGATTAAAACTATATTTAGTATCTTTTCTGCAGGCTCAGCACTTGGTGGGGAAGCCTCGGGTCCACCTCTAGTATTGAAAGCATGATAATGGCCACCAAATACTTTTCCTTTTCTCAGACCACTGCTGAAAGATACTCACCACAACTGAACATAAGCACCCCATAAGCTATGACAGGTTTTGGAACTGTCCTCACCTTTTTTTCTGGTCATAGCAATTTGGTCTTTATCAAAGTCACTCAAATCTTTCTTTTCACCCATCACTGTAGTATACAAAGCATCAAATTGAAGTACTCAAGGCCGGCCTTCCTATTTATATACATCTGACCCTGACAGGGGTAGTTGTTGACTAGACAATAGCTATCATTCTTGCCTCTTGTAGCTGGTCACAATGTTTTGGCTTGTCCGTGTATTTAAACACATGCACGCACTCACACTCACACACACACACACACTCACACACACACTTACACATATGAATATATAATAAACTGGCTGAATACCTGGCTAAGCAGTGTTTAATATTTAGTGTGTAAAAAATGAGATTAAAACTCTGAGACTTGTAAAAAAAAGTTTCCCTCCTTTCAGAGGCTGTTGCCAAAGATTTAGAAGTCTGGATGGCTTGGCTCCTTGAGAGACCCCTCAAACATTTAATGAGATTTGTTATTGTATAATGCCTACTGAAATGCAGTTGGTGAACTACTATTTCTTAAGCTTTGGGGGCCCACAACTTTTGAGGGCCTGGTAGGTGTTTTTAAATAGCCCCACCTCTGCTTCAGCTATTCCTCTGTATTCTTCTGACCCTTCATTTCCGATCCCTTAAAAGAGGAGAAAAGTCTCCCCTCACTTTCGACCCCTTTAATGGAGGGGGTCCTTCCATTTTAGGTCCATTAAAGAATTATATATAGACATATAAAATATGTTTATGGACAGAAAGTAAGGTTCTATTTATAATAATATAGTTACATTGTAAATACCCAACCAACATTTAAAACCCACAAACATTTTTTCCTCAAAACTTTTATCATTTATCATTTTAAAAACCTTCTCCTTGGTCGCTTGTGTATGCACGGCAAATTTGGTTTGGCCTATGTTTAAGTGGTTTTTTATAGTTTGATAGACAATCAGACACAGATAGAGTGTCTTTTTTTTGGACTGTTCAGTTCAATGGGTAAGAGCAACGCTATGTTGAAGTGGCTATCTTTTCGGTTGCAGGTTAAATTCCTACAGCAGCCTCATTCTCAAAATACTTTAAAAATGAAGTTCTCCTTATTTATACAGATGTAAAATAATGTCTGAGTAATTCCTTGATTGCTGAAAAACACCACATTTGCTGCATATATGATAAATCTTAAAATAATAAGTTGTTGATTGGTGAAAACCCCATTCTTCTTTCTTCATTAGTTCTGTATTATCAAGATTCAAATAGATGAATGGTTATTTTTTCCAATCTGAATGAATCTTCAAAACACATGTTATTGAATGGTGAAAACCATATGCTTCTATCTTTTAAAGTTTTTGAGATGTGGGGCAGTTCAATGACCAATACATTTGATAAGAGCTATCTGGTCTGTGACTCTGTTACAACTAAAAGTCTAATTCTGTTTAACTGTATGTGATTTCTGAGTTGATGAAATGGTGCATTGTAGCCAGAGGTATTAAATTAAGGGTATCCTTAAAGAATGCAAAAAATGTCTGGGTGATTTGTAACTGAATGATAATAGTGTGGAGTCTTTGTTCATGCTCACACCAATAATAATGATCTGATTTTCATCTATCTATTCAGAAGTCTGATTCTGTTTACCTGTATGTGATCTCTAAGAAGCTGAAACCGTGTATTGTTGAATTAGGGTAACCCTTAAAAAAACAGTTTTGATATCTCATTATGGCCAAAGTTTTTTGGCAGCATGCCATGTTGGGGGCGATCAATTCAAAAATTTGGAAAAAACGTTTGATCAATGAATAAGTTATTTCTCTCACTAATTTAGTTAGGCAGAGATCACTAAAAAGAAAGGTCTGAATTTTCTAAAAACAAGTCTGAATGCTGCCTGGTACAAACTAAGAGGCCAATTTAGCAAAAACTTACATTGCTAATTGGCCCTACCACATAAAACCATATGGGGGGGGGGGTAATTTTTTGAAAACAAAAAAAAAGCTTATTTGTAGACATATCAAGGAGTAAAAGTTTGAATTTTCTGCCCTCTAGTTCCATTGGTGTGGCCTGTACGTGTCAGACACACATTGCCAGCAAGTCAGCGAAACCAACTTGAAAACTGAACAAACCTATGTTGATAGTTTTGCAGACAGTTGTAGTTGACAGTTTCTAACACTCAGACTTAGCTTTGCTACCAATCTACAATATATATAAACTCGAAGGCACTCAAAGAGCGCATACCATCATCTTACTTTCATTATATATCACATACAGAGAAACAAACAGTGAGAGTCACACTGTTCATTATAGAGATATCTAGTCAACTCCAAATTTAATTGCTTCATATTCATCTAATGAATTAATTTGTAAACTTTTGTTGAGATTTGTCAGACTATCCTCAAGTCATATCGCAGATGCACCCATGAAGAATGAAGACGTAATTAAAAAACACGATCTTTGTTATGCCATTCATCTTAAACATGATGAACGAGAAAGCACTCAGAGAGTGCATTTATCCTCCAACCCCATCGTCATTGAAATCTGAACAATCAATTTACGATTCCCAGACTTGGCTGTGAAAAAAGCTTGTATTAATTAATTATTCATCAGAGATATTAAAGTCTATCAACCCAGACTGTAAACATCAACAAAGCTGACATCACCACAGGTTTCTTCAGCTTTCAAGTTGGTCTGGCTGGCTATCTATGTGTGTATGTATCATACGTACAGGCCAAACCAATGAAGCTAGAGGGCTGAAAATTTAAGCATTCACTCTTTATGTCTGGAGAAAAATTTTTTTTCGTTTTTTGAAAAATCCCTACCCCCAAATAGGTTTTTTGAGGGAGGGTTCAATTTACAATGTCAATGTATACTATATTGGTCTCTAGTTCATACCCTGCAACATTCATGCTTGCTGGTTATAAAAATTTAGACATCTTTAGTGATCACTGCTCAAAAAAAAGTGAGAGAAGTAACTTATTCATTGACCACCCCTTTTTCCAATTTTTTAATTGATCATCCCCATCATGGCATAGTTTCTTTTTAATGACTAGCCAAAACTGTATCATCAATAGTTCTAAAAAAAACTATCATTTCAATCTATGACATTACTGTGATGAAGTCATTTGTGTTATTACAGCCAAAAAGCTGAAAAATTGTCCAAAATTGCAACAATAAAAAATTATTGGATACACTGCAAAATTTGATAAATCGTAACTAAATTCTTGGTGCACCCTTCCACAACATGTCATTGAAATTCGTAGAGAACTCTTGGAGATATTGTGTGGACAAACAGACAATATCTTTCAATCAATAAAAATCCCAGTGTCTGTCCCCAAATCCAATCAATTCTCCCTTAGCCTACCTATCCACAAAATTTCATTGAAATCAATTGAGGACAAACAGACAAACAAACCGACAGATAGACAGACAGACAAACATAGGTGAATACATCAACCTCTCTTTGCAACTTTGTCGGCAGAGGTAATTATTGTTGGAATTCTTTCTCGTCAGAACAAGAGATACATAGCATTTATTTATTTACTTATATCTTTGTTGTTGTTGTTAACCAGAGGCAACAACCACTTGGCAGGGAATGGGGAGGGGGTTGGTGGATCTGGGTAGCTGCAACCTTGTCATACCATTAACTAGTAGCCATCTTGTATTTCACCCGAGTAAAAGCACCACCACCACTGCCATTATACCATGATGATGTTGTTGTTGTTGTTATTAGCATTATCATTATCATCACTAACATCATCAACAACAGCAGCAACACCATCATCAGCATTATTAACAACGACAGCACTATCATCATCATCATCATCGTCATCATCAACCACAGCAGCAACATCGGTAATATCAGCAACATCAACATCATCATCGTCATCATCGGCAAGAACAACAACACCAACTAAACATCAGAAGCAGCAGCGATATCATCATCAGCATCGACAGCCAAAGCATCATCATCAATAACATCAACAGCAAACCATCAGCAGCAGCATCAACAACAGAAGCATCATCATCATCATCATCAGCGGCATAAGAGCTACTTTTTTGTGATATGTGTTTTTGTTGCCAAGAAAACCCTAGTGGCTTTTATTTGTAACACCTCTGGTAGTGTTTGTATTGTATTATCAACACTAAACTGACCTACATACATAGGTATGAAGCGGCAGCTGGGTTAACTGTCCGCCCCCACACCAACCCACGCACCCCTGAAACCACACCCCGACACAGCAACCCACCCCTCCGTCAATAAACATTTTCTCTCTCTCTCTTTCTCTTTCTCTTCCTCTCTCTCTGTCTATCTATCTATCTATCTATATCTCTCTCTCAGTGATTCCGCCCTGTTGTTATTATTGTTTAGATCCTCGTATTGCAGAAATGGAAGATCCGCTCGTAGTTGAAACGTCCAGAATTATTACGGTTGTCGGAACTTTTCCGTCATTTTATCGACTGTCAACAATCTTTTTTTTTAATATTGGCTATTTCGTATTTTTATTTTTATAATTCGGAGAAAGAAACACGGGCGAGCTTTTAATAAAACAATTCCGAGAGGAAACATTCCGTGGTCATTTATTTACTTACTTTGCCTAACTAAGGTCACGAAGTGTGGGGCATTCAGTGGAGATCGAACTTAATACGGCGGTATTGGTTTGTCACTCTAAAATCATTAATATCTCGTTGTTTAACGTCCCTAATTATCCTTGGAAAATGCCTCACAACAACAGTCGTAATAATTTGGGACGCTAAACTACGAAAGGGCCGAAATGAATTTGCGGTAAGCGGAGGGGAATAAGGATGGAACTCCGAACACCGACTCCACTTCCCCCTCCGATGTACTGTGTTTATCTGTATGCGTGTGTCTGTGTGTGTGAGTATGTATGCGAGCGAGCGCACGCATGCGTGTGTGCAAGTGTGTCTTTTTTTGAGCATGTTTCCCTCTCTCTCACTCTCTGTGTCGGCGGTTTATGTTCTCTATTTCTCTTTTATTCATACTTTCTTTTTTTATTCTCGTATTCTCTCTCTCTACCTCTCTGCAGCTTATGTTCTTTCTCTCTTTTTCACTCTTTCTTTATCACTCTCGTGTCTTCTATCACTCTCCCTTTTTCTCCGCACGTTTTACTCCGTATTTCTCTTTTCGTTTCTTCACACTTTCTTTCTTACTTCTTCTTTTCTCTCTCTCTCGCTCTCACTGTCAGCACCTTATATTCTCTATTTCTCTTTTTTTTCACACTTTCTTATTCTCGTGTCCTCTCTCTCTGTGGACGTTTTACTTTGTTTTCTCTTTTCTTTTTTCACTCATTATTTCCTCTCCTCGTATCTTCCACCCCTCTCTCTTTCTCTATCTCTGTCTCTCTTACAACTAATCGTTTTTTCTCCCACTGTTTTTCTCCTTCCTCCCTTATTTAAAAACTTTGTATTTCTTCCTTTCCGACTTTCGTTCTGTTTTTATTTTCCCTCAAACCCCACTTCGTTAATTCTTCCTCATTCTCCTTTTCTTTCTTTATCTTTTTGATTTGTTTATTCTTTCTTTCTTTTCTTCCTCTCCCTTCTCTTTTCTTTTCCACCCTTTTTTCTGTTTGTCCCACTCTTTCCCCCTTCCTTTCATTCTCTGATATTCGTTCCTTTCTTCCTTTCGCTCATTCTCTTTTTCTTCCTCTCTTTCCCTCATAATCTGTTTCGCATATTCTTACTTCCTTTTCTTTCTTTCTCCCTTTCTCTCTTTCTCGCTTTCCTTCTCTTTCCATCTTCTTTTCACCCCTTCCTTCTTTCTCCCTTCTTTCATTCTTTCTCTTTCTCTCTTTTTTTTATTCTTTCTTTCTGTCCTTCTTCTTACCTATCCATTTTTCTTGTTGCTTATCGTCATCGAGCAAATATGCGATACTCAAGTAGCAACCATTTTATTTTAGGATTTTTCCGTGTTTTTTTACTCGTACGATCTTTCAGCCCCCACCCCCCTCATCATTCCCCTAGATGCTTTGTTTTCAGTAGTTCTTATGTGCAGCCGACCATTCTGGTACAAAAAAAACTGAGGATATCTTTTTGTTTGCAATTCATTTCTTACTTCTTTATTTCGAAGTAGCTAAAATTCTCTCGTGAACCCCCTCTGTCTCTCTCTTGCCACTGAGCTCTTGCAACTGCACTCACGGACGTGTATAAAATCTGTGGGTGATTTCAACACTAAATTTGCGAGATTCGTCCCAAGACTTCATGGACACCCAGGGCCGGCGCAGGGGGTTTCATGGGCCTTATGCAAGACTTGTAGATTGTCCAAGGGTTTTATGCACCCTAGCGACCATTGTTTACGGTTTGGAGTGCGCCCCTTAGGAACTTTGTGCCCTAGGCGGCTGCTTAGATTCGCATAATTGACGGACAGGCCCTGTGGACACCACTTGATATTCATGTGTGATAATTAGGTTGCATCGAAGTCATTTGTATATTTTCATATTAAACTTATCAAGACTTCGCAGAGTAATACCACCCTAAAGATCGCAAGCTATAGAAGCAGCGTGCACCCTCTTTCTCTTTCTCTCCTACACCCTGGTCTCCTGTACCTGCCACCACCCCAATCTCTGACGGTTCGTCCTAACATTCCATGATCATCATCACCATTTTGGGGATGTGGGAACGCTCAAAAAGGGTTTCCCGTGTAAATTACCGGTACTCACTTCTCTATTTTACTACTTACCGGACTTGCGAAATGACTTAGTTTTAGGAACGCACTACTTTCGGATATCGGGGGGAAACCGAGTGTGTGTGTGTGTGTGTGTGTGTGTGTGTGTGTGTGTGTGTGTGTGCATGCGTGCGTGTGTGTGTGTGTGCGTGCGTGCGTGTGCGTGCGTGTGTGTGTGTGTGTGTCTCAGTGTGTGTATGTGTTCGTGTGTGTGTATGTGTTCGTGTGCGCGTCTGTGTCTGTGTGTTCATAAACCCATTATTGAATAACTAAATTAGAAACCCCCGAAGATTTTATGGACATCGCTTGCAGTGCAAGCACCTCTGTGTACGTGTGTGCGTTACAGTACTGTTATAGTCCACGTGAAATCTGATTTTTACACTACATCCTCGAGAGAATCACCCCGTTGTTACCCAAGATTTTATTGACACTAAGTTTACTTCACTTGCATGGGTGGGGGGTGGGGGGTCGGTAGATATGAAATCAGTTGGTGTTTTTCATGTGCATGTGTCAGTTTGTTTACACAGTTATTTCAAACGTTGACTCAGGGTATTGTTAAAATAATTATTCTTTTTGAATCAAAAAGAAAGTTGACACATCTTCGACATTATCAACCATGGTCGTCTGCTGGGGGTGCAAACAGGGAATTAGCACCCCTTGGGCCTTCTCACTGAGAGCGTGAGGGTTTGAAAATTGAAACCTTGTTGGGGTCGGGAATCAAGGGGTCACAATGTATGAAGACAGCTTCGGGCGGGTCACAACTTCAACTATCCCCAGTCTCTTAACTGATAACTGGATGTTTCTTCCTCCCATCTCCCCACCCTGCATAAAATCATTTTGATCCACCTTTGAAAAAAGGAAGCGGACACCCATGGTAGCAGTAGCAATAGTAGTTGTAGTTATATTATCAGCAGTCAGCAAACGAAGACACGCATATTCACACGACAGAAGAGCATTTTCCGTCGGTCTGTTCGCATCACAATACCCACTTTTTCTTTCTTTCTGTTGTCACAGACAAGACTGGCTGTTCGCGAATTATATAAAGGATGAATTAGAAATCTATAAAAACTACATGGACACTGCTTCCATGTGTGTGTATGAGAGAGACGGAGACAGACAGACACAGACAGAGCGTGAGTGTTCGCGCAGGCGCGTGTGTTATTCTGATGTTTAAAAAAATGAAACCAGGAATGTCTTGAGACTCAAAGACTTAGATATGCATGAATGTGTGTGTGTGTGTGTGTGTGTATGTGTATGTGTGCAAATAGCCTCCATTCTGTCTCTACTGATCATAGAACGTCCTCTCCGGGTTGCATGCCAGGGTGACGCGTATAGAGACCCTGGGGTGCCCAGTCATCAGAATCACCCTCTCGGACTCGTTGGTGTAATCCAGAGGAGAGCAAAAATTAATACGGGGCCAACCAAAAGGACGTCAAATTGGCGTAATCCAGAGGAGAGCAGAAATGAATACAGGGCCAACCAAAAGGACGTCAAATTGGGCGTCAAACCACCTCAAAGGGACTCCACTCCCTGGTTTGGAATCAGAGCTGACCTTCTGGTTGCTTGTATGTAGCATGTCAATTCACATAAGCTGTCTATAGAATACGAGATGCAGAGGGATGTGATTGGAAAAAAAGAAGCTTTTACTGGGGTTTGTGGTGGTTTACCAATTACAGAATTAAGGGTTAGGGTTTCCTAATGGCAATAAATGATATATTGTTTCACTTCTTGTTGCTTCTCGTTGCCTCTCAAATTTTACTTCGGCCTATGCCATAAAATGTATCCTTACGACTTTTTTTTTTTACCGTAAGCCTCATGATACTGACTTTCTCTGATGATGTGCTTTAGTACACGTTACACTTTCTTACAAATGGCATCGAGACTTGGACATCGATTTTGGTTTGTATGAAGACGTGGACTGCTCAGGATCGTCCTCTGTTTCTTCTACTTCGTCAAATAACATGACAGCGACAATAGAAATTCAAAATATCTTGGGGTGATAATGTGCAGGGAAATCTGTGTTCATGCCTAATACAAGGATCGTTTCGTAAAATGATGAACAATATCGGAATACGATAATTTGAGGGACGGCGCTTTTTTTAGGGTCGCAGTACTTATGGTTTGATATCCTAGATTAACTCTGTTGCAAATATATTCTACTTAAGATTGAAATATGCGTTCGATCTCTTTTGTGTTGCAAATTTCTGAAGATCAAAACAAAGTTTGCGCCCCCGGTTATATTTTGAAGGCTTTTTTTTTTCATTAGAGTATGAGCCCCTACGACTTTTGCACCCTAGGCGATCACATTGGTCCGCCTTATTGACGGGCTGACCCTGAAGCGGCTTCCTCTGTACAGCTTAGTTCGATATTAACAACAGTTTTTCTTAATTGAATGTGTCCATTGCCGGATATAGAATTTGCAGGCCCTGGGCTCTAGGGGTATTGTGAGCCAGCCCCAACCTCCGATATATTCAGATAACATTTTTAATTTATTTTCAAAAGGCCAAGAAACAACGATTAAAATTCAAACATTCGCTTCGCATAATTTCTGGAAAAAAATTTTACCAGAAGGCAATTAAATGTTCTTGAGAACGCTGTTTCTGTTAAATATTGCCACGAGAACAATTCTGACATTTTTGGACGTCACCAACTGTTATATGAATCGACGAAATTGGTGGAATTTCAATTTCTTTTTTTCAACAAAAATATCTAAATACACAGTTTTCATCTGATCAAAAGTTCATTTAATCAAAACAAAGAAATAAAACATTTTTTTACAATCAAAAGCTTACGTACTCAAACTTCGTTTTTACAAAAAATGAGTAAATATATAGTTTTAGATTTTTTTACGAAAAATAAATAAATGCGTAGTTCTAATTTGATCAAATGTTTATTCAACTAAAATAAGGATGGATATAATACAACTATTTTTTTACGACCATAAGTTTATATAATCACGGTGAAATCATTTTTAGTAAAAAAAATGTATATAGCACAGTATTACTTTTTACTGCATATATATATATATATATATATATATATATATATATATATATATATATATATATATATATATATATATATATATATATGAAATACATTAATTGAACACTTTTGATTCAGTATTCACAAATAAGATAGCTTTGCACTCAATTTTTGGAGGCCTTGGAGCTGAAACATGGAACCTAACCCAGAGACAGATCTGCAAATTAAGAACCATGCAACGCACACATGAAAGAATTATGCTGGGCCTTACATGGAGAGACCACAAGACAGCACAGTGCATCCGGAAGAAGACAGGAGTCAGGAACATCAAAGAATCTCTTAAAAATCTCAAATGGCAGTGGGCTGGCCATGTTGCAAGAATGGCAGACAACCGACGGACATGGCAAATCACAACATGGATCCCCAGAGATCACATGCGCAACCGAGGCCGGCAGAGTATTAGATGGAGTGACGAGCTAGACAAATCCAGAAAGTACTGGCTCTGCGACGCCCATGATCGAGAAGTGTGGCGAATCCTGGGGAAGGTCTATGTCTAACGACAGACGTTGAAAGAATGATGATGATGATGATGATGATGACTGCTGGCGGAGACCCCCTGTTCTGCAGCCCCTCAGTATTCAAGCTAGTGATCAGAGGATGAATATTGACTTTTTTTGTCCCGTGTCACGCCAGAGACATTGTTTACCCAGTCATGGTAGTGTTTAATTATGAATAGGATTTTCCAGACTATTGAACTCGTCTAGGTTCATTCCTTGAACACAGCGTTTCGGCCGTTGTACCCAACGACCCTCCTCGAGTGAATGTCGCAATTGTGTTTTTTTTTCCCCGGACACGAAAGTCCGGTGTTGAAGATCGTCGAAAAACAACCAATTACAACATTCACTTGAATAGGATCCTAAGATACAACGGGCGAAACGAGACGAGAAGAACAGTTCGAAAACACTAATACATTATGATAGACAGAAAACGACTCGGATATGACGTGTCCAGTCCAATCAAGCATGCGCCCCGAGGAGTGATTCCACATTCTAGATTATATATATATATATATATGTATACCGGCCTCCGAGTCTGAAGCGAAGGTTTCAATCCTAACTTGTGGTACTGGATGGGATAATGGATTGTCTATAGCCACACTGAAGAGTTGTAATACAACGAAACAGCTGTCTGTGGATGACACAACAATATATATATATATATATATATATATATATATATATATAGAGAGAGAGAGAGAGAGAGAGAGAGAGAGAGAGAGAGAGAGAGAGAGAGAGAAAGAGAGAGAGGAGGGGGATGACAACTGTTCCAGATCTTTGAGACTTTTAAAAAGAGTTGAAGAGAAATTAATTGTTGTTTGAGTTGAATCAAATGGAGGAATACAAAACGGGAATTAAGAACTTTTCCTTCGCCATTAAAAGATTGATTGAGTTTTCTTGTTATTTCAGATTCTATACAAGTTTTATGACATCAAAGAAGAATCAATGAAAACGTCAAAACAACAGGTCTGGCTAGTCGCTCAATAGAAACCGTCACATGACCAACGTCTTTTGGGAGCATGCCGTGTTAGGGGTGATCAATTGAAAAAATTGGGGAAAAAAGGGTGATCAATGAATAAGTAACTTTCCCTCGCCTTTTGTTGGGCAGTGACCACTAAAAAAGGCTTAATTTTCAAAAAATGAAAATAATACCTATCAATTCAATTGAAACTTACATAATGAATTGACACCCCCCCCATTACAAAGCCCGGGGATTAAAAGAAGACTTTTTTTCTTTTTTTTTTTAGACATCATTGTCGTCATCATCATCATCATCATCATCATCATCATCATCATCATCATCATCATCATCATCATCATCATCATCATCATTTTTTTAACGTCCGTCGTTGGGACATAGACCTTCCCCGGGATTTGCCACACTTCTCTATCATGGGCGTCGCGGAGCCAGTACTTCCTGAACTTGTCTAGCTCGTCTCTCCATCTCATAATCTGATGTCTAAAATTCCAGCCGATACCTCATTGAATACTCCGGGGGTTAAAAGAAGACCTTCTTTTAGACATAATAAGAAGTAAATGTTTAAGATTTCAGCCCTCTACCCCATTGGTTCGGCCTGCATGCGTAATACTAACTTATACACGTAACCAGCCAGCGAGACCGATTTGAAAACTGAAGAAACCCATGTTGACAGTTTTGGTGACAGTTTTTGTTGACGGTTTCTAATAAGTATTGAAGAAATTTTAATTAAAGCTCTCGTGTCATAAATAGGTAATTATAAAGTTCATCATTTTGGTACAATTTAGTCAAGGTGATTCCGATAAGAATTCGGGTGATGTCACGTAGGTATGCAATCTGTTGAAAACTTTTGAAGCAAGGCAAATTTGACAGACAATTCAATTCATTCAAAGTTTATACATTAGAATTTATGAATTTACTAGCTTTCTCACGAATTCCCATTTTTCTTTTAAATTACGCGCCATTTTTGATATCGAGTGTGCGCTGATGTGCAATTTTCGGGTTATGGACAAAATTATCTCTTAAAAAACGCCCGTTGACTCCCGCCCCTCAACCGGACAAAACACCCACACAGTAAAAACAGAACAAAAAACAGAATTTGTTTTAAGTTTTCAATAATTTTCTTGGAAATCTCAAAAAAAATCAAGTAATACTTTTTATGAAATAAGTAATATTATAGGACAATATTTCTCAATTCTTTTAACAATAAATTTTACATTTAGTGACTTTTGGGTCCACCAATAAGCAGGTTTTATTTTGTCTGTTGAAGATTGTCCAAAAATATTCATTTCTTTTAGAAGTATTACTAAATTTTTTTTCATTATAAATCGAAAAACAAACTATTACTTATTCTTCCTGTTACATGGGACGAAATTTTAAAAATCTCAGTGGAACCTTTCGTCATTCAAATTTACCAAAAATTCAAAATAATTACTTAATTTGCACAAATTCTATTAAAGTATTCCAACTATAGTATTCGCATTCTCAACTGATGCCTTTCAACTGATTTGTGAGAAAATCACTGAAAACTATAAACAAATTTTGTTTTATTTTTACTATGTGGGCTTTTTGTCCGGTAGGGGTGCGGATTTTGTCCGGTGAGTTTTTGTCCGGCGATGATTTTGTCCATTTTTTCTTTTTTTTTTCACTCTTAAGGTTCAAGTGGATTTTTTCCGCTGGGGGTTTTCTCATGAACCCGAAATTCCAATTCAAGGATTCCGATCGGCATCACCTTCACCAAGTTGTTCCTAAAGCACATGCCTCAAATAGATAACTATCAAGTTAATTGGGTTTTTTGAAATCTATAAAAACAAAAACAGAGGTGTACTTTTTCTTTCTTCGTAATATGAAATCAGGTGAAAAAAAATCTACGAACAGACACCTGATATCAAAGAGGAAAAAAAACTGGCAAAATTGGAGTACACGTGTAGCGACCCTGATAAAATAGTATAGCATAAGACAAAAATAAATAAATATGTAAACATTTACAATACTCAGGATATTACTTGCAACTTATTTACTCATCTATATAGAATGAGCCGATGGACAATTCTCTCCTTCTTGCAGGCACGCACCTACAAACACATTTAACGCACATGCAACTACTCACGTACACACAAACCAAAAAAAAATTTAGTTTATTTACAACATTTAAAAGTGGTGTTGCCAACTCTATATCGTTCTTTTTTTTCCGGCTAAAACTAGTCAAGAAATTGGCTAAATATTTTCCGTTTTTGGCCAACTTTATCGCTAAATACGTTTTGAACTCATTTAAAGTCCAACTATCAAATAAAATAACTCTATTCAAAGACTCCAGAACAATTAATGAAAAATTATATTTACTTTTAATAAACTCATCAGATTCGTAAAGGATTTGCAAAGAATAATTTTAGTGTCTGAATTGAAAAATATTCTAAAAGATAAAGTCAGGATTAAAATTTGATTTATGGATCTCAGGTAAAAAATAAAGAAAATTATAAAAAAATATTCTTCCAAGGTAGTTTGATTAGCTTTTACTGACCTTCGAAAATGGCTAAAATCTGCAAAATATTTCTCATTTTCAGCCAACTTTAAGGCTTACAATATCAAATTTATGTTATGAGAAAGTTGAAAGATAAAATTAAATCAGCTAATTTTTTTCATGTCCAGATTTTCGGCTATCAGATACCGTAGATTTTTATCGGCTAAATCGGAAAATGGCTGATTTGGCATCCCTGCAGAAAAAAAAGTTCAAATGTGTCCCAGATCTCTGGGTTAAGTGTTTACAAAATGTTTAGTTCAGAAGAAAATGTTTAGGAAAAAAAAGTATCGGTATTTTGTCCAGAAGAAATTATCTAAATTGAACAAAAAAGAATCCGATGATTTGAGATAATGTTGCTCTGTGTTCGACGAACCAGAAAGAATAAAAAGAGAGAGAGAGGGAAAGGATGAATAAAAGAGAGGTGGAGAGGTTAGAAATAGAGGGAGAAAGAGAGAGAAGGCAGAAAGAAGTCAAAGAGAGAGAGAGAGACGAAAAAAGAGAGGGAAAGAGAGAATGAAACAGTACAGTTTGAAAAGAAAAAATAAATTAACCCAATTTCGAAAAGTTTTCTCACTCTCTCTGGACGCGCGTGCGTACTTTATGCGTGTATGTGTGTGTGTGTGTGTGTGTGTGTGTGTGTGTATGTGTGTGTATCTGTGTGTATGCGTGCATAAAATACGTGTGAGCAAACGTGTGTGTTGTACTATGTGTGTGCATCGAGTCGGTGTTTATAGTGCGTTGTCTGTGTGTGTATCGTATGTGACTGCAACAAATACGTGGACGTGTTTTGTGCGTCATCTGTGTCTGTATTGTGTGTGAGTTAATGCATCGAATGTATGTGCGTGAAGAATCGCGTGTTCATCGATCTCGTTTACGTGTATTTATCGTGTGTGAGTTTGTGTGGATGTATGGATGAGTGTCGTCTAGCTTGTGTGTATTGTGGTTTGCGTGACTGTGTAAGTGCATTGAATGTGTGTACTGTCTGAGCAAGCGATCGTTTGTGCTGGGCGCGTCTATGTGTATCATCATGTGTGTGACAGTGAACTGTGTATTTACTTATATATATATATATATATATATATATATATATATATATATATATATATATATATATATATATATATATATATATATATATATATATATGTATATATATATATATATATATATGCATATATATATATGCATCATGTATACAGTGTATGTGTCGAATCTGGTGTATGCATCGTGTTTGTACATATTGCGTGAGCGTATCTTTTTACGGTACTACAGCTTGTCTGTGAGCATCATGTCTGTATACGTCAACATGTTTGAATGCCCCGAATGTGCGTGTACTACATCGTGTGTGCATTGCACTCGTCTGTGTATGTGTGTTTGGTGTGCATCGTATGTCTGTGCACGCATGCATGCGTGTGTGTGTGCTCCAATGTGTACGTTATATGTGTGTCGGCCTTGCATGCGCGTATTCGTGTTTGAAGTAGTTTTATTATGTTGCACTGAATTATTTTTGTCGGAGTTCTCGAAAAAAATACTTTCTTTCCCAAGGCCCCAAATGCGTAAACAATGGAATGCCCCCATTCCTGCCCCTCCTCTCCGCCCCCACCCTCAACCTGGCATTGAAAGGGACCCTGACAGTGAGGAGAAATGCTCTCTTCCACATCTTGATATCGACCTCTTTACTTCTTGACAATGACATTAAATGTAAAATAGGCGAATAAAACTCTTCACACGCGGCTTTTTTTATATCACTCAAAAGAATACTTTTTATAACTTGGGGCCGGTTAATATTTTCTGTCCATGAATAATACTTCGTCTGAAAGACACTGTTAGGTGTGTGCACAACTTCAAAGGCCCCAGCCACGCTTTTCAGAATAGAGACCGAATGAAGTGCGGTCCCTCCTACAGAGCTAGTTGTGTAGTTTTATTTTTGCATCTTATACTCGAATGACAGCGACTCCAAATTACCTGACCCTATCCCGACCTTTAGCAACTAACTCTAACCCTACTCATAGAAAGATTCCTACTTGGGACTTCTTGACCTACTGTGAATTACGGGGATTCCCGTCATTCTATGGCTTAATAAGATTTCAGTCTCATAGCGATTGATGGTACCCCTGTTCTATCAATGGGTCGAGGCTATACTCTCCCGATGGATCATCTTGCAATGGATAACTATTATTCCTTACCAACTTCTGTAGTTCATGGACTTGGTATTTTCTGTAGCATTTATGATACCCTCCTTCAAATAAACTATGTGCACAAGTTCCCGGCGCCCAGTAAAAAACAAAAAAATTAACCAGTTCAAAATAGTTTTTTTGTTTTTGTTTTTTGCTCTACACTTTTGATAAATTAGAACAAGGTGCAAGTTAAGTTGCGCAGTCCCTCCTACAGAGGTATTATTGCTTTATTTTTGAATCTGAAATGTTATTGACTTGGGTACCTACTTAGCAATTCTTACTCGTACCCAACCCCAACATGGTACAACACTAACAGGAATGTCAGCAATGTTGTAGTATGAGATACGAAAATAAAGTAATACTAGCTCTATAGGATTGGCCACATTTCTTTCTAGGGACCACACTACTTGATTTATAATGGTAATAGTTTTATAAAAAAAATCCAATACTTTCATGCTGGAGAAGAAATTGAAAATGCCTGTTGATTTCGTGAAGTCGTTTTTTGCTGCATGACCGTTCATGCATTTATATCATTCATTTATTTTAATTCGTTTCATTTCAGAGGTTGCAACGTACACCGACCGTGAATTAGGTTTCAATGGTTTACGAATTATGGCTAATTGACTGGAGATTTTTTTCTCTTAATGACTTGTCAAGTGTTTTCCAATTTTTATCACAATGTGGCTCACCTGGATTTTGGTGTGACGTCATGGCCCAGTGGGGATCATAGTTAGCAAATCGTTGAAACCAAAGAAATGTCAATGAAAACCGCAACTTTTTTTCAATTTCAAAGCATTTAATAAAAAGGAAGAACGGAAACATACAAGTTCATGTTCATTTCGTTTACACAAATCATTTTTACATGAGCATTTTCTACAATTTTTATTCTCATTATTTACTCAAAGATTATCATGATTGAATTGACAGGTTGGAGTTTCGTTTTTTATTTCGTTTCTTTTTTGTTTGTTTTTGTCATCGACAAATGTTGCTTTGTTGTTAGAAGTCCGTGAGACTTGCCAATTGTCGAAAAGAAGCAAAATGTCAAGGAATCATGAACACTGAACACAGTATCAAATTCGTAAGGTACAGCTCGAAAATGGTGCGGCCAGATGCCTTTCAAGAAAAGCAAAACAATAACTGGACAGTTTACGTGCCCCCCATTGAAGATTTGCTGATAGAAAACCCATCATCATCATCAGCAGCAGCCGTTATAAATCCTCTGCTGGATAATGGCCTTTCTGGTCTTCTTCCATGATGAAAATGAATGCGTTAATCTATTTTCTTACGAATAACCTTTTTATCTCACCTCTCTATCTTGTCTGGTCTTTTCCTACTGCGCTTACTGATCAACGAGCAATAATCGGTTAGCCTTTAGCTCTATCCGTCGTCATTTCCTCTCGCTATGTGCCCAGCCCATCTCTATTTATATAGCTTAATTACTTGTACGATATTCTTCACTCTGGTAACTCTCTCGGGTCCGTGTTGGTTTTTTTCTTCCTGTCGCTTAGAATCATTCCTCACGTTGCACTTTCCGCTGCCCTCTCAACTTTCTCGTTTGTTTTCGGGTGGTTTTGTAAGTTTCCAGGTTACGCACCCGTTATTGCTCAAGAAAAAAAAAAAACAAACAAACAAAAAATACGCGGTAGTTGTGGTTTTGAAAACTAAGGGCGCATCGTCTCCATCAACAAATTTATTTCAAAGTAGGCCATGTTTGCCACGTGATCTAAGTAGGTTTTAGCAGCCGACACGAACGGAAATAAAAACTTGCGTGTAAACAAAACATCTTTTTTTTCTAATCCTAAATAAATAAATACTCTTAAAGCTACAAGCTGAATAAATCTCAAACGAAAATATTTACCAACCCTCAAATAAGATTACGTCTATTTATTTAGCAGATATTAGATGCGCTTGCAACTTTTTGAAATAGTAAAAGATATGTGCAAAAGTCAAGTCGTGCGACCTTTAAAAGAATTGTGGTCCCTTCTGCATAACTGATAGTATAGCTTTATTTTCGTGTCTCATTCTCCAGTATTGCCGACATTCCTGTTAAATCACGTTAGTGTTAGGGGTAAGATTAGGGATTAGGTAATTCTGGACCACAGTTATTAGAGTATGTGTATAGAAAATTTTACCTGAGCTCGAACCTGGTCCAGTGGTACTGATGGGAAATATGTTACTATTTCAACCACGAGACAGGAAAAACAACTTGATATTTATTTATCTAGAAAAGGGAGTGTAGAAAGATCGTGTTGCGCCAAAATTGAATGTTTTCATGGCTATATTTTATTTTTTTTGATCAGATGAATTTTCTTAAAAAACACTCTATTTTCTTTGATTAGACACCGTCAATCAAAGCTGTCAACCAACTGTCAACATAGGTTTCTCCAGTTTTCAAGTCAGTCTAGCTCGGCGCAATTTTTTTTTTTTTTTAATTAATCAACCCCAACACAACAGGCTTCCAAAGGACGTCAATCATGTGACGGTTTCTATTCAGTAACTAACCCACCCTGTTTAATTTTATTTTCTAATTTCGAAAATTCTGAAACGCAGGTGTCCCCATATACAGAAGTAGTAAGTTCCAAAAAAAAAAAAACTTTTGTAAGCTGAAATGATGTAAGAGAAAGAAGCAATAGTCACTAATTTCTATGATGATGGTATGTTAGACAGGGTCGTTAAAGGTTAGTTGTAGGGAAGTTCAGGAGACTGAGGTTTAGGAGAAAAGTACCTTATAGAGATCTAAAACAGATTGTAACTGACTACACGTTCGAAAAAAAAAAACATCATTTGCTCTTATTTCTAATCATTCATTTAAAAAAAAAATCTTAATTAGACTTTTTAAAAGTCTAATTAAACTTTAAAAAAATTATCTGTTGCAAGTTTTTTAAAAGTAAAACCAGTACCTTTTTCTTATTTTTTTTATGTATATTTTTTCCTCAAGGGGGTCTGGTTGCCCTCCCTATTCATTTTTATGATTGGTAATGATTTCCCCTTAGTTAGGGATCGTGACTGAAGATGAACACAGATTTTATCATGTGAGGAAAAGAGAAAGAGGAGGAGAGATGCATATAGGGAGACTAAAAGCCAAAGACTGAGAAAGAGACAGAGGGAGAACGGGTGGTGAGAAGTAAGGCAGGTGTTTAATTAGGGAGGAGACGTGAGAGGAAGGGGGAGAAATGAAGGCGTGACAGCAGCTGTTTATGAGTGTATAAAAAAAAGATGAATGAATGTGTGAGTATGTCTATCTGTCTGAGAGTGTGCGTGTGAAAATTTCAATTGTATGTGTGTGTTGGGGAAAGGGGTTATGTAAGTGTGTGAAAATTTCAACTGTTCGTGCGTTTTGGATATGTATGGCGGGTGGGGTACATGTGTGATAGAAAATTTTACCTGTCTGTATGCATGTGCGTGAAATTGACGTTATATGATTATATTCGTTTGTGTGTGTATGGAAATTTTATCAGCATGTGTACGTGTGCGTGAAAAAGGCTGAGTGGGAGTTGTGTCCACTTGTGTAAAAATTTTACAAGTACAGGAGAGAGAGGGGAAACCCTGAACACTATTTTCGCTTTTTGTCTTTTTTCGTGTAAGTTAGAAAGTTGCAGCAAGTAAACTTGGGGGGGGGGGTCTGTCTTCATTTGTGTTTGTGTGCGTGCGTGTGTGCGTGTGTGTGTGTGTGTGTGTGTGTGTGTGTGTGTGTGTGAGTATGTGTGTGTGTATGTGTGTGTGTGAGTATGTGTGTGTGTGTGTGTGTGCTTATTTTATCAGTACAGGAGAGAGAGAGAGAGGAAGGGGGTCACACTTCACACTGTCTCTATAATGGCCCTCTGAAAAACAAACACTGAACTGTGAACACTATTTTCGCTTTTCGCCTTTTTTCGTGAAAGTTTTAAAAAGTGGCACGAAGTAAATTTTCTGAAATTGTGCATGTATGTGTCTATGTATGAATGTATGTATGTATGTATGTATGTATGTGTGCGTGTGTGTGTGTGTGTATGTGTGAGTGTGTGTTCGTTTGTAAAAGAATGTTTACATAAAAGTGAGACATATTTACGTTGGCAAAGAGCACACACACACATGGATAAATGTATAATTTTAAAAACAGTCAACCAAAACTGCCAACATAGATTTTTTCAGTTCTTAAGTTGTTCTTGCTAGCTGGCTGGCAGGCTATATATCATGTGCACAGGCCATACCAATAGAGCTAAAGGGCTGAAAATTCATTCATTTACTCCTCATTATGTCTCAAAAAAAACTTTTTTGGGTTTTTTTTTCTCAAATAGCCCCTTTGAATAAGTTTTTAGTGGGGGGGGGTTCAATTTACAATGTAATTTTAAGCTAAATTGGTTACTAGTTAGTGCATTTGCATTCACACATTCAAAAGAAAACAGGCATTTTTAGTGATCACTGATAAAAAGCGAGAGGAGTAACTTATTCATTGATCTCCCCTTTTTCCGTTTTTTTTTCAGTTGATCACCCCTAACGTGGCATGACGATTTCTATTGAGGGACTAACCAGATCTGTTTCAAATTTTTTTCTTTTTTTTCTCCGGGGACTTATTTTCAGATGAGGAAAGAAAAGATTGAAAGTAAAAATGGTGATAATTGAGAATCAGAAAAAATAATTCTTATTCATTGAATCCTCGGAGAGAGTCCTTCAACAGAATATTAAAAAATTATTGATGTATGAAGCCAGCCTGGAAAGTATCCTGCCATTTATTATTAATGAAAAAATAGACTGCCTAGGGCAATAGCACCTTAGTGCCTTCAAAGTACCTCGCACACTTATCCAAGCATTTCACCATCTCACTTGACAACCAATGAGAGGAATTTACTGAACCAACATTTTAAATGAGCAGTGAGACACCATCGACTGAGCTTGTGTACAGCACAATCCCAAAAGAGAATTTTGCAGACTGTTCTGAAAAGTGGAAGGAACCCCACAATAAATGTGTGAGGTTCCAAGAGGTGTACTTTGAAAGGGACAAGGACATCATTGCTCTGGGAAGATTATCTTTAAATATATCAACTGTTATAATCATTATTGATGGCTTAATCTCATCCACAGTCTGAAAGAAGCGACAGATTACATATTCGCTGATCTACTCAATTGGAGATTGTGAATGTGACGGTCACATATCAACGGTTGGATACTTGCTGGACAGCCTTCATAAACTATCTATAACAACGGTTCCCAACCTTTTCAAGGTCATTCCACACTTTTGTTAATAAGTGTACATTAAATTGTGCTGCATAATTATTCTTTATTGACAGTAAAATCCTCACACCCTGATCCGCGGTACGTGTGGGGGTAATGTCTTGTTTAACCTACCAGCTGATTCCCGTTCTAATGTGCAGGATGTATTTACAATTAATTGAATAGAATAAAACCACTATAGTGATTTAAAAGAAAAGGTAATGTCGTGCAATTTTCTTCAAAATGAATGTAGGACAACTTTACTGTAATAAGAAGCAGTAAATACAATGATACATTTGTTGTGAATCGCATTAGCAGTTCATTAAATACCTGAGAATCAATTTTTTCTCCTTTCCGCCATGTAACTTTCTTTAATTTTCTCCTCTAGCTTAGCTTTCTTAACCTAAATTCTGTCTTGAACTTTTATTTCTGTTTTTGTGCCAGTTTGATATAGGCCTACAGACAATTGTGGTCCTTTAGGCATCAACTCTAGTTAATCTGGCAATCTCTTTAATCCGGCAACTCCTTAAATCCGGTAACTCCTTTAATCTGGCAACCCATCAAATTCAGCAAACCCTTTATAGAACAAAGAAGGAAAAATTGATATCTTGGTTTATAGGGGGCCACTACCGCGATTCACAATTTTAACAACAACCACCATTTATTAATTTTGTACTCGGAATTTATTCATATTAATCATATATGAATCTTTGAGGTATTAATATTCTGTGATGAGAGTACCCCCTTGATTCTTGTTACAATATCAATTTTCTTGGCCAAAGGGTCTCCCTTGCCTCTAGTTGGTGAAGTAAACCCCCTCAAAATTTTAGGCCCATGCCTATTGGCCCACCTAGTTTTTAGTTTCTATAATGTATTTGTGTTTAATTGTTTTCAGTTTATATCATAACCCAGGTATTGTGGGGTCAGGTACACGTAGGCAATTGTTAGTAAGACCTACTTCTGGATTGCCAGGCCTGTTACAGCCTCATTCTACTTACAGCAACAGGTATTCCCCAATGGTCACCTACCTAGGTACTGACCAGGCTCAACATTGCTTAACTTCAGTGGATTTACAAGATCTGGGGTATCCAACATGATTTTGCCATAACCCCTTAGCCTTGGTGAGAGGTTTCTCAATCCTTGTGCTGAGTGCTTTGTGGAGAGGCGTTGAGTACCATTTTAAAAGTCTTTGTTATTACTCACGTGTGGCTTGAACCGTGGTCTACTGCACTGGAAGTGAGCACTTTACGACTGGGCTGCAGTGATCAGTGTTTTTGTAATGTATTTGGGTTAATCAAAAGCCATTCTTAAATACCCCTGAACTATTTTCCTCGAGGTACAATTTAGGTCATGTGACAGCGAATGACCAATCAAATGCTTGGATAATTGCTAACAAGCAGACAGATATTTGTATTTGGTCAGCCATAAGTACAGGAATTGGCAAATATCTGCTCCTGGCAAGATGGCAGCAGTTGATTAGATTGAACTTTGATTCTGTGTTGATGGTAGAAATTATTCAATGATTGAGCTTTTATTTATGCCCGAAAGGTTTCATTGTAGTTGGAGAGGCTAACTCACCAGGGACAAAAGATTGTTTATAATGATCACTTTTGGACAAGGTCTTTTTGTTATCAATAAGCAGATTAATCATAGGATATAATGGTTGGAACAATTTGTATTCATTGTTATAAATTTACATTCTTTGTTATAAATTCGTTATGTTATATCATAAAATTCATTGTTATAAACAACTTCACATTATCAAAGATAAACATGAAATTCATTTTTAATTAAACCTTTTTAAAAAATTCATTTTAAATAAAGTGTGTCTGAATGACTGATTTTGATATCAATAACCATTAGATAACTTTATCTATGTTTCTAATGAGCCACTCCATCTGTTTATCAAATAGCAGTTTTTGTAATGTATTCAATAAGGATAGTGCAAGTCCAATTTGCCGTGATATAATTATTTCCAAGGAACAATAAACTTACAATGTTCAAAGTTTTTCACGAATTGTATCAATGCAAATTTCCAATAGAAAAAACAGTCAAATAAAACTGTCAACATAAGTTTCTTCAATTTTTAAGTAGATTAACTAGATAACTAAATATGTATGAATCACAGATTCAGACTGCACCAATGAAGTTAAAGAGCTGAAAATTTGAACATTTACTCTATATTATGTCTTGAAATGATATTTTTTTGTTTTTTGAAATTTCTCCCACTAAATGGGTCTTTAGGAAGAGGGTTCAATTTGCAATGTAAGTTTATGCTAAATTGATTCCTTAGTTTGTGTCCAGCAGCATTCATGCCTTTTTTTTTGAAAATCAGACTCTTTTAGTGATCACTGTCCAACAAAAGGTGAGAGAAGAAACTTATTCACTTATCACACCTTTTTCCAATTTTTTAATAGTAGTATCTGCTTTGCTTTGCCAGTAAAATTAAAACAATCATCCTCAGCCTTTTAGCATCTATTATTAGATGTAGACCTTCCTCAAAATTTGCTAGACCTCTCTATCATGGGCGTTGCGGAGCCAATACTTTCAGAAAAACACTAAAACAATGAAAACAATATTAGTCACAAATTAATAACAGACTTTGTGAGTTTTCCAAGTGAACAATCCAATTATATTTTGTGCCTCAGGATAATAGATCCCCAGCCCAATATTCCAACTCTGAATCTAAATCAGCAAAATAAAATCATTAAAGTATTTATTCCTGTAGGTGATGTCAACAATGAATACGTCTTTTCTTTTCTGGAAACAAAGAAAGTCGAACAAAAGCATTCTCAGCAATTTATTCCAATTGTCATTTTGTAGAAGTCAGTTATTCGTATTTGGGCTGAATTATTCAAATGTTTTTAATTAAACTTGTCTCAACCTAATTCTCCGCCAACCCTCATGCCACGTCCATTGATTAAAGTTCACAATTATCAGAATGAAGTTCCCTTGAATTCAATGAATTATTCCCCTTAGTTTTTTTTTCTTTTTCTCATTCAAATTTCTTCCTTTTTACACCTTTTTTTGATTCCTTTACCCCTCCAACTTTGAGGATTGGTTTCCATCTTTCTTATTAACTTTTTCTTTCTTCATTCACTTTTTCTTCATTTTAACCTTTCCCTTTCTTTCTAACTTTATTCCATTCATTCATCCTTTTTCTCTTTCTTTTCTCCTTTCAATCTTTTCTTTTCTTTCGCTGAGTTTTTCCTCTCTTTCCTTTATTCCTTGATACCTATACTCAATTATCTTTTTACAATCTTTTACTCTAGTCCTTTCTTTTTTTCGTTCTTTCTTCCAACATTCCCTTCCTTTTCATCTATTCTTTCAATCTTTTTCTTTCTGTCTTTCAACCTTTTCTCATTCGTCATTCTCTTCCTTTTCTTCCTTTCTCTCTCATCTTCAACCTTTTCTTTCTTGCTTCCCTTTTCTCTCTTCTTTCCTTACAACCTTTTCTCTTTCTTTCTTTTTGTTTTCTTTCTTCTTGTCCTTTACTCTTTCTTCTTTCTTTTTTTCACCTTTTCCTTTGTGCTTCATTTTTTTTTTCTTCATTTGTTGTCTTCTACCCTTACACTTTTTATATTTCTCCTCTCATTTTTTATTGATCTTTCTTCTTTTTCACACTTCCTCCCTCTTCATTCCTTTCTTTCTTTCTATCTTCTTTTCTTTCTTCCTTTCTTCTCACCTATCTTTCTTTCCTCCTTTCTTACTCCTTTCCTTCCCTTCCCCCTCTTTCTTTCTGCCTCTCTTACCCCTTTCTTTCTTTTTTATTCCTTCCTTCCTCCTTTCTTTCTTTCTTTCTTCACTTTCCTTCTCTCTAAACAAGAATCCCCATAATGCCATTTTTTTCACTTTTACTAAGAGAAGCAAAAAGTTGAAATAACATTCATTATAAAGGTAGCATGCACATTTCCACTCTTTCTACTTCCTAGTCACTTGTACCTCCCACTACTCCAACCTTCAATGACTCAGCCTAACATAATATCGTTATTATTTTGCTGGACTGCAAACTTTCAAATATTTTTAAAATAAATTAATGATAACTGTGTTACCTAATAAGTAAATGTGATGCACAATGTCAACAATTTGAGAGTGATATTGTTTGTTGAAAATATGTGTGTGCACACTTATGATGAAATAGCTCTGTGTGTATGTGTGTTGTTGTTCTGTTCCCATCCCTTTCCCATGAGATGATCAATGGAGCCAGGGGGTCAAGAGCAGCTGACCTCTTCCCCAAGGTACCAGACAAGTAAAGGGATGATTTAGGGATTAGTTCTAACAGGAGTGATAAGAAAGAACATAGAAATTGTGCAAACCTATCAGTGTGTGTACGTTATTATAAGTGACACATAGATAGATATATGTAGAAGCATGCATGTGTATACATCAGCTGAAGAATTTAAAGAGAGAGAGAGAGATGGATAGTAGGCATCCCCCACACTGGTTGCTTCCCAAGGCTAGAGATCTATCTACACTGCTACTTTACCCATAACCAGAGATAGATTCATACCTTTCCCAAAGGTAGGAGTGGGTAACCTGCAGCCTTCTAGACATCCAGCTTTGTTGAAGAAATTCTGGATTTCTTTCATAAAAATGAATAAATTGCAACCGACAATTATAAATGAAAAATGGAACTGATAGGGACAGATTTCAGATTACCAAGTGAATAACTGTTTGCTGCTGGCCCATGGGGCAAACATTGTATATGAGTATGTCAGAAAACTTCCATGTATCGCTTGAGTAAATGGAAAATGTAGCACCTTAAAAGCGAGAATCTTTCTGTCCTATTTCATCTGTTTACACCATCCAGGGAGAGACACGACAAAATAAATGTATTTACGATCATGACTCTCTGCAGATGCTGCATTTTTCCTTTTTTCGCAGATTCATCTTCATGTTTTCCAGCTACCGGATCTGAACACAACAGGCTCTCTAGAAGATTGCATTGACGGTGTCGGTGCAAATATCGAATGCACTACAATGTCAACAGTATGCAAGGTGATCTTCCAAACCATTACTCTACAATGGGCCCTTTTTAGAGCTTTGGTATTCCATCATCAGGCATAGCACAGATTATATTTGAACATTTTTACATTCTCACATTTTGAAAGAAACCACACAGCCAACATTTGGGGATATGACAACACGGCCCCTGTGGGAAAAGATTCAGGCGAGAAGCGCCCCCATCATTGTCCCCATGATGCTATTATCCTACAATAGTTTCTTCACTTTACAAGTTTTTATAGGAATATTCTACTTTTGGATAGGGGAGAAGAACTGATTGCTTTCCCACCATTTTTTTTCTAGCATTAGAGCTCTTCAAAAAAGTCATACCAAACCCTAAACTCAAACATCTCTCTGTGTTTTACATTTCTCACCAAATTGATTTCAAAAGTATCTTTGAAAGGTAAGAAGTACTCAGAGAGTCCTTAACCTTTACTGACCCCATTGTCATTAAAAACTGATATAGATCAAACAGTCAATTGTAAGAAGAGAAGGGACAAGGTTTGAAAATCCAGGTCTAACAATAAAAGGAAAGACAAGGAAAGGAAACGAAAATGCCCAAATCCTACATTATGAGCATAGCTACCACTGGAGAAAGATATTTCAGTTAGTTACTATCATAATTGGATGGTACACCTGAAGAAGGCTGTTGGATGAATTTACTTAAACATTATGTTAACAACACAGACAGTAAAGAGTTTGAACATATATATACACATATATATAAATACAAAGAGAAAAAAAAAACAGATTTTATCTTTGTAGACATAAAATCACACTGCTCAATATTCAACACAGAAAATAGAACTAATTCTTATATATATATATATATATATATATATATATATATATATGCTCAATATTTAACACAGTAAATGGAACTAATTCTTTTATATATATATATATATATATATATATATGTGTGTGTGTGCGTGTGCGTGTGTGTGTATATATACATATATATATGTGTATATAATGCTCTTCCAACTTTGGAATAGAGCACTCTGGTTGATTGGGAGTTGTGCGCAAATATATATATCACTTATCAACCTTACTGACAGTCCAGTTCTATGTAGGGCAGAAGTAAAATGTCAGCCTCTGGGTCTGAAGCGAAGGTTTCGATCCTACCTTGTGATACTGGATGGGATAATGGATAGTCTATAGCCACACTGAAGAGTTGTAATACAACAAAACAGCTGTCTGTGGACGACTCAGTTATTTCATTATTATATATATATGTATATATATCTATATATATGTGTGTGTGTGTGTGCGTGTGTGTGTGTGTATATATATATATGTGTGTATATGTGCATATATATATATATATATATACATATATATATATATGTATATATATATATATATATATATTGTGTATTTAAGTAACACTCTTCAATAATAGAACAGATACTACACTGATCCACCCCAGACAGAATTGTCAGAGGCAATTCTCTGACCCAAGGTGCTGACTGGACTGTGATCTTGGACAGAGCCCACAGATACTTCGATCCTAGACAAAAGTCAAGATCCATACAAGAATAATCCAAATATTTTTGATGGGTACTATGCTCATATGTATATAGTATATAAGGCAAGGTACTATAAAATGTATGCACAAAATTATAAAAACAGGTCTGGTAAGCTAATAGAAACCGTCACATGACCATTGACTTTTGGCAGCATACTGTGTTGGGGTGATCAATTAAAAAATCAGAAGAAGGGGTGATCAATGAATGAATCATTTCTTTTGCCTCCCGATGGGAAGTGATCTCTAAAAAGTTTGAATATTTGAAAAAACAAGCATGAATTTAGCAGAAACTTAAATCTTGGGGGTGGTGGGAGTGAAAAAAACAAAAAATATCTTTTCTTGACACAATAAGAGTAAATTTTTAATTTTCAGCTCACTAGATCCATTGGTACAGCCTGTATACGTGATACATACAAACATAGCTAGCCATCTAGACCAACTTGAAAACTGAAGAAACCTTTGTTGACAATTGTGGTGGACCCTTTCTAATATAAAAGAATTAACCTATACGAGATGTCCCCTGGCATGAATGGAGGAATCAAGACAGTCTACTCCCATGGATTGAATAATGGGTCCAGTCTGAAATTCCAAGAACATTACTGAATACGGCTGGCACAAATACTTTGATCATAGGCTGAAGTGACAATTTATAAGTAAATAATACTGTCGTTTTTGACAAATACTATGCTATTATGTATATGATACATAAGGCAAGATATCACAAAAGAATGAACAAAATTACTGTTATGTATATAATATATAAGGCAAGATATCACAAAAGAATTAATGAAATTACTGTTATGCTTATAATATATAAGGCAAGATATCACAAAAGAATGAACAAAATTACTGTTATGTATATAATATATAAGGCAAGATGTCACAAAAGACTGAAGAAAATTACTGTTATGTATATAATATATAAGGCAAGATGTCACAAAAGACTGAAGAAAATTACTGTTTTGTATATAATATATAAGGCAAGATGTCACAAAAGACTGAAGAAAATTACTGTTATGTATATAATATATAAGGCAAGATATCACAAAAGAATGAACAAAATTACAAAAATACTTGACAAAAAATTCAGAAAATAATAATAGAGAAGGCAATTGTTAAGCAAGAAGGTTTAGATCAATGGATTTAATGAGGGAGGAGGTAGAGAAACAAGTCTTCTCTGGCCAAAGGACTAACACAAAAGAAAGAATAAAAACAGGATATTGACCATTCAAGGCATGTTGGACTTAGGCCAAATCAGATCAACAAGCCGTTTAGGATTGGTCAGTTGACTAACATCACCATTACCAAATGTCTTTGTTCTTTAACTTGAATTATAATATTTTAAGATAATGTTTTCCCATATCAGGAATTTACATAAAGATGGCTGCAGATAAAATTCATAACCAGTATTCATCAGGATGTGTGGGCAAACAGTTAACAGCCCGAGGATCAGAATGGCAAGCCAAGTTCATACTCTGACTGAGATCATTTGGATTTACTTTGCACTAACATCCTTAGGAAAGGCATGTTTCCAAATCCCCCCCCACTACCAACATGTCTTATGCCTAGGTTGCAGGGTAAGGTTCATCATCTCCCATGTCTAAAACAGACTTGAGAAAAGCTCATGTCAAACAATGGATCTCAAAAGTCTGATTTAAAATGAGAAAATAAAATTATCTATTATGAGGACAAGAGCCTCTCGGATAATTGGCCCCTGGACCATTTCCCTAATGAATATAATCATTTACATGGCCAACTATTTCATTTCAACAAACTTAAACCTCGCCTATGCTAGTGTCTGGAGGCATTTATCTGAGAGACAGTTGCCTTAGTATCTATTTGTCCACAAGTCAAACAATCAATTTGATGGCATTCATGTATCCGCTAAATCAAATGGAAAGGTGCTTGTGTTGGATGATTGAATGAGGGTTACTCCTCCAAAGAAAAAAAGAAAGCTGCTCAAATGGTGTAATGGTTAGCCCGTCTGCCTTACTTGCCGAAGGTTGCAGGTTCAATCCCAGTATAAATGAAGAGAACAAATTTCCCTATACACTCAATGGCTTAATACTCTTTAGTTGTTTGATAAGGGTGGCAGTATCCCTTCAGTGAACTTGTATCCTGGGGGTGGTTATAAAAACTTGCAATCATATAGTCCTGGTTCTGACCAGACTTGAGTCTTGCAAGGATCATTAAACTGACGCATGCAATTGTGACTTCTACATCATCCTCAATATTGAATTGGGAGTTGTCTCTTAAGAGACTGGATGCTTTATATTTTTATAGATAAGATATTCACAACAAGTGCTCATTCAGTACAATTGTAAAAATTGTATAATTGTAAAATATTCTAAACAAACCTATCAACCTGTTGGGTACTCTCACTATTACTATGATGTCATCTTCTACTACTTCTTTTCCAACAGTGTGAAGTCTTGTCTTGACCTTAAGTTTCCCTTCTATGCAAGAGGCTCATTTTATTGAGGGCCTCATTTAGAAGTAGAGGTCAAAGTCATTTTAAATAGTGAGAGGGAAGATGGTTTATGGGCAACATACTAGTAAACAAGCATGTATGGTTGAAGTAACCAGAAGTTATTTGTTACTTTGAGCAACCAGCAATAAGAAGGTCACAAATACAAGAATGAGCCAATCAGGATTAGGCCACTATGAAATAGGCAACAACAGAACATGTTAGATACAAAAATTTGTTAATTGACCCATTAACTGAGGCAGGTGGCAAAGAATAATAATTATCCATTACAAGATAGAGCCCTCATCCTTTGCAAGATAATCCATTGAAAGATAAAAACCCTAACTCAAAGATAGAAGAGAATTTCCATAGAATTGTGATGACTGAAATTTCCGTCATTCACAATTGGTGGGTTTATCTAATTTGGACAATTTTTGGTATGCTTTAAATCATTTTATAGAATCTAATTTTTATCTTTTATTTTCATTAGATGAAGTATTATAAATATTTATAATTCTAAAATTTTTATCACTATTTGTTACCATCATCTTAGTTTTATTAATTGCTTTTTATCGCAGCTTTTTACTCAAACCGATTACACTCCAGCAGTGAATAAATAGAGTTGATCGGAAAATAAAAAATAAGCCTTAGGAGAGATTGGAACCCACATCCCTTAAGCCAAGGGGAGTATTTATCTATTAGGCCATCAAAACTACAAGTGGACACTGAGGTTCAAATAACCTTTCAAACATATCCTGCATTTTGATGTTTGTTCACATTCCGGTGGTTATAAGCATTCAATACATTTTTTTCATTTTAAAAAATATTTTTCGAAAACCATTTACGCACTGAGAAAAAATGTAATACATGCATAAAAATTTCCCAGTTACTAATTCAATTGACCCATTTTTTCTTTTCAGAATACATTCAGATCTACACTGAAGACTGATTTCAGGTTCTTGGCAAATTTCAGATTCTTTGCAAATTTCAAGTTCTTTGCAAATTTCAGGTTCTTTGTAAATTCGAAATTCTCTGAAAATGTCAGGTTCATTGTAAAATCGATGTTCTCCACAAATTTCAAGTTCTTTGCGAATTTCAAAACATTATTATAGAAGATGATGATGATGGTGAAAAGTATGCAATGCAAAAATCAATAGTTTTACTGGTTGCAGAAAAAACTGCATCTACAAGAGCATCAAATTTAAAAAGATACACTTGCAGTGTTTTCATCCACAAGTGTTAGAGGCAGAATTTGAGAGAAATAGCAGTGCAAAAATTCCATCTACTTCAGAGTTTAATAAGAAATCAGAAATCTACTGGAGGACAAACACAATTATCAAGATTCTCCGCAACTGACATGGTTACCATATCAGAAAATTACAAACATCACATCATCAAAATGGTGGTGAAAAAAAGCACATGTTTCTTTCTATGACCAGCCACTCTAGGTTTGAATAGTGGGAAAACTTGGAGTTTTTTCTGGAAAGAGACAATATAAGGAGACTGGTAATTGCAGAGGCCAAGTATAAAAGCAAAAAACTTCAAAAAGTCTGAAAGGATGCTTTGTCTTTATTAAAATGGATGCATGCATCCCAGAGTTGCATTAATATTCGATTTGCCGAAAACAATAAAACGATAGTAATTTTTGTTTCAATTTCTGAGACAAGGTGTTGTTACTACTATACATTGATTTTTCATATCAGTTTCATTGTGTTTGTTGTCTTTATCACGGTGTTTCATCCATTGTACATTTCCTCAGATGTCTGCAGCATTCGGTAGAGAATCAATGTATGATAGTGACATCCTTTTTATTCATTAAATTGTGAGCTGTCTTTGTTTTCGTTGCTGTATTTCTAACTGCATATCTTGATTTGTATGAGAATAAAACTGTTCCAAACTTACAATGAAGACTTTCTATGAGAAAATGTCAACAAAAACTGTCACCAAAACACTAAATGTAGGTTTCTTCGGTCTTTGAGCTATTCTGGCTATGTATATATGTATCACCTGTACAGGTGGAGCTAGAGAGCTTGATATTTAAACATTTATTCCTTATCAGAAAAAAACTTTTTTTTTGTTTTTGGAAATTCATCCCCCCCCCATAAATTTTTTAGCTTGGAGTTCAATTTGCATTGTATGCACATGCTAATTTGGTCCCTTAGTTTGTATCCTATAGTATTCATGCTTGCTTTTAGGGAAATTCAGAATTTTTTAGTGATCACTGCCCAACAAAAGGCAATAGAAGTAACTTGTTCATTGATCACCTCTTTTTTTCCAACTATCAAATTGATCACCCCCGCATGGCATGCTTCCAGAATACATTGGTCATGTGACGGTTTCTATCGACTGAGTTACTAACCAGACCCGTTTTTATCAAATGGGGGGGGGCACAGGAGTCAGAACATTAAAAATATACTTGGTATAAATATCCCAAGTGAGTTGAGTAATTCTATGAAAGATCTATGCTGTAGGGTCTTAAGTTACAACTGGAACATTTATAAAATGCTCCGCAAACTGGAGACAAGATCAAAAGCTATGAACAGTTGTCAAGATTAAATGGGATTATGAAAATGCTTTCCTAATTCCAGACTATTGTCAGAGGTTTATACTCCGAAAGAAGCAGCCATACGATCCACCCAAAGAGCAAATATAACCTCAGGGTCCTACAATGGAGCACTACTCACGAAAGGAATGCCTAATCAATAAGTTTTGATCAATAACCAATACAGATTAAAAAGAATCTCCTGATTGTGTTCCAACAGTACAAAGAGAATTTTTTCCTGGAATAAATTATTCGTGACACGTGATTAGTAACCACGAAATAATGACAAGTCTTATTAGTCTCTCAATAGAAACTGTAATGTGACCAATGTCTTCCATGTTTGGGGGGATCGATTAAAAATTTGGTAAAAGGGATAAACAATGAATGAGTTACTTCTCTTGATTTTTGTTCAGCAGTGTCCACTAAAAAAGTCAAACTTTTCAAAAACCAGGCGTGGATGTCGCCAAACATAAACTAAGGCACCATTTTAGCATAGATATCATACATATACAGAGAGTCAGCCAGCCCAACTTGAAAACTGAAAAACCTATGTTGATGTTGACAGTTTTATGAAAGGTTCTTAATAAATGCTGCCTCTGCAGTGGGAAAGATGAAACTGCAAGCCACATAATTAGTGAATGTAGAGAGCAAGACCATGATAAGTACAAATATAAGCACGATAAAGTAACAAGTCATACACTGGGAACTGTGTGAACGATTTGGGTTTAACCTTGTGGACAAATGGTATCGGTACAAACTACAGATTGTCCTGGAAAGAAGAAAACACCAAGTACTTTGAGATTTTGTCAGCCAGACTGACCATTCCATCTAAATAAGAAGACCAGATCTGATAGTTGTGAATAAGGAAGAGATGACCAGCTAGATCGTGGACTTGGCTGTACCAATGAACCACAAACTGAATGTGAAGTGGAAAATTTGGAAAATATCAGGTTCTTGTCTATAAACTATGAAAGGTGTAGAAAAAGATGGTTAGGATAGTTTCCACTATTAGTTGGTGTACTATGAAATGTGTCATATACACAAACATCGAAATTAGATGACTTAGAAATTAAAGGAAGACCATGTTGCTGCCAGGTGTTCACAATGATAATAAGAAGCAGGCTGGTGATTTGAAGAAACTTGGTGTTACTCAATCTTCAGTGATAAACACCAGCCATTTGATGTGAGGTTTGACCAAGTCAGTACAAGCTGGCATTAGGCCTGGGCTAAATATGAGCCCCCACCTTAAACTGCTTATTTTTGGAATCAGTGCTTACATAGCTTTGCTGTCTAAGTACCCAATAATTTTGGAAAACCCTCTCAAAATCTTTGTCTGCAAAGTCAAGCCATTCATTCGTTCACTGATACACATTTTCATGCTGCATACATAATGTTCTCACAAGTAACAGAACGGAATAAAAGATCTAGTATGATATATCAAAAAGGTAATTGCAAGCAATTTTCTCTGTATCTGAGACCATAGAAAACAGTATTGTGATAAGAAGCAGTAAATACAAAAGTACATTCATGTTTGTTCTGTATTCAGAATTTATCTATATCAATATTTTATGAATACTTAAAATATTAATAGTTTGTGCTAAAGCACCCCCCCAACTCTCTTTACAATATCAATATTCTTTACCAAAGGGTTCCTGCCTTTGCCTTTAGTAAAGGGGAGTAGGCCCATGCCAACGACCTATCTGACCACCCTCCTCTATCCTAGCCTCTGGTGTGAGGTGTGACGATGCAAATATATGGAATGATAATAAAACAAAAAGAATACAGATCTGGTTAGTCACTTAATAGAAACCGTCATATGACCAATGTCTTTTGGCAGCAGTGGTTGAACAAATTATTCATTGATCATCCTTTTTTTCAATTTTCTAATTGATCACCAGCAAGGATCAGAATGGTGAAAATGAGAAGACAAGTTTGGTGAGTTATTCATAGTAACCATCGTGTAACCAACATCTTTTGGCAGCTTGCTGTGTTGGGGGCGATCAATCAAAAAAATTGGTAAAAGTAGTGATCAATGTATGAATTATTCCTCTCCTTTTGTTGCGTGGTGATCACTAAAAAAAGTCTGAATTTAAAAAGATAACCAGCCAGAATCATTTGAAACGTGGAAAAACCTATGTTGACAGTTTTGGAGACAGTATTGGTTGACAGTTTCTAATAAGACCACTGTCCTGAATTGGTCATCTGACCAAATGGAAAATATTGATCCTAGACAATCTGTATAAATCAATTCCCAAATGACCAGAATTAGAATCAGAAAAAAAAAAAGTTAAGAAGATAAACCGAAAGATAATCGATAAGTATTGAATTCATCAATATTGACAAACACAGACACACAAAAGAACGTTTGTGTTGGAAGAGAAAAAGAGGTTTAGAGAGGGATTGGGTTTCTCATTGTGGTCAGTTGTTGGTCTGGCCGGTCCAACTGGAATAACTGGTCAGTTGAGACTGATGACTATGTCAAATGAGTTCTTAAGGAGGAGATAACTCATAAAGCCTCTCTGATGACTTCAACAGAACAAGTATGAACTAAGCTTAGCTAGAGGAGGTGCAAGGAGACTGACTCAGTAGTCCCTGACCACTGGGACATGGACTGGTATTGGACTGCAAATCAGGACTGGACAGCAAAGCATGTGATTCTAAGCCGTAAGGAGACTATGATTTCGCAATATTTCTTTGTAAAATAAAACAAATTCATTTCTTTGGATCCCTATATCGAAATCATTAGATAAACTCTTTTAGGAACAAAATTGAGTGTATTAGTCACTTATAAGTACCTTATCACCTATTGATTAATATTTCTCTCCCATTGGCCAGCCTGCAAAAATGTAGTCAATATTAAAACGGTCAGTTATGTAAAAATGGTTAGGGACCTCTGGCATAAGCATTACTCTTGTGGATAATGGAATCAGCAATCCAAGTTTATGTTTTGACTGAGGCTGTTTGTGTTCACTTTGCTCAAATACCTTCAGGAAAAGCATGAATCCACTTCCTTTGTGAGTTATGGGTAAATAGCAAGAGTAATCCAGCTGGTCCCAAGCATGGGTAAAGGAGAAGGGTCGGATTTGGGGTTAGCAACTCAACCTTGTAAAAACTTGCTCGCTACAGAAACTGCTAATTACCCAACACTGTGTGATTGCAACCCTATGCTCTGCAAGATGTCTATATTTGCAAAAAAAAGCTTAGCTTAGTATAGTCACCAGTGTGTCACAAAGATGTCTATATTTGCAAAAAAAGTTTTGCTTAGTATGGTCACCAGCGTGACACTAAGTGAGGACCGAACTCACTATACGGTATAAGGTATAAGTATATAAGAAAATTGCTCAATGTGTCTCAGCAAATGAACCCACTTGATTGACAAAGGTTTTCAAACTGCTGCAATATGACATTATCAGACGTTAAATATGGACAATCTTCTGTTCCATAATTTCAGAATCCTGAAAATTAAATATTTGGAAAAAGCATTTTCTTAGGATAACATTCAATAATCAATATAAATGCCTTTTTCCATGACCATTTATGTTTCAAATTCTTCAGTTCAAAAAAGAAATCTGATAAGTGTTAGCTAAGATTAACTATTGTTAAAAATCTTTGAAGCAAATAACGTTTTAGCAAGGTGAGGATGTTCTACAACAGTGTCACACACAACATTATATAAACACACACAATAGTGTCCATTAACTCTTAGGATAGTTTTACCATAATTCTTTTATAAGAGCTCCACGATTGATTCCTTTTTTTTAAAAATCCTCTTGCTCTGTGAAGAGCGTAGCCATTGACAACACACTGATAATGCACTGAGCTCCGGGCAGTTTTTCTCCAGATCCTATCAGGAGGGTCCGTCTGTCTCCATCTCCACTTTGGTATCTCTGCACCAAGTATCCTGGGTCTTTCTTTCTTTCTCATTCCCTGTGGGTCCCAGATCCTGTCTAGTGTTATTGCTGACAGGAATTACCAAGTTGAAAATTTAAACATTTACTCTCCATTATTTATAAAAAGAACTTTGAGAAAATTTTTTAAAAAATACCCCCCTCCAAGTACTTTCTAGCAAGGAGGAGGGGGGTTCAATTTACCATATAAGTTTATGCTAATTTAGTCTCTAAGTTTGTGTCCAACATCATTGACGCTTGTTTTTTTGTTTTTTCAAGTACACACTTTTTTGAGATCATGGCCCAAGAAGAGACATAAGATGAAAATTATTCATTAATCATCCCTCGAGTAATTTTTTTAATTGGTCCCTCCCAACTCAACATGCTGCCAAAAGATGGTTTTTATTGAGTGACTTACCAGACCTGTTTCTGTTTATTTTTTGATTAGAAACATGCCTACACACATCAAATACATATAGTTTTATCTACTGAACACCTACGAAGGCACAATTATTAGCAAGTTTGTCTCGCAGAGCAGGAGGTGGGTTTGGGTATAATGGTTATCAGCACAGAAAATCAAATGCTGTAAAAACTGTTCCAAGCTGAAATAATCAAAAAAGCTATTACCATTTATTTTTATGGAGAAATCTTTTGAGGATTCCTTGACACATAATGATGATGGTATGTTAGGCTCAGCCTTCAGAGGTTGGAGTATTTGGAGGTACTGAAAATTGGGGTGTAGAAGAGAAGGGAAGAGGGTGGGTGCTGCCTCTAGAATGCCGTTTTTACTTCTCACCTGTTTTTGTGGAAGCAAAAAAGTGGCATAGAGTGCTCTTTTGAAAAGCCGATGTTACCTGCATCTGATCTTTTGAAAAGTGTCAAAAGGTTAATTTCGACAGTTCTAGCTGCTTGAAAAGGTTAAAAAGTATCTTAAATGCTTCAAAGCCTTACTTGAAAAGGTCATTCAGTTTTGTCAAACTACAGTTCAAACCTGCGATCACAAGAACAAGTACAAAAAGAACAATCCTCACTAAATTTAAGGGAGTAAAAATGAACATTACCCTACCATGATTTGAAATCACAATCAACTGATTGGTGGTGGTGTTTCTTACTGATCAAGCTAAATTGACAAATCTTACATATCACCAAAAATTTATGTTAAAAATATGCCTGGGCTTTTTTCATTCTAATAAATGAATAAACTTCTATGAAAATACCATTTACCAACTGTGATTTGAAATCATGACCAACTAATAGGTAGGCTGGTATATTACCAGCAATATTTAACTTCCAGATATACAAGAATTATTTCATTCTAATGAATGATTACATTTATCCTTGAAATTTTTTTTCTATTTATCATGCATAAAATACAAAAGTTGCAGTAATCATCTTTGGAGTTGAAGTAGGAGTTAAGTTTAACCTAGCAGCAACCAGGCTTGTCCACTTTATTTCTTCCAAGCAAAAAATCTTCTTTTTAATCTACTCCGTGAAAAAAAGTTTTTCATTGCAATAAAATAAAAAATTAATCTATAACAGTCAAACCAAATCACTAGCATTTTTGTTCAAATAGTCATCACTAGATTGGTCCTACCTTTCCAGAAAAACTAAAGGAGATAACTAAAACTTCTAGTATCACTTAAAAAAACACAGCACCTGAAGTATGTTGCCGATGTAACTAGATAAGAAGTTGGGTCATTTCGAAAACAAATACTTTTTTTTGACTGACTGTAAAAAGTTTACACATGATATTTGGCCAAAATCTGAAAAAGAACAGAGTATCTTCACAGGGCAAATAAGCAAGAGGGAGTTCATGTCCTTCATGAACAAAATCTATTAGTAAAGATACTTCAAGGCAGAGCTTAACAAACTTTTTTTCATTGGCGACACTTTTCAAAAATAGGTGTTTTTTCACAACACATTCATCATCATCAGTCTTTTAACATCCGTCGTTTCACATAGACCTTCCCCAGGATTTGCCACAATTCTCTATCATGGGCTCCGCGGAGCCAGTATTTCTTGAATTTGTCTAGTTCATCTCTCAATCTTGTGTTCTGTCTGCCTCAGTTTCTCATGTGATCTCTGGAGATCCATGTTGTGAGACGTGATGTCCATCAGTTCTCTTTCATTCTTGCAACATGGCCTGCCCATTGCCATTTGAGTTTTTTAATAGTTTCTATGACATCACGAACACCCGTTTTCTTCCTTATATACTGTGCTGTCTTGTGATCTCTCCATGTAAGGTTGAGCATGATTCTCTCATGAACACATTACTCAAGTTTTGTTAGCCGAGTCAAATATATAATGTCATCCCAGCAGCTCAACAGATTCAGGGAATGTATCTTTTGAACAATATACAAACTTATTTACGTGACACGCCCGAAGACTATCAGTGGCAAACTAAAGTGTTGCAACACATAGTTTGGAAAGCTCTGCTTTAAGGGTACAAAGTACCCAATAAAGAAATTTGAGGACGATGGTGATGATGATGATGATGATGTTAGAGAATGACGTCACTAGATTTAGGATAGTAACCATGACTACAGACAAGCCAAGTGTTTTCTTACTTACTAAGATTGGGAACAAGTTATTGTTTTCTTTCCCCATATTCTGATCCTAAACACAAATTCAAACAAAGTTACCTTTGTTTAGGAATTGATTATTTGATGTTAGTAACTACCAACCAATCATGACTAATACCGCTGATAGAAACGGTCATGCAGAGTCCATCTCTTTATTTAATTGATAAAACATGGCAAGATATCAGGACCACTGTCCCCCCCACCTAGATAAATAACTCTTGACCATTGCCTATAGACGATTTCCGCCTGAGTCTGACTATTTACTGCATCGCCCATAAATGAATACACTTCTACATATGAATATCACTTTTTTAATACAAAGCTGATTTTCTTCTAAACCAAGCATAGCAGGATTTTATTATTTCTAGTGGAGCATTAAACGATCAAAACAGATATTATCAGGAATTATTTATGAACAATCTCAACAGCATTGAAACCCAGTAACCCAAAATATTTTTGTACTCATTTTTGGATGGTAAAATATTCATATTTTTAGCAACAGAGTTTTCAAAACAGTAGAGTTCGGTCATAGATAACACCTGATGATATGTGTTTTGATTGTAGAAATGTTAGAATTGTTAGAAATGATAAAACCTTACTCTGTTTGGTTTAGAGGAAAATTAACTTTCTATAGAAAAAAAAATGTTGTGGTGGTGTAGTCATTTATGGATGAGACTGTACCTTGCTAACTACTTAATTTTTTCAGACTTTAACTATGATTTTACAATTGTTATGCTATTGTCAGGGGGCAATTATCTGGGGTGGCATGTGGGACCAGTTGTCTGAGAACTAACATGGTAGTATTATTGAATTTTGTAATCCAAAATTGTAAAAAAGGTTGTTCAATGAATAAGTTACTTCTCTTGCCTTTTGTTGGGTGGTAATCATTAAAAAAGTCTGAATTCTAAAAAAACAAAAACTGAGGGACTAATTTAGCATGAACTTACACTGTAAGAAAAAACAAAACAAACTAAAAACTTATTTAGGGAGAAATTTAAAAAAAAACAATAAAATATTTTTTCTCAACATCATCATCATGATCATCATGATCATCATCATCAGTCTTTTAACATCCGTCGTTTCACATAGACCTTCCCCAGGATTTGCCACAATTCTCTATCATGGGCATCGCGGAGCCAGTATTTCCTGAATTTGTCTAGTTCATCTCTCCATCTTGTGTTCTGTTGGCCACGGTTTCTCATGTGATCCCTAGGGATCCATGTTGTGAGACGTTATGTCCATTGGTTCTCTTTCATTCTTGCAACATGGCCTGCCCATTGCCATTTGAGTTTTTTAATAGTTTCTATGATGTCACAGACCCCAACATAGTAAGGAATAAATATTGAAATATATAACCCACTAGCTCAACTGATACTGCCTGTTGGCATGTCACATTCATTGATAGTCAGCTAGCTACACACAGTTGGAAACTGAAGAAACGCTGATGCTGACAGTTTTGGTTGACAGTTTATAATTATGTATCATGTGGCAAAAAGATCCGTATCTCATATGCTTTTGCATTCGTATAATTAAGTACTTTGCGTTTAACCAAATCTTGTATTTCTCTTTGATAGAAAAAATTTGGTTTTGATAAGGTATGATAATATAATACAATATCAAATCCAGAAATTTACCAAAATTTGGAGTTTTAAATCAAGCAAAAAAATCTAAATCAATGAGAAATGATTTGGACAAGAAAAAAGTTTTAATCAAGTTATAAAGTTTTCATCAAATACAACATGCTAAAATGGAGATGGACTGGACACTAAGCAAGAAGAAATGACAACAAATGGAGCAAAAGGTTACCCGAGAGGCACCCATTGGACAGTAAATACAATAGGAAAAGACCTGATACAAGATAAAGGCATGAAATAGAAGGTTTGCCAGTTAAACACGGCAAAGATCAGCACAGTCGCAGTCATCATGGAAGAATATGGAAATGGCCTTTGTCCAGTAGTGGACTTATAATGGCTAATGATGATGAACAACATTGCTTTAAATTTGCATTGTCATCTATTAGTAAAGGTAGATATTACTACTAATGTGTAATTAGTAATTACAATTAGGTCTTAACACGGCTTAGTTTTTTTAATCTCTACACTAAAATTCCAAATTGCCACCATATATATTCAAGTTGGCCCCATGTGGGGCATGCACCCCACATTTTCAATCACTGATGTTCATCTATTTTGAGTTCCAAATTCTGGTTGTCAAATATCCTGTGTATGTGTACATATGTGTATGTGTATATGTGTGTGTGTGTGTATGTACATATGTGTGTGTATGTGTGCGTTCGTGTGCGCGCGTGTGTGTGTGTATGTGTTTGTGTGTGTGTGTGCGTGCGCGTGTATGTGTATGTGTGTTGGAATACACATAATATGTAAGATTCCAGTGTCACAAAACCAGAATCTCCTTGAGGCAAAACTTTACAAAACCTCACTTTAATTCCATGTTTGATTTGGGGAGAGTAAATAATAATGAAGAGGAAAATCCCAATAAAGCATTATGTACATATCTGACATGATCTTCGAGATGATAATTACTCTATCCTCTCTCTCTTGAAGACATTTACTGGAATACCTCCTGATGACAGTCAAAAACATTTTTATGATAGTCTTAGGAGAAAAAAAGATGTTATGGAGTTGTAACGTCAGTCATAGATAGAGGATTGATAGTAACATTGCTGTGTTTGGATAATACCAAGGCTCAAGATATGGATCAACTCGAGATCACTGTATTTTTGTCTTGAGCTTTAATAATAGCATCCACTCCAGTGTCTATACATAAGGCACATCGTTTGACTTCAGTTAGGATGGTTTTCCTGGCTTTTCCTTTCAATGTCAAGAAATAGCAGGATCTTTCTGCTTTTAATGTAAGTCTGTAAACACACTCTGTATTTCTGATTCCTTCTTCCTATCATAATTTAGGAGATTATCTCTCATTTCTGGAGGGTTCTTACATGTTGCAGCCATGATTCGTGGGTTGACAGGGCTTGTGTACTTTTGAATTTACCAGCAGAGTAGGTAATCTTGCCTAAGTGAAGGTTATTGACAGTAAATCACGCTGCTACTATGAAAATGTTTGCTTCCCTTTCTGTTGCAAGTTACAAATAAAGTACATAAATTCATAACTAGGCTAGCGAATCAACAAGTCTAAACCTTGATCATTCTTCTAATATACACACGCACACTTATGTACCCTTTTCTAAATTCCCATCTGCGCATGGAGGAAGTTCTCTCAAGATGACTGGCGTTGACCTGCATCCAAGAGCGACTGAGTAAGAATTCCCCTGGTAGCCTGAGAATTGAATGAGACAGCTTGCCTGAAAATGACTTTGGTAGAGGAAAGTATCATAATCATGGGTGTACTCTACCACTTTTTCCAAGGCAGGGAGCAGGGCAAAAGAAAATATTCAGAATATATCCAAGAGGCAGCCTTATTACCGGTGAATAATAATACCACCTTTTTATATAGGTACATTTAGTTGGATGTACATAGAACAATTGTACAGCAACATTATCCCTAATTGATTAGAAGGTTCCAATTTTCAAACCCCCTCACCCCAGGTTGGAAGACCTGATCCATGGGGAACAAATGCCCTGTTTGTTTCCTGTCCGACAAATACCCATGACCACAATCATCCTGATTGATTAACTATAACAGTATCAAAAGTAAAAACCTGAATAGGTTTTCCATGGAGGTTCAACTTGCAATGTAAGTTTATGCCAAATTGGTCCCTTATGTCTGGCAGTGTTTATACTTGCTTTTTGAAAATTCTGACATTTTTAGTGACACAGCAAAAGGTGTGAGAAGTAGCTAATTCATTGTATTATCCAATTTTTCAATTGATTATCCCCAACATGGTACGCGGCCGAAAGGACGTTGGTCATGCGACAGATTTTATTGTGTAACTAACCAAGCCTGTTTTAATACAATCCAAGGCATAAATTACCATTCAGAAATATGTAGTAATGTGGTCAAAACATAGCCGACATTCCTGTTATATCATGCTAGTGCAGAGTTAGGGTTAGGGGTGGGATAGTGTTAGGTAATTTCGGACCACAGTTTTTGGAGCATGGGATGCAAAAATAAAGCAGTAATATCAGGGCCCAGTATGTTTTTGTGTAGACTATATCAGTTGCATTGAACGTGAATCAAGTCAACGCATGGTTGTGTGACCAGGTCAGATGGTGGGTTATGTTTCTTCTAAGTCTTCTGCTTCTGTCTTCCCATCTTGTAAATCTAGAAGCATGCATTCTCTGCTGTTTCTCAATCTTGGTACAGCTTTCTTTGGTTCGTACGTCAATGTCTCCCGGGAGTCTACCTACAGAGCGTCATATGTGTCCCTGACAACCGATTCCCATGAGATAAATCTTGCATTTCACATCTGTGCTGCAGATCAGAGTAGAGACCAGTTTTCGTTGTTCTTGTCAAAATGTGCGCACATGCACGTTTTGCAATCAGGGCACAAAATAAATTAATGTGTGCACAAAAAAATGTGTGGGGGTAACTTATTAAATTTCAATTGAAAAAATATTGATTCCCTATTTTTACTTTAAAAGTGAGCTCAACATTTTGTCACAGGAAAAAAATTTGCACAGCATGATTCTTTGTGCACACTGACGATAAATAATTAAAGTGAACATTGCCTGTGTTCCCTCTAAATAGCACTGCAGTATGGCTTTGAGTTCTAGAAGTCACATTTGGTTGAACTCTATACTTGTCTTGAAAGAAAAAAAAAGTTTCAATGATGAAACTCTTGCTTCAAGTATTATTATTTGATAGTGGAATTATTCCAAGAGTACGATGCATACGAATTGGCTCGTGATTTCTGTCACCAGACTATCAAGAATTTGTTTTTTTTCCAATGAATAAGAAATAAAGAGAAATCAATACGCCAAATATCATTTTATTATAAGTAACTGACCTTTGTTTCATGAACTCTGTACGGAAAAAAATCAATGACTGTCTCAAAAGTGGAAATGTCTTTTACATAATCCACATGCCAATGTCATTTGTCAGGGGAAGAAATTGTACATGGATCCTTGATCACTCCCTCTGTAGCCCATGGCTTACACTTCTAAAATATTTTATTGAAATTTTCTGAGAACTTTTAGAGATATTGTGTGGACAGACATGAACTTTTGGTGATATTGTAGACAAGTAATTACAATGTAAAAGAAATGATTTTGCAGAGGACCAACCCTAGAAATTAATCACCCTTTCCTTAGCCTATTGCCCACCATTCCATGAGATTTCATTGAAATTCATTAAGACCTTTTGGAGATACTGTGTGGAAAATAATGAGCATATATATAAATCTATTAAGAAAAAAATGGACAAAGTATCACTCAATCAGAAATAAATTCCTGGAAAATCTCAGAAATTTGACCAATTCTTTCTTACCACACAGCCCACCTATCCACATTTCATTCAAACCTATGGAGTACTTTTGGAGATATCATATTAACAAACAGACAGATGAGAAGATGGATGGGAAGATACAAATGAATATATATATCTATCTGACTTGGAAGATGTAAACTATGTGTACTCAAATGAACAGATATGTATGCATGAAAGATACATGTATGTATTTGTATACAAAGTATATATAGTCAGAAACCATGGGATATATACAGGTCCAAGAAGTCTTGAAAGGGTTAAGATTGTCAAATACAAGTTATTCCTCCTGTAATGCTCCTATTCACCCCAATCCCCATGAGGAAAGAGTGTGACACAAGGTCGGTTTTTAACGTAGGGATTCCATCCACAGAAGCGTGTGGGTGGGAACTTCAAAAAAATTCTCTTTTGTCTTTGCGACTATCGTCACAAAGACATGAGCTTGGTCTCAGGACTCAAGGTGAACACTGAGCTCTCTGGTCTTGACTTCACATGGCAGTACTATACCTGATAAGGCAAAACCCTGTTGGCCATAGTACCACACCTTCATCTGTCTAGTCTTAAATGGTCTGCTCCTCGGACACCAGGGAGCTACGCAAAGCTCATGTAATGCTGACCTTTTATGTTATAACCTTTGAGCACACATCACTTTCTTTTGTGCACTAGTTGCAAAATGTATGTGCATACAAACAGCTTAGAGGAAACTATGATCTCTCACACACACTCAAAAAGGAAATATGTACTTTTAATTCATAGGTGATTAATCTGGCCTCTACTCATAAAAATGATGTTGCTAGGCCCAATCAAAGATATAGAATGAATTATGGTAATAAGAGATAAAGTTGAGTCATTAATCTGTTACTCACTAGATGGTATCAAAAGAAATAGAGCATTTAGCTTTCATCCATACGAATGATGATATCATGGGCATCCGCAGCCACGTTTCCAGAATGGAGGGGGCAAAACGATATATTTACCGGACCTGGGAGGTGGGGACAAACGATATATATATTTGGAAATTAACTCAGCAGCAAAAGAATGATACCATTTTTTGTGTGAGTATGTTGATTCGGGGTTATATAAAACAATTATACAGCATCGTTGTCCTTTATTGACTTTGTGGTTCCAACTTTCAGACCCCTACCCCAACTAGGTGAGAAGGCTCGATCCAAGCAGAGAGGGGAAGGCGCACACGATACACACACCCCTCCACCCAGTAAATCCCCATTGATGATATGTTCTGGAGATAATTCTCAAAGATAAAGATAGTTTGGTTAAAATGCAGAAACCAAACAGAAGGAAATGATTATATGTTCATCATGGTGTCAGTCAGTAGAATATAAAACAGTTCTGGTTGGTCACTCAATAGAAACATCCATTGGCAGCAAGTTGCGTTAGGGGTGATCAATTCAAAAAATGAAAAAAATAGGCTGATCATTGAATATTTCTTCTTAAGACTTTTGTTGGGAAGTGATCACCAAAAAAGTCCAAATTAAAAAAACAAAACAAACACGAATACTGCCCGATACAAAAAAGGGACTAATTTAGCGTAAACTTACATTGACAAATGGAACTCTCCACTTTCGAAAAACAAAAAAGTTTTTTTTTAGACATAATAAAGGAGTAAATGTTTAAATTTTCAGCCTTCTAGCTCCCTTGGTGTGGCCTATATGTATGACAGATAGATAGATCGCCAGCCAGCCAGCCAGCCAGCCAGCCAGCCAGAATCACTTAAGAACTGAAGAAGCTTATGTTGCCATTTTAGGTGACAGTTTTGGCTAATGGTTTCTAATGCACTGATTTATTTAAATCGGTGTCCTCATTTTAGTTGATATAGGAGGTGTGGCTATCAAATAACATGACTGGAAGTCGAAAAACTATCTTTTATTGACAGAGACCTTCTCTACAAATCATTTTGATGCTGAGTTTTCAATTTTTGTGAAGGATTTGTTTGATGTTTTAACATTCTTGCTGGCTATTGACATGGAGGTCCACAACATTGATCACCTTCAACATAAACTTAACCTTCATGAAATTTTGTTCCACTCAAACACTTTTACACATGAGGTCCATTTTTCTCCGTATACTTCAGTTTGCATATTTTAGGAAATATTTTTTTGTTTCTTTCCCACACACTTATTTATATACCCATGACTTTCCACACAATATCTCCAAAAGTTATTCATGACTTTGGACTTTAGGCTATGAAGATAGTAATAAAATTTTGAGGCAAATCCAGTTAACTACTCCACATAGTAAGTATATGTCCACATCACACAATATAGCTAAAATTTCATGTCTGTCCACACAAAAGGTGTTCTCCTCCTCCTCCTCATCATCATCATCATTATCATCATCATCATCATCATCATCATCATCATCATCATCATTTGTCTTTTAACGTCCGTCATTGGACATGGACCTTACCCAGGATTCGCCACAATTCTGAATTTGTCTAGTTCATCTCTCCATCTTGTATTCTGTTGGCCTTGGTTTTGCGATCTCTGGGGATCCATGTTGTGAGTCATGCTCAATGAATTTCACTTAAATCTCATGGTTCGGGGGGGCAATAGGCTTTGGAAGAAGTGACCAAATTTTAGGACGGATCTATGCACAATTACCCTCTCTAATAATAGTGTTGGCAGAAGTATGCACTCTTTAGGTGCTTTCTAGTTCCTATATGAAATACTGAAGATATTTCATCCCAGTCTCAGACAAAGTGTCACTACCTTTGAACAAGTGGAAAAGTTATTTCATTTTTTTTATAAACCTACTCGGAATACACATAGAAAGTATCAACTAGGAACCTTGCCATAGAGCAACTGTTAGAATTCAAGTCTCTCAGACCATTGCCATTACATTGAGTTCAATTCTCACTGGGAGCCCCACTACTGTGGCCTCATGCCATACTAAGCTATGCTTTGTGAATACCAATAAATTTTGTCGTGTTTGTTTACCCTGAAAAATTATTTTTGCAGAATGGTCAAAAAATGTGATCTTCCAGTTTGTTGTATTTCAATAAAACCCAAATTCATAAGAGACAAGTTGGTCTGATGAATAATGCTTGCTTTTAATCAAGGAGAATCGCTAAAACCAATCCATACTATTTGCTCACTCCCCTAGATTGATTGTCTGAGTAAAGTTGCAATAAAAATCAAGTGAAAAATTTAGAAGATAATACAAGTCAAAAATTAAGAGTTACATTTGAAAGAAAATGTAAAAATCATATATCATATTATCAGTAGACCAAGTGTTTCTTCTTATTTCAGTCTTTCAATTCTGGTTGGAGTGTTAATTTAACTTAAATCTTCCTAATGCATTTTTCACTGACTCAGTGGATTATTCTTGGAGCAAATCTTTAATAAATGATTTTATTGGGAGACATTATACCACATCATCATCAGTTTATTAGCGTTCGTTGTTGGACATAGACCTTCCCCAAAATTTGCCATACCTCTCTATCACGGGCATCATGGAGCCAGTATTTCCTGAATTCATCTTGCTCGTCATACCATCTTACTTTCTGTTGGCACAGCCTCTCACCTGATCTCTGGGTATCCATGTAGTGAGACATGATATCCAGCGTTTGTCTGACATTCTTGCAACAAGGCCAGCCCATTGCCATTTGATTTTTCTAGCAGTCTCCATGATGTCTTGGATTCCTATCTTTTCTCTGATATACTGTGCTGTCTTATGATCTCTCCATGTAAGAGCATGATTCTTTCATATGCACGTTGCATGGTTCTCAGTTTGAGGGTCAATCTTTTGGTTAGGTTCCATGTTTCAGCTCCGTATGTGACTATTGGTGGGATACATTGGTTGTATACCCTTCTTTTCAGGACAAGTACGATTTTTTTGTTTTTGGAAGTTGAGCTTGCTCCACCGAAAGCTTGTCAAACTAGTGTGATTCTTTGCTTTATTTCTTTTTCTTTTGATGCCTTCATGGAGACTTGCTGTCCTCGGTAAATGTAGTGGTTTACTTTCTTCAGCTCTCCATTTTCAATTTTGATCCTTGTTTCTTTGGCCCCAACGTTAGTTGATCATGACATTTGTTTTGCTGAAGTTCATGTGGAGATCGTGAAGGTTCTTAGCAATAAGGATGATATCGTCAGCAAATCTGAGGTTACTTAGGTATTCTCCATCTATCCTCTGTGTTCCCATTCTAAGTTTCAGAACATCATCTCGAGACAAGCAGTGAAGAGTTTGGGTGAGCTGGTATCACCTTGTTTCACTCCTTTTTCTACCACATACCAAAGCTAATTGCCTTTTACCTGAAGTTCAAAATTCCAGTTTCTTTTTTACCTATATGTAGTAATTGTGAAACTAAATAAGGAATTGTTCTGCCCAACTCCCCCCCAATACACTTAGGGACCTTTGTTTCTACTTACCTATATTTTGGAGGGAGTTGAGCAGAAGAATTCCTTTAAGGTAAGACCATACTCCCTGGACTGCGTTTGTGTTTTCAATTTATGGTTCTTAGAGGTATCCTCACCTCTCTATAAGAAGCTCTGCCCATCAGGTGGTCTGTCGGGCGGTTGGTAGGTCTATCCCCACATTGTTTCTCAGCTGTTTTAAGTCAGATTTACTTGAAATTTGGTTGAAAGGTGTGCCCTGATGAAATGTTTCTTACCTAGAAAAATCTTATACTCAGAGTAACGTGATCTGGCAATAATGGCGTTCAAACTTTATGCTTTAAAATTCATCAAAATCAAATTTTCCAACTGTTTCAAGTCAGATTTACTTGAAACTGGGCAGAAAGGTCTTCCTTGATAACATACTTCTAACTAATAACAAAACCTGCAAGTTCAATGAGGCATCCACTATAGAGATTAAATGCTATTATTGCCAGATCCCGTGACCCTGAGTTGAAGGTAATTCTAGATAAGAAGAAATTTATCAAGGAACAAGTAAATCTGACTCAAAACAGCTAAGAAAATCGATTCTAAAAGATAGAGATAAATGCCATCATTGTCAGATCACATGACTTGGAGTTGAAGATAATTTCAGGTAGGAAGCCTCTTATCAAGGAACATCTTCCAATCAAGTTTTAAGTAAATCTGACTTGAAACTGCAGAGAAAATCAGTTACCGATTAAACGTCATTATTACCAGATCACATAACCCTGAGTGGAAGATTTTTCTAGGTTAGGAGTATCTTATCAAGGGACACTTTTCTACTATTATTACCAGATCACATAACCCTAAGTGGAAGATTTTTCTAGGTTAGGAGTATCTTATCAAGGGACACCTTTCTACTAAGTTTCTAGTAAATCTGACTTGAAAACTTATAGTGGACACCTCACTGAACTTCCAGTTCTTGTTCTTATAAATAAAGACCTCCTCCTTTTTCTTCTTCTTTTCCTTCAACATGTCAATCAAAATTGTTTCAAGCGCACAGAAATATTATGATGAAAACAACCAAGATTAAGATACTAGTCTGAATAATTTGTGATGTGATCATAGTGAGAAACTAGTTTGCCAATATGAAAGTGATAGTGAGTCTAGTGCAGGAATGTGAACCTTTCTATGGAGAAAGAGAAAAAAATACTTGAAAACATTTTTATAAAAGTTTGTTTAAACAATCAATAACTGGGGTGATAGCTGATAGATTAAATTTTGCCATTTGAAAGAAAAAAAAATCACAAACAAATAATCATATCTCCTGCATACCAATAAAATGTTTTTGAATGCTCAAGGTTGCACACATGGCATAGGTTTGCCACCCCTGGAGTACAATGATTGGATGAGACTCTATATGTTTATTGCACAACCCTTGACCCAGTATTTCACAAAAGGTTATTTGCTGGGAACATCAAACATTGGTTAAAACTGATGCGATAACATGAAACAAATCTTTTGCAAGGAAGAGAGGCCCTTCATCTGAACAAGCAGCACTCGATTTGTTTGTCATGGAGAAAAACAGCTCGAGTATCACTTGAGAGTGAATTGGATTAAAATGAGAAAAGAGGAGGAGGAAAGAGAAAAAAGGGAGGAGGAGGGAAGAGAAAAGGGAAGAAGAGGAGGAGAATGAGAAATAATGAGGAGGGGAAGGAAAGGAAGAAAGGAAGGAGGAGGTATCAAAAGGAAGGGTTGAGAAGGGGAGGAAAATAAAAAAAATAATTAGGAAGAGGAAAGAGGAGAAGGGGAGGAAAGGGAAAAAAAGAGATAATGAGGAGGAGGAAAGATGAGGAAGGAAAGAGGAGAAGAGGAAAATGAGAAACAATAAGATCAAGGGAAGAAGAAAGGAAAGAGAAGAGGAAAAATGAGAAATAATGAGGAGGAAGAAAGAAGAAAGGAACGAGGAAGAAAGAGAAAATGAGGAATTATTAGGAGAGGAAAGACAAGAAAGGAAGGAGGAGGAGAGGGAAAATGAGAAATAAAGAGGAGGAGGGAAGCAAAGGATAAAGATAAGAAAAAAGAAACTGAAAAAGAGGGGGAAATAGCAATGGAGATAGGGAGGAGAGGAAAGAGGATGAAAAGAAAATAAGTTAGAGGTAGAAGACAAGGTGAAGGGAGAGTGGAAAAGGAGAGAAGGGGAGAGGGAGAAGGAGATGGAAAATAATAAAAATTATGAGGAAGGGGGAGGAAAGGAATTGAGGAAGGAGAAGGAGAACAGGTCAAAGAAAGGAGAAGGAAGAGAGGGATGAAAGAAGTGAGACAAGGAGGGAAGAGTGAGGAGGAGATAAGAGGGAGAAGGTGGTGAAAATAAGAAGGGATAAAAAGAGGAATAATAAGAAAGAAAGAAAAGGTCGAATGAAAGAGAAAAGTATGAATAAGAAAAAAGAAAAAGAAAATCAAACCTGGTAGCCAGAGGGTCGAACTCTACTCCAACTTCTATTCCCGAATGAAAATTATTTCTGCAACTTTTGAATTCTATGTATAATAAAGGAAAAATCATAAAAATATTCATTTTTTAGCATAAATGCTTTTATTAATCAGAACGAAATAAGCCATTGCGTATTTGTCAAATAAGTTTTCATAGATATGTAGGACTTTTCAGTTTGGCTAAGTCAGTAAGAGAGCCATCTACCAATCACTTGATTGTGATTTCAAATCACAGTTGGGAGATGTCAATTTTATAAATGTATTTATTAGAATGAAATAATGCTTTGTTTATTTTGAAGATAACTGTTTGTAAATATATAAGACTTGGAATTTAGCTCAGTTGGTAAGAGAGCCACCAACCAATTATTTGGTTGTGATATCTTGGTAGGAATGTTAATTTTTCATATCATTTTAGTTTAACGTGATGGCAAAGACAAAGAGTGAAGAGTTTACTCCACTAAATTTGGTGAGGATTGTTCTTGTTCTTGCTCTTGCTGTTGTTATGGTAGAAAAACAAAATCAACTCCAGACTTGGACAGGGGTTTGCCAAAAAAGAATAAAAGAAACTGAAAAAAAAAGGAAAAATATTAGAAGAAGGAAGAGAAGGAGAAAAAGAATGTTGATGAAAGAGAGTAAGGAAAGAGAAGAAGTTTGTAAAGAAAAAGTAGAGAGCAAAAAGGTGAAAATGAAAGGAAAAAAAAAGAAAAAACAAGTCTGGTAAGTTGCTCAATAGAAAACTATCATGTGACCAACGTCTTTTGGCAGCATGCGATGTTGAGGGTGATCAATTAAAAAAATTGAAAAGGGGGTTATTCTTGAATAAGTTACTCCTCTCACCTTTTATTGGGCGATGATCACTGAAAATGTCTGAGTTTCAAGAGAATAAACAAAGGGACCAATTTAGAATAAACTTAAATTGAAAATTGAACCTCCAACTAAAAAAATGATTTGAATTTTCAAAAAAACGTTTTTCATAATGAGTAAATGCTTAAATTTTTAGCCCCCTGGCTCCATTGGGGCAGCTAGTATGTATGATACCTAGATACATACATACATAGCCAGCCAGCCAATCTTAAAAACTGTAGAAACCTATATTTTGGTTTAACAGCTACTAATTAGCGGAAGAAATGAATGAAGAATTCAGGAGAAGGATAAAATGAAAATAGTGGTGAAGGAAGGAAGAAAGGAAGGAAAAAAAAGAAAGAAAGGTAAGCAAAAGAGTATGAAGAATGAAGACAGAAGAAGGTTAAAATAAAATAGTAAAGAAAGAAAGAAAGAAAGAAAGAAAGAAAGAAAGGAATGTTAGAAAGAAAGAAAGAAAGAAAGGAATGTTAGAAAGAAAGAAAGAAAGAAAGGAATGTCAGAGAAGAGGAAAGAAAGACAAAAGAAGAAGAAAATAATCAAAATGCAAAGAAAAGAATTAGGAGGAGAAGAAGGAAGACAAGAAAGAGTTGAACAGTAAATAGTGAACAAAGAAAGAATGTTGGAGAGAAAGAAGGAAGAATGAAATGTTTGAGAAGAATGAAAAATAAAGAATGGAATGTTATAGAAAGAAGAAAGTAGGGGATTCAGAAAAAAGTTCAACTGAAAAAATAGTGAAGAAAAAAAGAAAGGAAGGTTAGAAAAAAAAAGAATTATGAAATGAAAACATAAGTGAACAAAAAAGAAGAAATAGCTGGAAAAAAATGGATGCAAAGAAAGAAAGAAAGAAAGAAAGAAAAGAAAAAGAAAAGAGAAAAATGCAACAACAACAACCACAACAGCAACAACAGAAGTTGTAAAAAAGCCAAAAAGTCATTGACTGCTCTCATTTCTCTCTCTTTATCTTTTTGCTATTTCCCTCCTCTTTTTCTAGTCCTTATCTTTCTCTCTCACCCTCTCTCTTTTTCTCTCTCGTTCCAACTGTGTTATTTGCTGTGTGGTGGCGTTTAGTTCTAGATTTGCTACCAACTGACACGTGTTTGGTAAGAATTTTGTAGTAATAACCCCAATACTTTCCACAAGGTGTCATCATGTTACACGATAACAACTCCTGGGACACATGTGTCTTTTGGCACAGATCCTTGGGGGTAATTCTACATGCCTGCCTTCCACGCTCAGCCTCATCTCTCTCTCTCTCTCTCTCTCTCTCTCTCTCTCTCTTATTGGTTTTGTGTCTTCCTTTTTCTCTGAAAACCAGACCCACAAACCCTGAGATCCCACCAGTGCCATTAGGCGGACTTACGCAGTCGCCTATAGCATAAAGATCCTGGGGGTGTACTTCAAACTGAAAAAAATAGTTGTTAGAATTCAACCGAGGTGGCAAATTTTTTAAGTCTTGCCTAGGGTGCTTGAAACCCTTGTGCTGGCCCTGCACTCCCATGCATTTACTGTGAAGTCAATCATGTTTTCTTGATTTCAAAAGTCATGGCAAATTATTCAGAAGAAAATCTGCTCAGAATATTATGCAATTCAAAATCGCCATGCCCCAAGATCCTCTAAAGCTTTATGAATACTAGTTCATCTACCGCGTTTCTACTAACATAGTACAATAACTAAGATCTCTGAATGTTGAAAGAGGGGGCACTCACTCCTCCTATATCATAGCTTCTGAAATGACTGCCGACACCGGAAGTTCACTGACCCCAGGCTTTTGGAAGGCCTGCCCAGAGACCACCAGTAATATTTTCATGGACTCTCAGGGGTTTGCAGGCTCTAGTCATGAAACTACTGCCCTAAAAGTTGAAGTGAGGGGCCCCTGAAGGAGCTGAGTGCCCCCAGGCCCCTAATTTCCAGTTATGTCTGTACTTCCAAGAAACAAAATTTTCTAAACTGACCAAAATTACATACCAACCTTTCAATCAGTGGAGAGCAAATAATATATCTAGACTTGCTGTTCATACAGTTCTTGATTTGTGATTCTATGACAATCCATCACCAGCAAAATTGTTGCTGCTCAATTTGTAATGAGATAAATTTATCTCCAGTGTCTGCTATAATTTGTTTACATTTGTTGGTCTGAACAATTTAGCATATGTGAATTCAGTCCCCAAATGGTATGTTTATTCAATCCTATTTATCAACATGGCTATATTTAAGTTTACCATTCCTGAGAAAGGAAAAAGTAATGTTATAAATAATGGAAATTACATCCATACTGGTTCACCCGTGCTGTCAAAAATGATAGCATACATGAAATATATATGGACTAGCTGAGACATCTGGCCTTTCTTGGAGAAAAAATTTCTGAACATGACAACACTGGGAAGCAAATGCAAATTTCTTAAAATCGCTGGTCAGTCATGTATAGCCCTTCTTATAACCCCCAAGAGTTATTTTTACACCCATGGATATAAACATATAATAGTATTGTAGTCCCCCTATACTCTTAGTAAGGAATTAAGCATGAAACTTTTCTTTTAGCTAGATATCCTAAACGTCACTTCCTCCGACAACCCCTATAAAACTCCTGAATGAATATGGTCCAATGCTCACTAGCTCCAGCACCACTAGCTGGTTACGTTTCTAGCCCTGGCCTCTGTGGCCGGCCATCCTCTTTCTTTCCTTCTCCCTGGTCCAATGGTCATTGGCGCCAGGATCCCTAGCTGGTCATGTCTCTGGCCCCGGCCCTTACTCTTCCACTCTCTTCCCATCTCCCTAAGATCGTTATCATTTTGCCAACCCACTGGCCGATCCGATCTTAACCACCATCCTCACTTCAGGAAACACGCATTGATAAAACTCCATGTTCTCTGTCTTTCATAGCCCCCAAGTTAACTCACTTACTTGGCAGTAAGGCTCGCACACTGAACCCAGTTTCCACGTATAACACTGGTGCTATCCAACCATACGGAATCCACGCGTTCAGACAACCCCACTACAACTCCGATGCCAGCACTATCAAGACAAGAGAGCTCCTACCTTTTACTATCTCTTCTCCTAACATTACTTCTCACGATTGATTGTATAAATGTTATCTTTACAAGTACCTCATCTTTATTCTTGTATTAAACGTACGTCTCTTGTCTGGCCATAATTCTTATATGTGTTCATTCCTCTTTATTTTAATGCGTGTCCAACTTCATACTTGGCGCGCATTCCATCCTCTTCGTACAGCATTCTTCCTTCCACAGCTACAGGGCCGCACGCGCACTACAGTCAAACCACGACGAGGACCAAATCCCCTCGTCCGTCTCTCAACAATCCATCGCTGTTCGGATTCAACCAAAGACTATACGCGCGAAAGTATTGATAACAGATCAATACAGGTGATTCTTTTGTCAATAAGAAATAAAGGTGAAAAGGTAAATAAAATGAAATTTTTTCATTGTGTAATTTATTTTCATTATTGTGTCAATCAATGTTAAGTACACTCAAGCAATCATATAAAGGCTTTAATAATCAATTAATGTTAAAATTTTCAATAGAAAGATATAGTTTATATTTTCTGATTTTATAAAGATTTCAGAAGCCATTGTATGTTTTTGAGCAAACTTTATACTCCTTAAATAACATACTTATAGATATAAAAGATTGAAAGTGTTCAGTGTTTCTTGAATAATATATTAATGGATACGAAATTCAAACAAATGAAGATTTCAGTGTTAAGCGTTTCGAGAGTACACAGTTAGCTGAAAGCAGGGAATAAAAAATGGAAAAATCTCGCCAATTTTAGCCACTAAGGGTTGCTATGGGAGGCTACTCTAGTTGACAATTATGGAGGACATGATTTTACATCGGTGGGCATGAAAATAACCCTTGAGTACATTCAAATAAATGATGAAGATAACCTCGCTAGATGATGTTGATTCAAAATATACAAAGACTTTGATTTCATAGATCCAACTGATAGAATAGTTTTGGAGGAAATTTCAGTAGAAAAAACACAATGAAAAAATATTTTCAACAAACTTGTTCTCAGAGAGCATGAATGCAGACCCCATAGAAATCAACAAATTTGTTTTTGTGAAATTCGACCTTAAAATGTATACTTTAGGCAAATTGTGAGCTGCTAATTTTGGACATGCTTAAGGTGAGTGTCCAGTTTAGCATTATAATCACATCGTAAATGGAACTCCTTTCTAAAACCTGAGAGGAATTATTTTATCGAAACTGACAAATTTCCATGAGTTTCAAAGGTCAAATAGTTTGAAAGAATATAAGATTGAAAGGAAAAAAGAACTTTCCCTATTGAAGTTTGAACTTGGTCATCAATTCTATTTTCTGAGGCTCAACCTACTTGGCTACAAAACTGACATGACTTTTAACCTAAAAATTACTGCTCAAAAAGAAATTTGAAAAAATATCATTGAACCTCCCTTGTATATGGGTAGGTTCAAATAAATGATGAAAAATCATCCTAGACTATGCAGATTCAAAATATACATATAGTTTGATTTCATTGATCTAACTTTAATAGTTTTTCTGAAAATCCTAGAGGATAAAGCACAAAGAAAAAATACTTTTCAGTAGACTTGTTTGCTGAGAGCACAAACGGAAGGCCCATAAAAATCAACTATTTTCTTTTTGCAAAATCCGACCTATAGATGTGTGTTATAGGTAATTATAGACCAACTGATTTCAGACATGCCTTTTGTTTCCTCTCTGTGATATGCAGTTCTTGATATTGTGGAGTACAAAGACACTCGCGCACACAAAGGCGTCAGCACTTTATACTATAGATATACATACTGCATTTTATTATATTTTCATCATTCTTTAAATTTAGCCTTTATGTTACGTCATTAGAACATGAATGAAATTCTTTTTCACTATGTCAGTTGTGTCCATTGACTGAAGATATCAGCACAATCGTAATTATTATATGTGCGGATGTACAAAAAAAAATATATTAATATTTCGATATCTAATGTATCAAACTTTGGGTTTTGTTTTTTTTAATTTCGAACATTTCTTAGAGTTGGTGACGAATTGTCCTATCTACAAACTGACCTCATGACAAATTGACCATAATGCCAATATCTACAACAGGATCTATTAAACAAATATGTCAAAACTCATTCACTCTAATGATTGCATAGCATACAGGTGTGTTGAGTCTCTCAATAGGAACTCTCACATGACCAATATTTTTGGCAGCATGCCATGTTGAGAGTGATCAAGAAAAAATCGTAAAGAAGGTTGAATAATAAATGAATCACTTCTCTTGGACTTTCGTTTGGAAAAGATCATAAGAATAGTCAGAATTTTCAAAATACAAGCAGTTTAGTGTAAATTTACATTGCAAGTTGAATCACCAATTAAAAATCTACTAAGGAATTTCCAAAAAACAAAAAAAAGTTTTTTTTTCTAGACATAATAAGGAGCAAATGTTTAAATTTCTAGTCTGGTAGCTCAATTGGTGTGGCCTGTATACATACATACCTAAAAATGATGGAATTGTTTAAGTATGGATAAAATATGCAAATGTATATTTTAGTATGAATATATTTATTGTAAACAAAATGGGGATTTGATTTTATTTCAATTCAAATTCAGACAAAAAATTCCAACAAAACATTTTTTTAATTTTACTTCGATAAAAGCTGTCTGCAAAGCATCTCGCAAAATGGCAGTTGTGGATGAGGAGTAAAGTCTAAGGTGATAGATTAGGTGACAGATAGTGGGGTATTGTGTGAGGAATGTCAGAAGGCAGCCATCTTGTTCGTCCTTCATCTTTCTTTCCTCTTTTATTTAGATTTTAGAAAAAAACGTATCATAGATCTATAGAATCATTCTTCCCTTTCCCTCTGACTGAACAGATACTTGAACAAACCAACATATTTGATTTAGGCTTTTATGTAAGATGATATGTGACAAAATAAAGCTCTTAGACAAATAATATAAAATGCTTTGCTAATGCATTGAAAATCTGTAAGGAAGAGATTATCTATGGTCAAGAATAGGGCTATTAAATGCATAGAAATGCATTGAGGATCAGAAATTAAGCAAGCCTTACTGATAGAATAAGGCTTTTATATACATATAACTAACATATACCCATAAAAAATGACAGGATTATTTATGTATGGACTGGCACTAAGGAGCATAAAGCTAATTTATTGGGTGATTTATCTTCTTTCTAAATATACTTATATTTGTGATTATGTTTGTCTTCTTATCCTTAATAGTGTATCGCAGACGGAGTTAATGAGTCGAGGTATCCATAAAATGTGAAAGATTAGAGAGTGCAAAAAAAAATCTGGGATGATTTGTAACATTTCAAGGGTTTATGAGGTGGGCTTCCATTTACTAATGCTGAACTGGACCCCCAGTTTATGTTGCCAGTGAAAAATACTGTGATGTCATATTAAAACACTCTTATACATTGATAAAAAAATCTTATTCAAACTTATGGATCAAAATCAAGAAGAGTTTCTTTTTATAACTTTTAGGGATGGAAACCTAAGGAGAGATTTTTTAAAAAATTTTTAGGATCAAAATCAAGGGGAATTATTTTTTTTTACTCTTAGCAGTCAAAATCAAGGGTGTTGACATTATTACAATTTTAGTGGTTAGAATAATGAGGAATTTTTTCTTCATATGCAATATTCAAAATCAAGAGGGATCTTTGTTACTTCAATTTTAGGGGTCAAAATCGAGGGGAAATTCTCTTTCAGTTTTAGGCATCATTATCATAGGGAGGATCTATTTTTTAAAGATAAAGTTGAAAATTATTTTATTGAAAACATTAAGAGAAAAGTATTGTCAAATTTGACAAATCTGTCATTTTAGAAAAGGATTTGCAAACAATCAACCTTCCTGTGTCCTTATCTTCATTGTTGTATCACAACAGATAATCTCATATTTTTACAACCTTTCAATTATTTTTATTAGCTATGTACACATTGACCAATTCTTTATAAATTTTGATGAATTGTATAAAACAGACAACCATACAAACAAACATACCAATGAGCATACTTGGTTCTTATATGAATAGATATACAAGCATTGTTAATGATTTTACTGTAGAAATGCATTGAAAATCACAAAGAAAGAGATTGTCAGTGGTCAGGAATGATTCAAAGCATTATTGAAATATAAATTCTTTGCTAGTGATTTTACTATAGAAATGCATTGAATAATCTTGGAGTATTTTCTATTTAATTGCAATGTGCAAGCTACGGATGCATCCAATGTTCTTAAATATACTTGTTTATATAAAACCAATATTAGCTTAGTTTTGTGTATGTGTACATAAAAGCTAAGCTCACAGGTGAATTGTGGCCATATAAATTATATATTCCTTTTTCCGGACAGTTTTTTCCCTCCTCTTCAGTTATATATATATCTTTAGGGCAGTGATTCTGAACATGGATTCATGCTCCCAAAAGGGGCAACTTAAACATATTAGGCACAATTTAGAATTTAAGTGTGAAGTGTGAAAAATATTCTGTGTCTCAGAACTGAGTTGCGTTGAGGCATAGCTGTTTGAATCCTAATTATAAAAAAAACTATTAATTCCTAATCACACAGTACTATAAATTACTAATTTTACCATAGATTCTGGAATAATTAATGCTTAACTCTTCCACTTTACGAGGTATAAAAGTGATGAAGTAATTGTGTTGTTCTTACAAAATCTTATGCAACAAAGAAATTACAAAGATTTTAGAAAATGCCTTTAAGTTCATAAATCAGTATTTTTTACAAAGAATTTGCCACATGCTATAATCATATTACATGGTACTTCTCGTAGCCAACAAGTAACAAAATTCCATTAACTCCCAATTGCCCCCTAAAAATCTCTTAGCAAAATATTTCTCAGTTTGCAATAAATAAACTATGTAATTTCATTTAGCGGGAAGTCCCCAATTGCCAGCATTAAATCTCTTATCAACAAAATAAAAAACATTTCAAGACTACAATAACCTGAACAAAGAAGACGTGTGCGTATTCCCATGCTGCTTACCATCGATACCATCAGTTGCATCTTGTGAATCGTTGTGCTGTGTTGCTATGTTCGTTATTCTGTAAACTATCACATTATGGTACATTATTTTTTGGCAATAGTTATTTAACCATGCACACCTTGAGATCATCTACAGCAGGTGATTCACTGAAGACGTTTAGACAAACAATTACAATCTAAATTAAACAAAAAAATTGAGCGTAAAAAAGTTCCTGGCTTCCCTACAATGAAACTTAGCAAAGATTACAGCACCATGCTCAATATCACATGGAGAGACCACTAGACAGTTCAGAATATCATGGAAAAAACAGGGGTGTGAGACATCATAGAAACCATTAGGAAACTTAAATGGCAGTGGGCTGGTTATGTCGCAAGAATGGTCAACAACCAATGGACATCACAAGTCACAACATGGATCCCCAAAGAACAGACGCAGAACCGAGGCCAGCTGAACATGAGATAGCGAGATGAACTGGATAGGTTCAGAAAATATTGGCTCCATGTCACCCACAATAGAGAGGTGTGGCAAATCCCGAGGAGGTCTATGTCCAACAACGGATGAGAAAAGATTGATGATGATGATGACAACAAGGCTACAAGAACCATTTCCTCAATTCTAAAGAAGAAACACATTTATTACCCTACATTAAATGTTTATGGCTCACTGACATCTAGTTAAGTCATTTAATGCCAAAAACTAATTATGAAAAGACAAATATTACATCCTTGTTTTCTTTGTACAAAGATAAATGGTTCAGGGTAAAAAGGGTGCTAATGAATTGGGCTAACACAGAAGGGAAAAGGTCAGTTAGCATGGGGGGGGGGGCTCCCCCTAATACCTTCCTGATCAAGCAAGGACTTGTTCAGACAGAAACTGCACTTGTTTGAACCAATAGAGTTTCATCATTTCAAAAATAAGTCTCTTTTACTAATAACCTGAGATTTGGGAATGCTTAACTGAGAAAGAGGAGAAAAAAAAAGCAACTGCCAGAGAAAATGAAAACATAATTTATCAGTGATGAGTTCAGTTACTTTTCAATAAAATCTCAAATGAAACTGATGAAACATGAACATTTATTTAGACTATCAACAGCTTTTGAAGTAGTGAACTATTCAGCCTCAAGTCATAAAATCAGTAAAAGTATGCGAGAAAACCACTTGAACTCCACTGAAATATGAGTAGATACTCTTACTTAATGCATTACAGCCTCCTTAAATCTATCTATCTACACACACACACACACATATACATATATATATATATATATATATATATATATATATATATATATATATATATATATATATATGTGTGTGTATGTATAGTTCATGATATACTTTCTCAATTTGTAAAAATACAGAAGTAGAAAACAGATTTCATCCATTGTAGATGTTTAATCACAATGCTCAATATCTAACACAGTAAATATATATGTATATATATATATATATATTATAAATGCGTTATATTACTTTGAAACCATACTTGAAATGTATTGATAGGATATCGTTTTAAATAGAGTTTTAAAGTAATATGAAGCAATTATAATTATTTCTGTCAGATTATATATCCATTTCTTAATAATGATATACACACACACATATTTATATATATATATACATATATATATATGTATATATATATAGAGAGAGAGAGGGAGAGTTTCTTACATATTAGTAAATTTTTTAACAACAGAAATGTGGAGACAAGTGAAATATTGATTGAACTAATTTCAATATGTTTTCCCTTATTTTATTTTCTTTCTTTATTTATCAGCTATAATCTGTATATATATATATATATTTATATATATATATATATATATATATATATATGTATATATATGTATTTATATACATATATATATATATATATATATATATATATATGTATGAAGGAATGCACATAAGTCTGACAGAATGAATTATAAATTGCGTTATATTGCATAAAAAATTCTTTGAAAAAAAATCTCCTGGTTACACGCTTAATATATTCAACTAAGACAACCTAAATAGAATAAACAATGAAAGAAAATTGGGCTGCTACAAGAATTGAACCTGTGACTGATAGAGTAGCCACTTCAACATTGTGTTGCTATTACTATTGAGCTAAACAGTCGCTGGTAATGCAATTCAATTCCTGCAGCAGTTCCATTTTCTTCAATTGTTTATTCTGTTTATGTTGTCGAGGCCAAATGATATGTTCACCATGAAATAGCAGGAGATCTTTCCAAATAAAAGTCTCATTATAACATAACGCAATCTGTCATGATTCTGTCGAATTATAAATCCATTTCTTAATAACATATACATATGTATTCTTTTTTTTGATCATCAAACTAAAGGAAATAATTCCTGCAGCAGGCCATTTTCTCTCATTGTTTATTCTATTTACTCTGTCAAGGCCAAATGGTACATTCGCCGTGTAATAACAGAGATCATTCCAAATATGAGTCCCAATATAATATAACGCAATTTATAATCACTCCATCGGATCATATATCCATTTCTTAATAACACATACACACACACACACACACACACACACACACACACACACACACACACACACACACACACACACACACACACACATATATATATATATACATATATATCTATTTATATACACACATATATATATATATTTATATATATATTTATATACATACATATATATATATATATACATATATAAATATATATATATATATAAATATACATACATATATATATATACATATATATATAAATATATATATATATATATATATATATATATATATGGTAGTGACATTACACAATGTTTTTGTTCATATCTAAAAGTGCAGACCAGATACACTTTTCATATTTTGCATAGAACCCCAAAATATGTCAGCATAAAAGAGTACACGTTGCAACACAGCTAATCCAGCACTGTCTTCTGGTCTGAAGAGTCTGTGGGGGAGAAAAGAAGAAGTAGGGTCTCTTATCATCTGCAACTGTTGAAAGGAGGAAAAGGGATGTGCAGCACGCGTGTACTTTTAAAGATGACATAGATATCCGTTGAGGTACAGAAACGGGGAAAAAGAAATTCCTTTAGGATTCCGACTAGAGCTAGATATCCCTTTTGAACTAACCTGGGTTTCTAGCAGAGTTCCCTTTAAGCTTTGCACGTGTGTGCGCACACGCCACATCTTGTTTTGCAATCAGCACACCGAGGAGAATAACGTGCGCACAAAAGATTTCAAGTTCCGTAGATGACTTACTGAGTTTTCGTCGGAAAAATATTGATTCACTATGTCTGATTCAAAAGTGCATGTATACTTATGTCACTGGAAGAAAATTTTTGCATAACATAAAATTTTTGCACACACTGACCACTGAAAATTAGAGGGAATACTGGTTTTACAGAGCAAAGATGTATCTAGATTTGGCACCAAAAAAATTCATTCATTTATTTCTTGTTACTCAGGGTGGGATGGGGGCCTCGGCTAGAGTTATTTAGCATAGTGTCAAGGGAAAGAAACAGGGGAAAAAATTCCTTTAGGATTCTGACTAAAGCTAATTATAATTTTTCTTAACCAAAATGAGTATCATAACTTTCACAAGGGAGTCAGTATCAAAATCAAACATTGTCAAACTCCAGTCAAACTGATATATAAAATTATTATTTCCCTACCGTGATTTGAAATCACAGAGAAGTGATTGGTAAGCAGCTCTCTCACTGACCAAGCCAGACTATGATCATCTTCATTCAAAATAGAAGTAGGGGAGTTTCAGCTTGCAGTAGGCAGGCGTGTTCACTCATTTATTTTGTTGTTGCTTGCAGCTAGGCCAGTCAGGGTGGTGGATGGATGTGGCTTTGGGTTTATTGAATGTAATGTGATCGGTATCCACCTTAGGAGGATTAATGGGATCGCCACTAGAGGCTCTCTATGTGATCCCCAGCTGCTTGCAACACCTGGTATACCTTGTTGGTCACCCATCCAAGTTCTGACCACGCTCAGCATTTGGTAAACGTACAAGAACCAATGTATCCAATGTGATTTGGCAGTATCACAGCAGAAAAATGAGAGGCATGGTTAATCATTCAAAAGAAACCACAATGTGATTAACATCTTCTGGCAGCTTGCTGTGTTGGGGGTGATTAATGATAAAATTGGAAAATAGGGAGATCAATGAAGAAATGACTTTTGTCACCTTTTGTTAGATAGCCTTCACTACAATAAGTCTGAATTATCAAAAAACAAGCGTGAATGCTGTTGGGCACAAATTAAGTGATCGATTTAGCTTCCACATATATTGCAAATGGCATCCTCTCCTAAAAACCTATTTAACCAAGGAATTAGACTGATTTTCTCAAAAAACAGAATGAATGCTGCCAGACACAAAATAAGTGATCAATTTAGCATTAAAATTCATAGCAAATTGACCTCCTCCAAAAAAACCTATTTAGCGGGGCAATTTTCAAAAGACAGAAAACTGTTTTTTCTAGACATGATAAGGAGTAAAATATTAAAATTTACAGCCCTCTAGCTCTCCTCCTTACATCATAGAATTCAGGATGTACGTGAGCCATTACCTGGATTCGCACTGGCCAACATAGAAACTTTAGTAAATCTGAGAAACTAATATATCTGATATTTAAGTTAGAACTATAAATTAATTATCATTCAAACAAATCATATTAAGAGACAAGTTTCAACTAATTTCACTAAATGAATTAACATTTTCAGTGACTATAGCAATAACTGCATATAAGTATACCTTAATTAGTGTGGTTAATTAATTCCAGAATTTTGCATACTGTTCAATTACTCAATGAGTATTGAAATATTGATTCCACTTGTGTAAAAAATATGTACATAACACAAGATACTACTCAATCATCATCATTTTTTAACATCCATCTTTGGACATGGATCATCTGCACACTTCTCTATCGTGGGCGTCGCGGAGCCAATACTTTCTGTATTTGTCTGGTTCGTCTCTCTATCCAGTATTCTGCCAGCCTCAGTTGCGCATATAATCTATGGGGATCCATATTGCAAGTCATGATGTCCATTGCTTGTCTGCCATTCTTGTAACATGACTAGCCCATTGCTATTTGAGTTTTCTAATGGACTCGATGATGTCTCAGACTCCTGTTTTCTCCCTGATATATTGTGCTGTTTCATGGTTTCTCCATCTGATGTTGAGCATGATTCTCTCATGTGCACGTTGCGTACTTCTCAGTTTGAGGGTCAGCCTCTTGGTTAAATTCCATGTTTCAGCTCCATAAGTGACTATCAGGAGGATGCATTGGTTATATACCTTTCTTTGAACGATAAATGGGATCTTCTTGTTTTTGAAGGTTGAGCTTGCTCTGCCAAAGGCTTGCCATCCTAGAGTGATTCTTCTTTTAATGAGAAACCACAAAGGCGGGTACTACTCGTGTGGCAATAAGCCTAATTTTTACTCTTCCCAACAATGATGAACAAAAATGAGGGTAAATTGTATTTATGATATGTTATGTTTATTGGTGAAATAAAATTATCATTGAAAAGAATTATTATTGTTCAAAAACGCAATGTTCAAGGACTTATAATTTTATGTGTTTTCCTTTACTTATACTTTCATCAATTCATACAGCAATACCTCAACCATACTACATCAGAACCCACACTAATCAAAACAACACTGTTCAAGTTCTCATCATAATTTAATGTGTTTTTGTTATCAGCTTATACTTATTTACATCAATTTGAAAAGCAATACCCTACATTTACTACACCAAAGCCCACACTAATCAGAACCGCACTGTTCAAGGTATTGCTGTATATGTGATCACTAATATTCATTGGTCCAGCTCAATTATCTTTTCAATTGGCTTACCATATTTTAAAATTTGCTTGGGAAATAGTATCAAATGGAATTGCATGAGTGCCATTAGACAGAGTTTCATGCTAATGACTTTATTTGGCCGATATCGAGGCGTCTAGAATCAAACTGCTTGATCACTCTTGCACAAAGATCCCACGATATTATGACTTGAAGGGTGAAATAAAGCAAGAGTCCATAATTGAAAGAGACTTGTGGCAGCTGAAACACCGTTGGAATTTCTCGTTCTAATTCTCTGGCCACTTCAAATGGATAAACTTTAGCATTTATCACGGTGCGGCATCTCTTAAATTAGAAACCGTCAATCAAAACTGTCAAGATAGGTTTTTTCAGTTTCTGAGAAGGTCTGTCTGGCTAGCTATGTATCATGCATACAGTCTTCACAAGTAGAGCTAGAGAGCTGAAAATTTAAACATTTACTCCTTATTAGGTCAAGAAAAAAATGTTTTTCTCTGAAATCCTTCCCATGATATCTTTGTAGTTCGGGGTTTAACTTGCAGTATAATTTCAGGCTAAATTGGTCCCTTAGTTTGTGTCTGATAGCATTCATGCTTGTTTTGTTTTCAAGTTCAAACTATTTTAGTGATTGCAGCCCAACAAAAGGGGAGAGAACTAACTTATTCATTAATCACCCCTTTCTCTAATTTTTCAATTGACCACCCCCAACACATCATGCTGCCAGAAGACATTGGTCACGTGATGGTTTCTATTGAATGACCAACCAGGCCTGTCCATTCTCTGGATCATCTCACCCGTAATGAATAAATAGCATCCACAAGACCATGTTTCACTTCTAGTTCATTGAGGAAAGTAATGACCGTATCTTTGGTTTCAATTGACTTTGAGATGATTAAACAAAACCCTTCAGTTATTTGTGGACCTGTAACCAGGGTTCACTCCAAGATGTGTGCATGCATGCACACTTTGCAATAAATACACAAAGGAAATGAATGCACACAAAGGGTTAGTTACCTAAAATAATGTAGTAATCAATTATTATACCCATAAATATAAATATAATATTGGGCCAAGATTAACTTTAGCTGACCAAGGCGAAAAAAAAAAAAAAATTTTCTGGACCTTTACTTTCAGTCCGTTGTATGGGAACAAGTCTTCGAAGTATGTTGTTACTTCCCTTGCAAATGATGTTATCTAGGCTTCTTTGATATTTTACTGGCGATTTTTTTGTATTTTCAATCAAGTTGGCGGAAGACACATGGGGCTATCCAAGATTGAGTGTTGGGGGGTGTCTGCCAGGGCAGTTCTAAAAGCAGACAAATTCCTGAAAAATTGCGGCTTAAATGGATCAAATGCTCAAAAAACTATTGCTGATAAAAATTTTTCCAATTTTTCAACTTGGTTAATTGAAGCAAATCTTAAACGAACAATAATCATATTTGTTGAAGAAGAAATCTCTCAGCTAACCGTTTGTGCTAACTCGTTAGTTGTTTTTACAAAAAGTACAAATCAGCCAGCCAGTCAGCTAGAGCGACTCGAAAACTGAAGAAACCTATGTTGACAGTTTTGATGACAGTTTTGGTTGATGGTTTCCAATAATGATTTCATAATCATTTTTGTTGGAAAAAATCTCTTAGCCAACTGTTTGTGCCAACTGGTTAATTGTTTTTCTTAAATCGTACATTTGTACGTCACTAATTTCCTGCCCCAGTTAGTACATCATAGCTGCAGCTACATTTGACGGACAGTGTTAACACTGTAAAGTTTACGAGGATCTGTTATAAATCCTGTTGTTTTTATTGAACAAATATTGATTCACTTGGTTGATTTCAGAAGAACTGAAAAGTGAAAGGTACAAAAAACTGTAAGTTTGTTTAGAATTCAATAGCTCAACAAAATTTTAGAAACAGGTCTAGTCATTCAATATCAAAGATCACATGACCAATCTCTTTTGACAGCATGCTGTATTGGTGGTGATCAATTAAAAAGTTGGAAAAAAAGAGTGATCAATGAATAAGTTACTTTGCTTGCCTTTTGTTGAGCAGTGATCACTAAAAAGTCCAGATTAAAATCCTGCCGCACACAACTAAGAGATCAATTTAGCATAAACTTAGATTACGAATTGAACCCCTTGACCTAAAAACCTACATAGGCGAGGAACTTGCAAAAATGAAAAATGAAAACATTCATGGACTTAGTAAGGAGTGAATACTTGAATTTTCAGGCCTCTAACTCCATTAGTGTGGTCTGTATGCTTGATAGATACATAGTCAGCCAGACCAACTCAAAAACTGAAGACAGCTTCTGGCTGCTACACAGCACATATATTTTTGTCATAGGAAAAAATTTACACAACAAGATTTTTGCGCACTAATATCAGTGAACTAAAAACTAGAGGGAACATTGTTTCTGATGTAAGGTATTGGTGCAACTGTAATAGTAACTGAATCTATACTGCAGAAGGATCGTTGCTCACTGTTGCAATCTATTGGTCATGTAGACTGGGAAATCTTTGTTCAAGCCAAAGACGCCCAGCAGTGGCTTATGGTCAATTAGGAGCTTGAAATTGGATCCATACAGCATATAAGCTTAGCATCACCAGGCAGAAGTTGCAATAAAAGCAGTAATCAGCGAGAATAGCTTGTTAACCATTACACTATGGCAGGCCCCCAAAGATGTATTTGATATTGATGTCTGTGTTAAGCCTCAGTTTGTATTGGAAGATGTGAAAAAATATACTTGGTCTCTGTTGGGGGAATTCATATTTACATCTTTTAGCACGGACGAGTAAAGTATACAGGGTGGAATTAGAAAGCACTCAGAGAACGCATACTATTGTCACTAGAAGCTGTATGTTACAATGCAGGGGAGGGTACTATGTAAGCTTCAATTTACATGTTTTGGACTTTAAAAAAATGATATCTCAAAAAATCTGAATAATTGTCCTATCTTGCAATGTTAACAGAACAAAAAAAAAATCCTGGATCATAATATAAGAAAAAATATTTTTCTGCCAAAAAAAAAATCATCCTGGATCCACCCCAAAGTTTCATCAATTCTTCCTTAGCCCATGGCCCATCCTTACACAAAAATGTCACTCAAATTAGTGGAGAACTACTAGAGATATTGAGGGGACAAACAGACCAACGTACATGAGTGAATATATATATCTCTCCTAACTTCGTTTGCAGAGATTAAAAAAAAAAAAAAGGAGTCGCGTTTACTTGATATAGTGTTGGAAAAGAGAAGAATTCATCAGAGTGGTTGTTATTCCGGGCAGTACCGGATTTCCTTGCTTTTGCTGACCTGGAATATTACAGCTCCTAAAATTCTTACAAAATTGCAGGTGTAATTATGTGTAAGTGTGTATGTGTGTGTGTGTGTGTGTGTGTGTGTGTGTGTTTTGAGTGTGCGACGGAGAGTGAGAGACAGAGTGAGAGACAGAGTGAGTCAGAGAGAGAGGGAGAGAGATGTGCGAAGTGGGTAGCGGGTAGGCATATGTCTCTTTATGCCTTGAAGTGGTCTACCGTCAACCAAAACCACCAACTTGGTAAGTGCTTTTTGCAACACGACGCAAAAAATACTTTTCCTCTCACTCTCAACACACACACATTATCTCTCTTTCTTTCTCTTCTTTCTATTCTCTCTCTCTCTCTCTTTCTTTCTCTTCTCGGTGTGCACAGATGGGAAATAAATTACTCAGGGTGGCTACAATGTTGTTTCTTGCGCTCAAACAACAAACGACAGATTATTGTTGAAGAAGAGGCTCCCACCAACCATGTCTATTTTTATCGTCTGTGTTCGTGTGTCCGTCTCATGTTTATTATTTACCGTTGTGCCCTGAACGGCACACGCGCACCTATTTACTGCTATCAAGGTGAGTGTCTTGCCTCTGTTGGTAAAATAACTTGCCTCGATGTCTCACCCATAATCAGGCATAGATCCCGGGGGGGGGGGGGGGGGGCATCAAGCCCCTCCCCCTGTTCGTGCAAAGCACATAAAAAAGAATTATGCTAAATATCTAAATGAATTTAATGAATAAAAACCAAAATGATTCCAAATAATGATGAAAATTAAACCAGGCATAGGTAGATCCCGGGAGTAAGGCGTCAAGGCAGAGGTGTTAGTCCCTCCCCTAGTCCGTGCAAGACACTATGAAAATAATTTTGCTAAATATCTAGAAAAATAAATTATGAAAAAAAAACCCATATAATTCCAAATAATGATAAAAATTATTCAAAGTGTTTTGAACAGTACTCCTTGTTGTTCATTATGTGGTAAACATACCGTTTCGGCCGATCCATTCGACGGCCTTCTTCAGGTGTACTATCTGAATGTAATGGTGGCTAACAGAAAATTTCTTCCGCTCCTCTGATAGCAACACTTTTAAACATAGGATCAGGGTGTTTTCTTTTCCATGTTAAGCTTGGATTCAATGCCTTGTCCCTATTGAGTAGTAGAAGCCACATTGGGTTGAATTCCACCCTGCTGACACGTTGATGTGAAATCTCTTTGAATAATAATGTATGGCTCTTCTCAAAACTATAGGTAGAATCCTAATTAACCTGAAGAACACGAACCAGAGAACATCCGATGAGTGCATACTTCTGCCTATGCCAAAGCCACTAAAAACTGAATGAAAATCAGTTCATATACAGCTACAATCAATTTTCCTTAGCCTATGGCCCCCTCTTCCACTAAATCTCATTGAAATTCATTCATCTCCGACCTTTCTGTTTCGCCTTTGATTATAGCTCTTTTATGTTCCTCGAGTCTGAGAGACTGCCCATATCAGGAGAGAGAAAGACGAACACTATCCTCCCTGGGAAGAGGATCATATCATAGACAAGGAACGTTGTTGGAATATGAGAAAAATTTCAAAGGAGCATCAACATGTCAACTGAGTGTCAGATAAGTGCAGGGTTCAACCTGATGAGGTTGACGTTATTCAACATTGGGTGCTGGAATCCAGGCCTGACAAGAACAGGAGAAGAAAATACCCAAATCTAATGATATAAACATTACTACCATTGTAATTCTGTTGTAATTCACCATCATCTTCAGATCGTACACCTGAAGAAAGCCATAGAACAAATTGTCTGCAATTTTGTGTCAACAACATAATTAACAAGAAGGAGTTCAATGGTCCAAGAAATTCTTTGAATGTTAATGACGGTTCTCAAAACTATAAAAAGTATCTTTTCAAGATATTGTATGGATGGACAGAGAGACAGACAAACAAACAAACATGTCAATACATATACCTCTTCCAACTTCATTAGCACTATTTTTGCATCAGAGAGTTGAAAAAATTATTAAAGTGCAGAAATACAACAATTTTAATGTCATCACATCTATGGTTGAAAATAAAACCTGTTAATATGAATAAAATGAATATAACAGGTCTGGTTAGTCACTCATTAGAAACTGTAACAAGACCAATGTCTTGGCAGCCTGCATGTTTGGGATGATCAATTAGAAAATTGAATAAAAGGCTGATCAACGAATAAGTTAATTCTCTCACTTTTTGTCAGGTAGTGAGAACTTGAAAAAGTCCGAGTTTTCAAAGACAAAATGAATGCTGCTGGACCCAAACTAGTGATCAATTTAGCGTAAATGAACATTGCAAATTGACCCCCCCTAAAAACCTAGTGTGGGGTGGGATTTAAAAAACCAATAACATGTCTGAACTTCCAAGTCCAATGATGCAGCCTGTATGCATGATACATACATACATACATAGCCAGCCAGTCAGACTTACTTGAAAACTGAAGAAACCTATGGTGACAGTTTAGATTGTCAATTTCTGATATTGTATTATATGTTGAACTTTATCGGAAAAGACTCTCATAAAAGTGCTAAATGATAACATTAAATCATACTACCAACCTATAACCCCCAACTCTCGATGGGTGATATCATCTGAGCTAATTTTGCATCTTCATGTTGATTGTTTTCATTTTGATATATTCCAAACCTTAGATTCAACCTTTTCGCTTCTAAGTATATTTTTAACGTTCAAATTCATATAAAAATATTTAATTTAAATTTCAAAGGGATTAACTACTGATTAGGTAATTTGAAAAAAAAAAACATTTCCAGTTCTATTCATCATTAATTTTTATTCAATTCACTGAAGAGTTCTACAGTCAATTGGAATGGTTTCCAGTGGTTCATGAATTTAAGAGTTGAAGTTATAACTCCTGTATCGGGTTTTTCTGGTAAGAATTCCATAAAAATAGAAAGACTTCATTCACTAGTTGTCATATCGCCTGAGTAAATCCACAAATTTGTTTGCACAAGGAGATGCTACCATTTTGAGAAAAAAAATACACTATCGTAAGACAAGTTATCTTGTCTGCGGCAACTAGGGTATGATAAGATGATTTCATGCCTCATAACAGTGAATCCTGACCAAATGTACCTCATAAATACTTATGCTGAAATTTTGTTAATGGCACTAATTTTGCACTTTGTTTTAACGTAAATTTCAATTGAATCAACAACCTTTTTGCATTCAATGTTTATTTAGGTCTGTGCTCTCCCTTACTACTTATTGTTTCGATCCTTCGTGCCTCCCTGTGAGCAGGTGTGCTTTGTAGCAGTGTTACTGCGCTTTCCACACCCTAGCAGAAAGATACAGGTTAAAGCTTCCAAATCCCACAGCATGAGTTGGTGGATGTTTGTCTTGTTTCCTTGAAGGCACAAGTTCAATCCCTGGATCAAGTACAGAGCAGAACGTCAACAAAAGGAGAAAGACAACTATCAGAAAGTCTGATATTCTGAGAAAGATACGGTTATTCCATGGAGGTGCGGGCAGCCAAATGGTTAGCAGTGAGAAGAATGGAATCAACGAGTCAAATTCAAACTTGTGAGAGTTTGCATTCACTTCGCACTAGTGGAAGGTATGAATCTATCTTCTCTAGATGTCGTAATTAAACAATGCAATAATTAAATTGAACACCTGTCTTTAGTTCATTATCAGACTGCACACCATAAATCTGTCAAGGTACAGTGGAAATATTGCACCTCATATACCAAAGTGAGGTTTTAATAGAGAACCGAAGACAGGCTTTTGATTTTATTATTGTATTAATTTCCGATGAATATGTTGTTTAATTATACTTCTTAATAAAAGATTATATTTTTGAAGCTTTTGTATGACTTTTTGAGCCTTTGTACCTTGGTTAAAGACCACTATAAATTTATGTGTGTCAAACAGAAGATTACTGTTACTCCTCATCTGTTTTTGAAGTTCTATCATTTTATTAGTAACTTTACTCTATCTTAACAGGCAGATGATTTTCTCAAACTTGGAAGACACTCTTCGACACAATGCTGCTGCAAAAAGGATATAGAGAACAAGATTCATGTAGCCTAAGTTGTTTTTGAAAGTCTATCCCAGCACATCTTTTGAAACAAACACCTAGAACAACAAACCGAACTCTGAGTGTTTCAAGCTGTCGTTGTTTCAACCTTTGCAGATGAAAAACATCGTGCCTACACCGTCAGGACATCAAGAACTCTTTCACCAGCAGAAAGTTGGATCAGTTTGAATTGGAGGACTGCATTACCAACCTTGGAAGCCTTGTGTAAGGCCAAGCTATTTCATCCGTCGTTCACAGATTTCATTAAAATTGTGGCATAAATTGGCTTGTTTCTCAACTTCATCATTAGTTATAAGTTTTCTTTTTCAATTTTATTCTTATTACGGCATCGAGTATTGTGATAATGTTATTAAGGTGAGAAAAAGCACTTGAAAGTTAGGATAAACATAAAAACTACTTGAAATTAATAATAAAGTTATAAACTCGTTCAACCTGATGCTTAGTATTTTCGTTAAAAATTTCTTGTTAAACACATCTAGTTTTTTTTCTCCGTGTTGGATTTCAAGGACTATGTCTCACACACAACAAAGTGTAGAGGACTTTGAAATTCTAAAACCGGATCTTGGTTTTCAGGGTGATTTACCAGGTTTTGGTCAGCTTTGTGAAGGTTGCAGATGCCTTGCTGATTCAACAGTTTATCTCTTATCCATATAACCCTGATTGTTAATTGCGCCACGTACGTAGACAAAGTCATCAACGATTTCTCCTTTGTTTTGACCTCAAAAGAATGTCATTAGAAGTTCGGTGGTCGTCGGACAGCATGTTCCTTTGTCCTCTTGCTGAGGATAGCTGACCATAATTATCCTGCATAGTCTTCAATGGCATCCACAAGCTTTTGAAAAGTGTTCAGCTAACATTAATCATGAAAACAGTTGAATACAACTAGATGCAATTTTTTAAAAACTGTGTTGCAGGATGTGTTTATGGATTTACCATGCAGGCAGCAGCAAGTAAATCTAATTAGTGAAAGATGTCATGAAGTGGAATCTTTTAATAATTGACTCATTTGCATAAGAAATTAATCCCAGTTTTCCGCAGACCATGGTTGCTATTTTCAAGACCAAAATTGGGCAAATTTGGTACTTATACGGCTATTTGGTTCAGAGGAAGGATTTTAAGTTATTTGATAATTTAGTTTTTGAAATAACTTAATTTGGTCCCACGACTATAGGAATTTGTGGCAAATGGGAAATCCTGCTTGAGACTATAAAAAATCAGACAAATATGAAGTTGGTCCGGATTGTGTCCAGCCATTTTGAATATCTCAAGAACCAGTTGCATGGTTTTAATGTAAGTTGGAAATCAATCGGTAGGGGATCTTGCTGCACATGCATTAACCGACACTCTCCTGTGGGAAAGTAGTGAGAAGCCAGTCAGTGACCTTGTTCACTGTGTCACTGTCGCATACACAAAGATCGAGCCTGCCCATTCCTCATGTTGTGTGCAGGGTTTTTTCTCAATATGACACATCAACCAGGTCTGTCAGCAGCAGCATCCCCAACAGTCCAGATTTGACTCCCTGTGATTTCTGGCTTTTCTGAAAAAAAATGCAGCATACATTAACTAACCACTGCTACCCACAACAGACTGATTTAATTACTGTTACTGGATTTAGGTTATTCATGTGTCTGCCATTCATATCTATCTATCTATTTACCTATCTTTCTATCTGCACTATGCCCTCACCATTCATAGGAAAAACAGGAAAAATTTACGCACACACTCTTCTTGACGAGTACGCAAAATGTTATTTTTTTGGTTTTTTTCAAAGATTCCCCTCGAAAGTAGGTTTTTAGTGAGGGGTTCAATATGCGATATAAGTTTATGCTAAATCGATCACTAGTTTATGCCCGCTTGTTTTTTCAAGACTTCAGACCTTTTTTCATTATACCAACCAAAAGTTTGATCATTGCCTTTACCAAATTATTTTTATTGGTTGTCCCCGAACATGGTATGCTGTCAAAAAACATAGGCCATGGTTTCTACTGTGCGACCAACCAGACCTGTCTATCTCTCACACATGCACATGCACACACATGCACACATATGCACACACACATATTTCCTTTTACTTTCCTATCAACTTTTTCTAACTTTTCAATTGATCACCTCCAACACAACATACGCGGGTGGTGGTGATTCATAACTTCCCTTGGAATGCTGGTCTTTTTTTTTTCTTCTTCAGGTTTTCCGTACTTTAAAATTGTAGACATTAGCAGTTGGTGGGACCAATAAAAAATCCCCCGCTCTTATTATTGGATGGCGGAATCGACAGAAACGACACTGAAACATAAACTGTACTGACTGTACAATGCAAATAAAATGACTAAAAGTAAGTCACAAAAACAAACAAATGAATCTGTTCATGACCTCCCTCCCCCCTTCCCAGAGAGAGAAGTACAAAAGAGTTTGTAATTATCTTTCCGCCCTGAGAAGTTTGTCAACCTGTGAGAAAATCTGGGTCGTGTTAGACACTATCAACAAAAACTGTCAGCATAGGTTTTCTCCAGTTTTCAAGCTGGTCTGGCTGGCAATAATTTTTACTCCTTACTATGTCTAGGGAAAAAAAAACTATTTTTGTCTTTTATTTTGAAAATTATCCCCTAACAAGTTTTTAGTGTTTAGGGGGGGGGGCAATTTGCAATATAAGTTTATGCTGAGTTGGTCTCTCAGTTTGTGTCTAGTAGCATTCGCACTTGTTTTTTTTTTTGTTTTTTTAAATTATGTTTTTTTTTTAGTGATCACTGCCTAACAAAGTTACTTATTCATTGATCACAACTCTATCCAATTTTTATAATTGATCATCCCCAACACGGGATGTAGTCAACAGACATGGTCATGTGATGGTATCTATCGAGTGACTAAGCAGAACTGTTTTCATTCTTGTTTTTAAACAGTCTTCAAAAGATGGTGGTGGGGGATGGGGGTTGTATTCTTTGCCTCAAAAGGAATAAGAATTACTGGAGAAATAATGACAATTTGTAATTAATAAAATAATTTTCAAACCAGAGGAAGAATTAAACAACAGTTCTTTCCAATGCTTTCTTTGAACTGAACTAGTGGTTCTCAAACTGTGTGCCTGAGTCCAGCAACAGAGACAGGTCTAAATTCTTTTCATGGGTGGGGGTCCAGGCAGTGCAGCCTACTCATAGAGATCTGCCAAAACAAGAAACGATCTTGATTTAGTGCGAGAAGTGGTGACTGGGCAACACTGATTCGTTACATATGTATCTAAGTTTAGTAAAAATGTAACCTTGTGATGAGGTGTCATGATTTTTAAAAAATTTTCTACCCCCACCCACTCAATTTTCTCTTCATTCCTGCATGAAATTACAATGGTTGGCGGTGTCTGGATCCATCCCAGGCCCTGACAGTAGCCATGACACACTAGTGCACTGCAACTATTTCCCAAGTGTGCCGCATAGATTTTTCCCAAGTATGTAAACATGTATTTTAAGCCTTGAATAATTCCAATATCATATTGGTCCCTCTTCCATCACAGAATTGTCAATCTTTAAGTTTTTTGACAAGATTTTTTGAGATCTCAACCTTTCTTGTGACTGATGGAAGGAGAGGAGGTAGTTTTGTTTATATAAAAGTTCCATTCATTGACTGTTCAAGTTTTTTTGTCTATTTCATTTCATTTTTATGGTATGTCAACTTATTTAGTACACGCCTTTATTATTACTTCAAAGTTTACTGCTACGTGGGAACATGATATTAATCAAACAGTCAAACAGGTTCCTCGTAATACCAATAAATGTTTGCATTTTAATTGAATAAAGAGTCGTGTGTCAAGTAAGTCAAATATATTTCTTGGATTGCCATCATACAATGGAGTATGAGAATCACTGTGTTCAAAGAAAAAATAATAAAAACTAGCATTCCAAGGGAAATTATGAATCATTGCCATCCATATATGCTTTTTTTTATCTTTATTAAGCATAATAAGGAACAATTTAGGATATACTTATACTGCAAAATGGACCCCCCCCCCACGAAATACCTACTCAGGGGAAGAATTTTATAAAATGAAAATAGAATTTTCCCAACTCAAAGATGGGAGTGAGTGTGCAACATTTCAAGTTTCTTCTATGAACAGTTAGAGCTGGTAGTCAGGATATTAATGTATATATATATATGTATTTAAGAAATGGACGAATATGGTACGACAGAATTTGCATTATATTAAATAGAAACTTATTTAAAATGATCTCCTGTCATTACAAGGTTAATATATCATTCAATTTTGACAAAGTAAATAGAATAAACAATCAAAGAAAATGGGTCTACTGCAGAAATTGAACCTGCCACTGATAAGGTAGCTGCTTCAACATAGTGATGCACTTACCCCAAAAAGATACATAGGCTTCAAGACAGAACATTCTTAAAGAACTGTTCCAGGCCTGCAGAGCTAGCAAAAGTGGGCAATTTTGACCCCCTGGAGGTTGATGAGACTATCCAAGGGGTCAGTAAATGTCAGGGGGTTGAAAGGGATGGGCGATAAACACTATTGAATACTTGATATGTTTCCCATCTTTTGATATATATTCCTGTTTTCTTTGTATTTTACTATTGTTACTTGTTAATCTCCCAATTTTGATATATAATTATACACAATGGATTTGGTACTTTTTGTGATATGTTACTGGTACTTTTGAAATCTTTTTCTTTGAAACCCTGTCTGGGGTTCAATAAAGGAACAGGATTTCATGATTGGGTCAATGGTTGAAAAAGTTTGGCGGCCCCTGCACAGCATCAATCACTAAAGCGATTGATTGTTCTGATGACATCTTTAGTAGTATGGTAACTATTGTCTTGCTCTCATAAAGCTATTCACATAGGTAAATCTGAGAAAAAAAATATTAAAAAAGAGTATTAAACATCAGCAGAATAACAAGAAGGGAAATTAGTCAAGCTCAGGAGCAGCTGAACACAGTGAGTAGTGTCACAGCTAATTTGAGTGGTTGAGCCCTAAAACTCTAAACATGCAATGAAATCCCACAAAAAGAAAGATAAGGGAAAAATACTTGAAATACAATTAGCAAAAATTTGAAATAAAACACTCATTAATTGAGAAGATGGAAAATTGATAACAATGTGAACTTGGATTTCATTCATGTAAAGAATGATAATACAATTGCGTCATGAGAATCAAAAATCAATTCTCAAGAAATTTTGTAACGTTCATGAATCAGTTTGAATAAAGGTGTTGACCAGCGAGGCTGAAATATCATCAATAAAAAATCAAATAAAGTAGTTCTTTCACTGAAATGAAAAATGAATATAAAAGCTGTTGATAATAAATCCTTGTTCGAAACTTTAGGAACTCTAGCCTTATGCCTGGCTTGTTTTAGTTCAACTAAAGTAAACTTTCAGCAAAGTTTCTTTCTAATATCAGAAAATCTTTCTGCAATCGACATAATTTTTTGTTGAACAACAGTTGCTATCTAAGATGGTGAAGGGTTCAATCCTTTGTCATATGTTTATGTGTTTGTTTCTGTGGTCAAGCACTCCTGACCATACTGTTTTGTCTACAGGCTAGAAAATTGGCATTAGTATCCCACTTGACCCTTTCTAAAAAATTTTTTTCGGTTTTTGGAAAAAAATATTTCTGGATCTTTTGGGGCCATATTTTCATGGCTTTATCAATAATATCTAGATTCTCCAGAATCTAGATGTTTCTTTTCTCTATTTTAGATGTTTTCTGGTAAAAAATGCCTGTGATGTAATAAATAGGATTCGGACCATATTCATTCTTTGACTGAATCTTTTCGTATGACTTCAAAGTTTGACGGTACAGCTTTTTTAATTTTATCTGCTGATATGAATATTATTTCACTGATATTCTTATTACAAGATTTTTGTTATCTTTTTCCCTTTTATCTTCCCCTTTACCTCTTGAACTAATTCTACAAATGTTACAATAGATTATCGACCAGATGGCTATCAAAGATATGCTTTTATCCAGATTGTTTTGGAAAACTGAGACCTTGACCCACTGAGCACTGATGATTTCTGTCGGGTGGAAATGATTGATAAGTAATTTTTCTCATTAACCAGGGTAAAAAAAGGGGGGGGTGGAATGTACTTTTCAAGACTTGCTCTATTAGAAACTGTCAACCAAACTGTCACTAAAACTATCAACTTTAGTTTTTCCAGTTTTCAAGTTGGTCTGGCTTGCTAGCTGGCTATGAATCTATCACACATATAGGCCACACCAACGGAGCTAGAGGGCTGAAAATTTAAGTACTTACTTCATATTATGTCTAGAAAAAACGTTTTTTTGATTTTGAAGATGTATTTTTAGTCGGGGTTCAATTTGTTATACAAGTTTACACTTTTTTTGTAGATTAAGACATTTTTAGTGATCATAGCCTTCCCCCCCCCCCCGACAAGAAAAGTGACTCATTCTTTGATCACACCCTTTTCAAATTTTTCTCATTGATCACCCCAACTGCATGCTGCTAAAAGATGTTATAACAGTTTCCATTGAATGACTAACCAGACCTGTTAATCTTATTCTATTTGTTTCTGGTGTTTCTGCAACATTTCAACTGGTCCATTATTGGGTCCCCGTCAGGTATACAATCTTTATAGAAGAAAAGAGGCCTTTTTTTTCTAGATAACATTCAGCAATGTGATTTTTGTTCCTGGGTAGTGAGTGTTTTTTTTCTAATTGCTTATGTGTAAAAAGTATTGAAAATGGCTATTATTCTCTTCAAACTTAGATTTTGAGACCAAGATAGTGATATTCATAGATAACTGTTTTTCTTACTTTCAGTGCAAATCCTCCCATTGTCCAATTGGATATAAGTAGATCTCAATATGTCACTGTCCTGGTCACAAAAGCTAAATTTGAAAGGAATAATTGACATTTTCCATACTTCTCAGGTATAATCAATCAGAAAATAACATTTATGATCCACGAACCAAAGATGTAAAAATATATTGCACTGTATAATGCCTACCCATTTTACCATTGAAAAGAGAAAGGAAAAACGGTTGAAAAATGGTTATGTACTTTTTAAATAGCCTAAAACATTCAGTAGAAGTTTAAAACACACAGATATAGGTTCCTTGCTTCAACATCTTCAAGATAATAATGTACAACTGGTGGTACATTTATGATTTCTAAAACTGTTTTATGCAATTGCATTATAATTCTTTCCTTATTGGAGTCAGAAAGTATAGGTTCTCATATAAATAGTCATTGCAAGCCAATAAGAAAAGTAAGTAACTCTGATATTGTTATGTCAGATAACTGCTGTTTCTTTGTCAGATGCGTGTGAAAATAACATGTTTTTCTTTTCAATAACAATTCTAAGCACAATCCTTATATGTCTATGTCTGCCAAAGTTCTGTCTTCAAAAAGCATGTGTGCACTCAATTTCAGCTCAATATAAATAGATAAATGCATAAATATCAATATGAAATTACACATCAATAGTTTTGCTGTCTATACATTCAGGGCAAATATTCAGAATCTCCTTTATTTAACAGATACTTTCATTTCAAGTCTTTGTACATGATATATCCAAAAGTTCTCAATGAATTTCAGTCAAAATTTGTGGAAGGATGGATGATATGCTATGGATGAAATGGTTGAATTTTGGGGTGGATCCATGCACAAATACTCACCCTGACAATGGCATCAGCAGAGGTATGTATTCCCTGAGAGCTTCCTAGTCTACAACAACAAACTACAACTAAAATATGTAATAAAAAATTATAAGTTGATTTCTGTTTGGAAGTCACAAGAATCATATAAAGTCTCTAAAAATAATTATAAGATATTGTCCTAAAATATTACTTATTTCTTATTATATATTTAAAAATGAATTATTACTTTTTCTTTCTGTAACATACAGTAGAAAACAAAAAATTTAATCACAATAAAACATTTCAAGTTTTGAAAAAAGATACATAATTAAGTTACTTAATTAGAACAAAATTTGTTAAAATATTCATACTACGGTGTTAACATTTTTAATTGATGCTTTTTCACCGATCAACATTGAAACTATCAAAGTGGATTTGTAAGAAAATTATTGAAAACTTCAGACAAATTCTTTCTTATATTTATTATGTCATGTTTTTGTCCAGTAAGGTGGGTTTATTTTCTGGAGGGGATTATGACCTGGTTTTTTTTGCCCAAGGGGGTTTTTGTCCATATTCTACGAATTGCACTATTCACATCAACAAGCATAAGTGTTCCAAAATTGAGTTCAATCTATTCAATAGTTTTGCTGTCTATACACTCTGGACATACATCTGCATATAGTTAGAGGCTAGAGTACCCCTTGTGTTTCTACCAACACAACAAGAACAATCCTCACCTAATTAAGGGGAGTAAACTCTTCACTGCCAGCAAATTTCTTTTAGATTATTTCAGATTGTATCTTTATAGTATGGACTACTACAAATTAGAATGTTGATCAGTCAAAAGACAACTATCAAAAATGTCAACACTGTAGTATGAATATTTTGACTAACTTTATACGAAATTGGTACCTTAGCTTGTGTCCAGCAGCGTTTACATTTTTTCTTCAGGGTTCTTCCAATGTATTACGTCTCCCAGAGCTCTGGCGCCTTCTCACTGTTGCTGGGTTTGCATGTCCCACATGCCACCTTTGCTATTTGTCTGTCTGTCATTTTGATCCAAACCTATATATAAAATAATTTTCCCCAACGGTGATTTGCAAAAACAACCGAGTGATAGGTACGTAGCTCTTTTACCAACTGAGCCAAACAGACAAGTCTTACATGACTATGAAAATTCATCTTACAAATATACAAGGACATTCTAATAAATAAATACATTCTAAAGAATATGTTTTATTAATACATCCTCCAATAGTCACTTATGGAGCTGAAACATGGAACCTAACCAAGAGACAGATCCGCAAACAGAGAACTATGCAACATGCGCATGAAAGAATTATGCTGGGCCTCACATGGAGAGACCACAAGACAGCACAGTACATCTGGGAAAAGGCAAAAGTCAGAGACATCATAGAATCCATTAAAAATATCAAACGGAAGTGGGCTGGCCATGTTACAAGAATGGCGGACAACCAATGGACATCATGACTCATGACATGGATCTGCAAAGATCACATGCGTAACTGAGGCCAGCAGAATATTAGATGGGGAGACGAGCTAAAAAAATTCAGAAAGTATTGGCTCCGTGACGCCCATGATAGAGAAGTGTGGCAAATCTTGGGGAAGGTCTATATCTAACGACTGACGTTCAAAGACTGGTGGTGATGATGATGATTTATCACATATATAATACAAAATTTGCAATAATCATCTTCAGTCAGAATAAAAGTAGGAGTGGAGTTTGACCCTGCAGCAAAAAGGCTTGTCTTTAACACATTCCCTATTACCTCAGTTATCTGAACCCTTATATTTGAAATCTTACATAATGCCATTTATGTTTTTCATAGAGTTACCATCAAAAATTGCAATATAAGACTTACTTATTCCTTATTTTGGTGAATAAAATGAAATTCATTAAGTTCTAAAAAATAACACTAATGCGTGTCCTTGACAATGGCTTTGTTTTTTTCTCTCAATTGTGACATAAAGTGGTCTTTTTTTTTTACCCCAAAACAGCTCTAAGATTTGTGGGATTGGCAGGTATGTGTATCAGAGACATTACTCAATAAGCCGCAATGTGCATCCTGTGGCAGTAAACATTTTTTAATCATAATTAGAAATCGTCAACCAAAACCATCATTAGAAGTTTCTTCAGTTTTTAAGTGGGTCTGGCTGGCTATGTATATATATATATATATATATATATATATATATATATGTGTGTGTATCATATGTACATGTATGCACCTATAGCACCAATGGTGCTAGAGGGATGAAAATTTAAACGTTTACTCCTTATCTTTCAACATGATTGTTTTTTTAAAGTTCCCCGCCAAAATAGGTTTTTAGAGTGAAGTTCACTTTAGAATGTAAGTTAAATCAGTACCTTAGTTTGTATCCAGCAACATTCAAGTTTGTTTTTCTAAAAATTCAGACATTTATTTAGCGATCACTACCTAACAAAAGGCAAGAGAAGTAATTTATTCATAGATCACCCCTTTTTCCAATTTTTTGATTGATCATCCCTAAATGACACACAGCCAAAAGTGACTCCCCAGACCAGTTCATATTTTATGCATTTGTTGTCTAGTTGTCATCACTGAAGATTAAGAGATAGAAAGTCTCCTCAGATCTCCAGCACCTTTCTCAGTATCCTGACAGTAAGCAATGTCCTTTTCTGGATAGTTTCAATACTTCCTTGAATTTCTGATTAACATAAACTCACTTTCAGTGTTTTTGGCCTAGTTCCAAATATGCCAGGTGATTATTATTAATGAATATAATTAAAAAAAACAAAGATTGCTGTCACTAAACAATGGACAGGGGAAGAGAAAAAAATATCAGGAGAGTTTGTTGATGACGAGTCATTTTCCTTGCAAAAAAAAATTAAATTACTTACTAATTAGATGGAGTGAGAGATTTACAAAAAAACGAAAAAAACAAGATACGTCACTGTGTTTTAATCATTTTCACTTGACACATATTTCATTATCATTGAGTTATTTTTATTTTTTGTTTTTTAAGTAAGGATTACTTATTCTCTTGCAAAATAAAAAGAAAACAGGTTTGGTTGATCACTTTGAAGAAACTGTCATGTGACCAACATCCTAGGATAGAATGCCATGTTGGGGATGATCAATAGAAAAATTGGGAAAAGTGGTGGTACAGATTCTCTTCCGAAATAAAATGAAAACAGATCTGGTTAGTCATTCTGTAGAAACCATCATGTGACCATCCTTTGCTTACATGTTGCGTTGGGGGTGATCAATTGAGAATTGGGAAAAAACGAATTTTCATTAGAGAAAATAAAGAACTAAAATTATGCAAATGGCAGCTAGTACAACTGACCGTGCCCAATGAAGATGCTTTTTGCACCTCCTTAAATTCTCCTCAAGGCATCAGCTCCAGACAACCACGGATTTTTGACACCAATTACAGCTGACAACTGTAGAAACAAAAAAAATTAAACCACGCCTGAGATTAGACAATGGAATGTGTATTTTTCCGTGCGACTGACAAGACGGGTATTTTGCCATTCCGGTGATGAAAAAAAATACACCCATTCATCACTTGAAGATGGCTGTAGGGTACAACGGCCGAAATATTGTTTTCATAAAATAAACCAAAATTAAGACAAAAGTCTGCGAAAAACTTGACACAAACTTCTCATATTTTTATACATATATATATATATATATATATATATATATATATATATATATATATATATATATGTATATATATATGTATATATGTAATTATATTTTTCATACGAAAAATTATTCACTGAATTCTTAGTTTTTTCTCTCTTCTTCCCTTTCTTCTTTCTTCCTCCCTTCCTTCCCTTAGCACTCAGTTACAATATTCTCTCTCTCTCTCTCTCTCTCTGTATTCTTCTTCCCTTCCTATTTGTCTTTTCTGTCCTTCTCTCTTCACCCTTCTCTTAGAAACTGTCTACATTGGTCTCTTGAGTTTTCATGTGATTCTGGCTGGCTGGCTATGTGACACATATACAAGCTGCACCAACAGAACCAAAGGGCTGAAAATTTCAACACTTACTCTTTATCATGTCTGGGAAAAACATTTTTCTTTTGAAAAGTTTTTTCAGAGTTAAATATACAATGTAAGTTTCTGCTGTATTTGTATCTTAGTTTATGTCAGGCAATGTTCACTCTTGCTTTTTTTAAAATTTGAACTTTTTTAATAATCACGGCTAAACAAAAGGTGAGCAAAGTATTTTATTCATCGATCACCTCTCACTCCAATTTTTGAATTGATCACCCCAACATGCTACCAACAAACATTGATCATATGACAGTTTCCATTGCGTGACCAACCAGATTTATTTCTTTACTCTTTTATTTTCTGTGGAAACTGATAAAAAATATATCTTCGTCATTCAATAACCAGTGCTACGGATTCAGGTGTTCAGCAGGGACAGGTAAGGGCTATATATATATCTATATATATTTTTTATTTCTGATGTGGGTGTAGGAAATATGTGAATTGTATGTACGATTGGTGGGTACCCATCAATTGTTGCGTCTATCCAATTAAGAATAGAGCAATGCTTAAATTGAAAAATTTTTTGTGAAATTGAAGAGAACGGCTACCAAATCTTTTCATAAGCTAACTGTTCATTAGGAAAAATGCATATTGTTGGCATGTGTAATGCTAGAGATTTTGTGAAGCTCAAGAAAAAGTCAAAGTTGATGAATGTTGTGAACAATCAATCCATATCAAGAACCATCTCTTTATCAACGGAGACCATTTCTGCAATTATTCTGATGCTGAGTCATTTTGAACGATGTGAAGTTTTTGTTCTTATTACATTCTCACTGGTTCCACTTTCAAGAGCCCAGTCTCATTACCTGATAGCCACTCCTTATATTTCTCTATCTATTCAGTTCCGAGGTATGTTGAATGTGGATCAGGGTATTTAAAAATAGCAGGTATTTTAGAAGCAGGGGAACACTGGATAACCTTGCCTGCATAGTTCTCTCTAAGCTGTCCACGTATGTGCGCACAGATATATTTTGCAATCAGCACTCAAAGAAAATTAATGTACGCACAAAAGATTAGTTACCTAAAATAATTGTAGAAATCAATAATCATATTTATATTTTCCCACAATTCAAACAACAACAACAACAACAACACCCGAGGGGACTTATTGTCACTCAGCCTTCAGCAATGACCACTGGGCAACCGGTGTGAAACTGTAAACCGCAGTATTACTGGGGCCTATGAGAACTAGGAGAGAAGGGCTGGAGACTTGAGGAGACTTACTGTCACTCAAACTCCAGCGGTAACCACCAGGCAACTGGTGTGAGATTGCAAATAATAATAATAGCAATAATAGAGGTCTGGGCGGTCACTCAATAGAAACTGTCATATAACCAATGTCTCTAGTCAACATGCCATGATTGATTAGAAAATTGGAAAACGGAATGATCAATGAATAAGTTACTTCACTCACCTTATGTTGGATCACTAAAAGAGTCTGATTAAAAAAACAAAAAAAAACAATAACTAAGCAACCAATTTAGCATAAACTTACTTTGTAAATTGAATCCCCACTATAGACCTGTTCTGGTGTAGGGAATTTTGAGAAAAAAAAGAACATTTATTTCTAGACATGATAAGGTAGATTGATGTGGGACTGTATGCTAGATACTTATATAGATAGATAGATAGATAGATAGATCAACATTAAAAAAAAAATGCCTGGCAGTTTTAATACCCACAATTCAAGTTAAAAAAATCGATGAAACATTGGAATAAAAATTTCAATAATCTTTAAATGAAACTTCCAATATTGTCATTCATTTCTCATAGATAGACAAAGATAGCGAGGCCAGCCAGGCCAACTTTAAAACTGAAGAAACATATATTGACAGTTTTGTTGACAGTTTAGTTGACAGTGTCTAACATAGCTAGCAAGTACAGTGGAATGTTCTCGAATATAAGCCTAATACTTATCTGTTTGTCATGGATGGAGCCAGAAAGATTTAAACGAGTGACAGTGAGTTATGCGCAATACATGTTGAGATAAAAGATAAAACTACAAAAGTTCAGTTCTCGATTGGCAGCTGGATGTAAGCTGATATCCCTTGCCTACCGTTCTGTATGTGGGTCGGTGTCTATTGATGAATAAATTTCTGCAGGTATTCGATGAATTACTTGGACTAGCATCCTCACCTTTCTTATTTTGATCACTGCTTTAGTGGACAGGCATGAATACAAAAGTCCAAAGGACAACAGTGTAGTATGGACTACTCTAATCATGTTTGGTCAAAAAGCATCAGCCAAAAAGCATCAGCCGAAAAGACAACTGTATTACAAATATTCTTTTACTGAATTTGTATTGATTAAGGAATCAAATCAGCTTAATACTACCAAGGTATTTAGTATTAAAGAATTGTCCAAAAAATAACGACAGAACTTTTACTTATTTGAATCTATCAAAAAATACTAAATGAAATTGCAGTACAAATTTAGTTGAAATATTCATACAACAGTGTTGACCTTTTGACTGATGCTCTTGACTGAATGTGATTGTAACTTGCAGTAGTCTGTATTACGTTCTTATCATTTTGACTGATGCCTTTTGCCTTGATGCCTTTTCACCCTCTTAGTGTTGGCTGTGCTCAGAGCTGAATTGTTGTCATTATTCAATAAATAATTTAGACTAGCATCCTAACCTTTGTTCATTTGATCAGTTTCAGCTGGTAGGCTCTCTCACCTTCCTCAGGTGTATTTTGCATCCAGTAATCTCCAAGTAGGTGCAGGTGGCCTAACAGTTGAAGTCATGGAAATTCGATTGGGCTTTCTAGCCTTGGTCTCCGTTTAGTTATGGGTAAATAGTAGGGTAGCCTAGGGTCGTCAACCAGTCTAAGAAATGGACTAAATTGAAACCCTCAAGTCAGGCTAGTCCCAATTCTCTAAATAAATCAAGTCATGGGCTACTCTTTGCTGCTAGTACCATGTAACCCAATACAACCTGTTGCATGTTACTTGGAGAGATGGGCATCACCACGTTACACCCATTGCCCTGAGAAATGCCATGAACAGGAAGTACGCAGCATGTCATGGCAAGTCAGGTGTTCTAGCGTTGAGATAACTTGTTTAAGCAAGTAGGTTGGTCCCTGTATCATGGACAAGATAACTCAGCATAGTAATTCAGTGCCACGGATGAGATCACTTGCTTTATGATAGCTTGGTCTTCTTTCGCGAGATGGCAAAACTCTACAAGAATGTGGAGTGTATGTTTACTAAGCACAAAACCATGAAAGAGTAGATACAAATGTAAGTCCATGTTCCGAGGAGAGTCTCAAAATGTTGCCGATTGCTGTTTTGATTACGTGATGATGAAAACATCATTTGATGATCATCCTCTCTCGATAAATTCAAGAAGGCCAGTGTGTGAAAAAACACCCCAAAAACAAATTTTTTTTATCAAAAATCACAAAGAAATAGGAGAATTCATGAATGAAAACACCAGAAAGACATGCCAAAAGTATTCAATAAAACTTCAAAAAATTTTCCCAGGTGGGCAAATCATGTTTTTAATGCACAGATTTTGGGCTTACTAAATTCCTAATAGGTAGATTTCTTGATGGGCACTTTTCTGGTGTATGATTTCTTTATGGGCAGATTTCCCTATGAGCACTTTTCCGGAATCCATTGAAAACAACCTTATATCATTTTAGATCAGGGTTTCTCAAACTTTTTCCTCAATCACCCTTTTGGTTAGTTTTTAAAGCAATTGTTGCCCCTGAAAATAAATAATGAAACTAAAATGACATTTTATCTATATCATTTATGAGAAATAATTTGAACAATTTTGAAAAATGTTACTTAAATGGCAAACACCTTTTACTGTCTATCACTTTTTATAGACATCAAAATATTTTTGCTTTTTTGTGCATCCATAGTACAGAGCACTCTTAGGATACGAAGCAACATGCACCACTAGATTTAACTGATATTAAAACATTTGAATCATAGAAAAATTTATTTTAGCGTGAAAGAAAAGTACACAGTTCAGATATAAAAGCACACATCAAATAAGTATATTTAGGCAATATCCAAGTCATTAAAACATTAGTGTTAGCGGTTGTATAATAAACATTAAAAATCCATAGACACCAAAGGTGGCAAGGTCTTCTATCTGTTTTTATATATGCATGTTTTTGTGTGTTCCAATGCTCTTGGCTATACCGTTTTGTCTACAGACTTGAAAATTTGCTTCAGTACTTCACCAGACACCTTCTTGAAATGTTTTTTTTTTAGTTTTGGAAAGAAAGCTTTTGGAGGGCTTATTTTGACAGGTTTATTAATAACATCTAGATTCTCCTGATTATACATGTTTTTTAACTCTAATTTTAATGTTTTCCGGTGGAAATAACATCTAGATTCTCCAGAACCTAGATGTTTCAAGATGTTTTTTTCATTCTATTTTAGATGTTTTCCAGTGGAAAACGCCAGTAGTGTCATAATCATTTTTCCTTTTAAACTCATTTACATCTGTTGATAGCCCTACATATTTTGGTTAACTGTTCAATAATCCTACCATTTTTTTTCTAAAAAAAAATTTTCTGATATCCAATCCAATTCACTTCAACCATATAAGCATGACTTCTCAGTCTCTTCTCTCTTTAATCTATTCTCATGACTCATACATTTCGAACTCTGGAACCAATTTAGTTGAACTGAACTTTTAAAAAAAAATTTTATTTTTTTTAAATGTACTGTATGGACTAGGCTAAACAAAAGATCACATTTAAAAAAAAAAAATCCATTTGAATGTAAGCATATATCATTCCCCTCAGCTCAACTCTCACCCTCTTGGGGGTGATATTGCTCCTGTTCAGAATGACAGTTTCAGATCTCAGTGATAGTCGTATAATTTCAATTGATTCCAAGGATTGTATTTTTATGTGGAACTAAAAGAGTTTCATTACATGCATTATCGATGGTTCAAGTATCTTAGCATTTTTTAAGGTCATGAAATGCAAAAAAAAAAATGCTGTTAGTTTTAGGATATGCTTTTCATTCTGATAAGTCCTTTATCAGCCATAGACCTTTGACCTTTGTTTATTGCTCTGAGACCTGCCATAAAGGACATAACCCAGTTACCAAGACAACATGAATGTGCTAGGTTTCCTTGGAATTCGGTCTCTCACTAAGAGAATTAAGTACTTTGACAAGGAAGGAAATTATGTTGAAAAATAAATAATTGTGTAAATGCTTTTTTCATCATTCATAAAGCTTGAGATTTATTAATGCACCTATCTAATAATATCACATTTTGTATTAAAACATCAGCATAGGTTTCTTTAGTTTTTGAGTTGGTCTGGCTGGCTATGTATGTACCACGCATCAAAGAAGCTAAAGTGCTGGAAATTTAAACATCCACTATTCATAATGGCTACAATACGTTTTTAGTGGGGATGAACAATATGAATACAATTTTCAGTGGAAATTGACCGCAGAGAAATTCTAAAATCTGGCAAAAAGTAGCATATTATTTAATTTTGATGAAATTTTTAATACTTATTTATTTAAGGACAAATTTAAAGAAAAATAATTTTCCATTTCAGAACTATCGGAAAACAAAAACATTTGTTCATTATGATTCCTACTTTTTATTATTTTGATTTTATTATTCATACATTAATGTTTTCATTGAATCTTACACATTTTAAAGATAAATCCCTGGAGATATTAAATATGTTTACCTTTTTTTAGAAAAGCTCTCCAGAACTACTCTTTATTGCACAGTCATCACTAAGTATTGAATAATGTGAATGCAGTAGTTTGTCTGTCTTGTCATGTTAAAACAAATTGATATGTAAAATTAATATTTCTCAACCATGATTAGAATTCACAACCAACTGATTCGTTGCCGGCTCTCTATTAAACTGATCTGAATGACAAGTCTTATATGCCTACAAAAATTTGTAATAAATACAAAAGTGCTCATTTCATTCTAATAATTATCATTTCCTTGCCATGATTTTAAATAACAACGAAGCAATTGATGGCCAGTTCTCTTACTGACTGAGCCAAACTGACAAATCTTACATATCTACAAAAACATATCTTACAGATACAAGAGCTCATTTCCCTCTGATAAATAAATACATTTAGAGAAAAAAATATGTATATCTTTATAATCTCACTTATCTATCATACAAAAAAGGCAAAATTTACAATAATCATCTTCAATCAAAGTAGAAATAGGAGTGTTCCTGCAGCAGCCAGGTTCATTTTAGTGATTCTCCACCAGGAAATAATCTCTTTTCCTTTCGGAGAGGAAGTCATTTCACACCTCAATTTCCCATAACTTTTGGGTAGTACTTAGTGTGTGTGCAAGTATGTTGCTGTTCTGATATTCAAAAAAACAGAAAGCGTTTTCAAAGCTCTAAGAAAACATTTGAACAACATAGCCATCAACAATGGCGAAGGGTACTATCTTTTTATATGCATATGTGCTTGTTTGTTTATGTGTTCGTCTCTGTGTTCCAGCGCTCCTGGTCACAATGTTTTGTCTACGGACTTGAAAATTTTTATCAGTACTCCACTAGATGCCTTCTAGAAATATTTTGATTTCATTTTTGAAAAAAAATCTTTTTAGGCTTTCCTGTGGCTCATTTTGACAGGTTTATTGATAATGTCTAGATTCTCCAGAATATAGATGTTTCTAGATATTTTCCAAGGAAAAACGATAGTGTTGTCATAAATAGACTTTATTTAACCATATTTATTCTTTGATTGAATTCTTTTACATGACTTCAAAATTTGATGCTATGGTTGTTTAATCATTGACTCTGATAGCAAATGTTTTTTATTTCTATTATATTTTACTTATATTTCATCTACTCAGCGCAATAAAAAAATTAGTGGCCTTTGAATGTCAATATAACAGTTCCATCAGCTGTAATGGTCGAAAAGATTTCTATCATTTAATTTTGAACTTATGAATTGAAACTTTTAAATGAATAAAATGCATACTACAAACCCTTTTTTGATTGATGGAACCTTTTTGATAAAAAAATCGGATGAATACGTAAAATTATATCCAATATTGGTATAGAAATGTTCAGAGCAACGATATAAAAATAAAGATTACATCTCATATCAAATATATTAGAACACAGATTTCAGAGGCACAAATAAAAGAAATGATGCAAATGTAAAGGGATACCAGTTACCAGGAAATGAATACCCTCATACTGAGTGAAAGGTGTCATGGTAAAAAAACAAAGATGGCTGAAAGTAGTCTGCTAAGTTTCCACAGTTTCAAGCGGCAAATCCTGATGATGTAAGGCTTCTTAGCTGAAAATGAACATTCACCACATATCTATCTAGCTTTTTTCAGGGAAAAATGTAAACTAAGCTTGACTCAACCCACTGACATTTCAACCCACTGATACTCTAACACCTGCAGAAGATTTCACTTACTCACTCCCCCGAACGCACTTAAATCACTTGGAGAATCTTTATTACCTGATTTCGAGTTTTAGACATTTTGAAATGATTTCTCCCGTCTTTCATGTTCTTGGCGATATCTTTGATAGATTCTGTTTTTGATGTCTGCAAAAGCAAGATCCTCAACAAGATTGATTTTTTTTTCTTGATTTCGTTTTTTGTTAAAACTTTTTTTTGTCATTTCAGCCTTATGTTTTGCTGATAGATATCACTTCCTGATTGACAATCTCAATTTGGATCTAAGTTCTCTAGTTGTTAGCATTTTGAAATGAGTATTAAACCAGAGGCATAGCAAGACGAGAGGGTGACAATTTACCCCTGACACAGGTATGAAGAGACACAAAATTTTCTCTGGCCTATAATGCCAGTCAATGAATTACCTACAATAAAATGCCCCTCCCCCCCATTCAGAGATTTCAATAAGATCTTTAGTACAGCAACATAAATGTATGTTTTATACAATGATATTTTCTACAATATCTTCTACTACCATAATACCCATAAAAATAACAGGATTATTTATGTATGGATCTGCACATCAGCCCAGGATTAAAGTATCTGAGCACTCTGCCTATGTTCAAAGTATCGCTTTCTGGCCGTCTATCAAAAGTAAAAGTGTAATTTCTGTGTACTCATTGAAGATATATATATATATATATATATATATATATATATATATATATATATATATATATATATATATATATATATATATATATATATTCATGGATACACATCGTATTTTATATATGTGGATTAGAGATATGTCTTGTGCCTCATGCCTTTTAATAAGAAATAAATTTTGAAAATAAATCATTCAAGGTTTCTAAATATTGTTACTTATTTGAAACCTGTTATTCTATTTTTATGTTTTCAGAAGGTGGTGACTTCAGTTAGCAATATGAATATTGGAGTGAGCACGTAGCCTTGTGCCAGATGAGGTTGAGTAAATAGTCAACTCCCCCTCTGATGTCACAATTGGGTCTCAGATTGGTGAAAGAGAGGGCGTTAACTGTAACTATGATTGGACTCTGTCAAGGCAGGCTATGGGAGGGACAACCTTTAGCTCCTACTACCTGGGTATGAAAGATGGTTATGGGGGAGAGATTTTTCCAAGAGCTCAGTAATCTACTTTTCAATGCCAACAATCATGGCATGCCAGTGACAACTCAGTCGTCCATGACATAAGAGAGCATTTGGAGGTGCAGATTGGCATAACAGTTATCAACATGGAAAACAGAATTGGCAGGCAGAGTTTGAATTTCAGCAGAAGATGTCTAAATTCACTTTGAACTAATGCCCTCCACTCTTGCTATCATAAAATGCTTAATACCACTGCTAATTTTCAGTGGAACTCTTCTGTGAATGGAATTTTTTAAAATTGATAATTTCCTAAAAGATGAAGGGAAGGTATTTTAATCAGTTGGTATTCCCCTTGATATTAACATTCAATTTTTCTTGTATGAATTCAAGAGTTTGGATTTCTAATTGGTTTTTATTGAAAACCAATCTGTTATTGGCCGACCTTTAAAAGAAGTCACCAGCTAGAGAGCACAAACTGAATTATTAACCAATTGTTCAAAACTGTTGCTTGATTAGCGGTCAATATTGGACATCTGTTACCTTTGTCGTGGGCGGATTTGACTTTCTTTCTTTTGGTACAAATAGAATGATTCCTACCACTCTTTGTGTTGGAGAAGAAAAACACAACACACTCTCAACAGGTCTGGTTAGTCACTCAAAAGAAACCGTCACAAGACCAATGTCTTTTGGCAACATTAAAAAAACATGGAAAAAGGGGCAATCAATGAATATGTTGCCTCTCTGGCTTTGAATTTAAAAAGAAAAACAACCGTGAATGCAACTAGACACAAACTACAGGACTAATTTAGCATAAACTCACGTGATAAATTGAAACCCCAGTGAAAAACAATTTTGGAAGGGAATTTTGAAAAAACGTGAAGGAGAGGGAGAAAAAAATGTTTTTTCTAAACATGATAAGGAGAAGATTTTATCAGGTTCAAATTCTCAGCCCTCCAGCTCCGTTGTTGCAGCCTGACAGACCCATTTAAAAACTAGAGAAACCTATGTGACCAGTTTCTAATAGCAAGCTACAATTGGTGGGAAAAAATGTTTGTTAGTTGTCATTATAAGGTGACATAAAAAGTCATGATATATGCTTTGAAAATGGTCATAGGAAAAAATCTTTCAATTCAGTAAGTAACTTGCCTTCACAGTTAATAATTGAACAACCCTGATGTCAAAATTTGAAGTCAGGTAAAAAAATTCAAAGAATAAATGATCTGATCAGAAATTCTTTCTTTTGGAACTTACTTTTTTTACCTGACCTCATATTGGTACTATAAAAATACTAGTAGTACAGGCATCTTCTAATATGATACAGTCCACGATATCAAAAATGCAATTATTACATTGTTACAGGTATCCCCATTATTGCATTGTTTGCAATACATGCATATTGTACTGATAAAAGAAATTTATCATATTGATGTGGCATTCCCCCCCATAGAACGCAGTCTGTTATAGCAGGGTTCCTGATATATATATATATATATATATATATATATATATATATATATATATATATATATATATATGCATCTGATGTGAATTTACTCAGCCTGTCACAGAAGAGTGATGTAAGTGAAAGACTTATTTGCATAGTATTGGAAGATGGACCGAGGAGCAATCGTTGGACTAATGTTCTTGTTTTTACTTCAACTGATGATAAATGGATTACAGATTTTTTCTATTACCTAATACTTCTATTTTCTGGCAGATATAAACCCAGCAAAAAATGATATCATACTAGCCTGTAGATCAGGTTCTTTTGCTTGATGGTGATTTTTAGTTGTTAGTCCATTGGTAGATTTTGAGATGATTAATAACTGAATTCGTAGGTAAACATATTGTGGTCAAAGTAATTTTTTTAGATTTTGAAAGTATCTATATTTTTGGAAGTGACTGTTTTCTCACTGAGACTATTCCACCAATTGGTAATACTGGAGGCAAAGAAGGGGTGTCAAAATCTTGTTGGTTCTTGCGATTATTAATTTTGTCTAGTTCTTTCAAACTTTTTTTGCATATTTTGTTCTTGTTTGATTCATTCTTTAGTCATACAATCAAGAGAGTTGGCGAAAAACATTTTTTTTACAGAACTCTACAAAAAAATTATGAAAGAATGAGGTAAAATTGATGAAATAAGAAAATGTGTAATGAAAATATTTCATCTCAGAATTGAAAAAAAAGTGTGTTATAAGTGGCTCAATCTGCCAAAGAAAGAATCATTTGTTTTCTGATTTAAGGTGTTATATTGAGAAAATACTGTTATGATTTTGTTTCCCTCAAGTGAAATAGACTTACAAGTTTTTAATAAAATAAATAAGTATGAATCCTTGAACATTCTAAGATATTTTTTGAAAATACTTTTTTTTTTTTGTAGGGTCATTGCTTTAGTACCTTTAGTACATTTAGTAAATGTTTGCAGCAAAGTTATATAACAATATTTTTCTTGAATTTCTAAATAAAAAAAACAGGTTAGTCACCCAATACAAACTATCATATGACCAACATCTTTTGGCAGCTTGCCGTGTCAGGGATAATCAATTGAAAAATTGGAAAAGGCGGTAATCAATGATTAAATTACCTCTCTCGTCTTTCATTGGATGGCAATCACTGAAAAAGTCGGAATCTAAAAAAAGAAAAGGTGAATGCTGTCAGACACAAACAAATTTAGGATACACTTACATTGTAAATTGACCCCTCCTAAAAACCTATTTGCGGGGTTGTCGAAAAAACAAAAAAAAACGTTTTCTCTTGACATAATAAGGAGCGACTGAAAGATAAATAGATTGCCAAACTCACTTAAAAACTGAAGAAATTTATGGTGACAGTTATGGTGACAGTTCTGGTTGATGGTTACTTATACAAAATATTCTTTCCTTTTCATTTGATGAGGCATTTAAATTTAGGGTCAAATTAATGAAAAAATGAAAAGAAAGCAGTGGACTTGATTCTGGACACCCACCCCAGTTGGACTTGTATAAATCTGATCGTCTTCACCTAACTCTTCAGTGTGATTCTCTCCAAGTCCAAGTCAGGTTTGGCCTACCAATGAGGAGACACGACTGAGGCTGCGCATTGTTAAGTACATTGGGAACCTTTGGACTCGTTCTTGGGTTCTCTTTTTATTACTCAACCCAGCTGTGGAGAAGCATTTTGTCCCAAGGCAGCGCTGTCACATTGCACTAAGAAGGACAGGTCGGGCTCGTCCTGACACTATCGTGACCTTGGTTGCCTAAGCAACCTCAGTCGCATCGACGGAAGCTATTTTTGTCTTGGGATGCTCCTTTTTTCCCACGTTAAGCCTAGACCTTGTGTCACATTTCACTCCGGTGGAAGTACAGATAAGTAAATCCCAACCAAGGTTTCAAACTTTTAGAAATAGAAACATAGGATAGGGAGGGAAGGTCATGAAGCCGTGTTTTGGACAGATCTAGATAAGGGTTTGAAAAATGCTGGATTTTTTTGTTAAGTTTTAATGAGCTCAAATAATTAGGAAAGATATGACCATATCTGGAAAATTGCCATTTCAGAACAAAAAGCTTTCTTGATAGAGGTTGCTCGTGACAAAAAAATTGAAAAATAATATATTAATAAGCTGTAATGTAGCTGATTTTACTCAGCAAGATATATATGTGTAATTTTGATCAGTAGCTGTACGAGTGAGAATTTTTGGCAACCAATTCAATAGAATGCTATTCAAAAATAAACTTCTGTTTTTATTCGAGGACAAGTTATCAGAATATCGGACATTTACAAGTCAATATAGGATATAGAACAAAGCGTTGAAATATGGGATTGTCCTTTTAAATATAGAACGGTTGGCAACACTACTTCCATCTCTTATCTCCTGTGGATTTCAGTCCACCACTCAAGCTGATTTCCCGACTCTCAAACAGGGTTCTGATGTTCCAGGTCCTTATCCCTATTTTTGCCTTGGTTGTTAGAAGGTTGTAGGTGAATTGGCTTTCTGTAGGCTTTCACCAGCATGCGTCATAAGCTTCCTTGAAGAGGAATCTTCCAACCAAGCTTTCACTGGGGTAATTGCTTGGTTGATGCTACTGTCAGCAATAGCTTTTATGGGGTGGAGGTGCCAGCCCAACACCCAACCGTCCTCCTTTTCTAAAACTTGTAAGATGACCTGAAAGGAACATCTTGGCAGAGTTGAAAAAATATACGAAATATAAGTTGAAAAATATTTGGAGCCTGGCTGCTGCAGGGTCAAATTCCGTTCCTCTTGTTCTAACTGAAGATGATGACTGAAATTTTTGTACTGTATATTGAATGAATAAATCCATAGATATGTAAAACTTGTCAGCTTGGCTAAGTTGGTTGATGAACCATCTACCGATCACTTGGATGTGATTTCAAATCACACCAGGCAAATGTTGATTTTATAAATCCATATGGTTTAATATGACGGCATAGAATAGGAGTAAAGAGTTTACTCCCCTAAATCAGACAAGGATTGTCCTTGTTATTGTTATGATCGAAAAACAAAGTTGCCTCCAACTTAGACTTGAGTTAGGGAGTATAGAAAATATTCCATCTCAAAACCTGAGCAAAGAAAAAAATGCAATTGATAACACTCGATTAGTTGTTCCAACAAACTATCTGAGGAAAGATGGAGAACGTATCATCTGACATGTGTTAAAAACAACAAATATGGAGATACTAGACCGAAAAAAAGTTGACCACCCCTGATTGTATAAAGAGAAATAAAATCACAACTAAAAAAGTCTCTCTTCTTTGTTGTTGTGGTTGTTGCGTTTGTCAGATTTTACAAGCAACATGAATGAGTAGTGTAAGTAAACTAGAAAGCCCTACCTCTGTCAGCATCATTGCCATGAAGAACTGAACAATCAAGTTAAAGATCCTAAAATGTCATGACTAAAGCTTTGAACAATTATTCATCAGAGAAATAACATTGATAGTTTCAAAAATAACAGTAATTTATTATTTTTTCAAATTTTATGACTTCTTTTCACCTTCCTCTTAATTCATCAGTTGCTTTTTATTAGAAAAAGTTGCAGTATAAAGCAACTAATAAATTAGAATGATGGTAAATTGTTGTCATAAAATTTTTTAAATAATGATTTATAATTTTTCATCAAATAAAAATGAACAAAAACGAGTATAATCCAGTTTATCATATCCATTTAAATGCCATCATTACTACGTCATTACACCTGAAGAAGCCAAAAATTGTCTTGCAATGTTAATAAAATCACAAATAAATCCTGGTTCGACCTTAAAATTCAATCAATTGTGCTGTGGCCCATAGCCCACCCTACCACAAAAATTTTATCAATATTCGCTGGGAACTCTCTCAGCCACATTACTGGTCCTCTACGTGCATCTGCATAAATGCACATTTCTGTATATGTGTGTGTACGTAAGAACATGCATTGTTTTTGGGCAGCATGCTGTGTTGAGTGTGATCAATTAAAAAATTGGAAAAAGGGGTGATCAATGAATACGCTGCTTCTCACGCCTTTTGTTGGATCACAATTGGACAAAAATGAATAAACAGATCCACTCAGTCATTCTAAAGGAGCCATCATATGACCAACGGCAACATACTGTGTTGGGGGTGAACAATCAAAAATTGAAAAAGGAAGTGATCAATGAATAAGTTACTCCTCTCGCTTTTGTTGTTCATTGGTGGTGATCATTAAAAGAGTCTGAATTTTCAAAAAAAGAAGCATGAATGCTGCCGGACACAAACTAAGGGACCAATTTAGTATAAACTTATATTGTGAACTGAACCCCCCCTACTAAAACCTATGGGGGGGGGATGAAATTTTCAATAAACAAAAATCCTGATTTTTCTTGGTATAATAAGAAGTACATGCTTTTCAGCCATCTAACTCCATTTGTGTGGCCTGTACACGTGATACATACACTGCCAGCCAGAATCATTTAAAAAGTGAAGAAATCTGTGTTAACAGCTTTGATGTAAGTTTTGGTTGATATTTTTTAATTAAAAAAAAGTATTGACACAAAACAACGACAGAAGAGAGAAAAAGTGCACTGTGTCTACAATACAACGTCTAATTGCTCTCAGACGTTGACTTGAAAAAATAAATTCACAATTGTCAAAGTAATTGATCTGTAAGTTTTGTGAGGTCACAATCCTACAATGTAAGAGGCTATAAATAATTCAAGTTGTCTCACAGTAATTGGGTTGTTCCAAAAGTATTTTGATTTTTTTAATCAACTCTTTTTTAATCACCACTACTCATACAAGCTTAGTTTAAACAAATTTGCTGAGTCAAAACTTTCCGAAATTTGGCATTGGTAACACAATTTTAGGAAAAAATTTTTTTTCAAAAAACTTGGGTTTCAGCCAAATTCAAAATGTCATCCCAGCAGTTCAACTGACACATGAAAAGTACCTTTTGAAAAATATAAAAATGATGTTAAATTTTGCGAAACACCAAGGGATTATAGAAGACCCAACAATGTGTCACAACACTAGTTTGGAAAGCTATGGTTTTGGTTATTCATGTATCCTGACATTATTATGTATCTGGACTTCACCCAGACCTAACCATTCATAACAGAAACTTAAAATTTTTAATTTAGCACATGGGAAAATGTTTTGTTTTTTTTGTCTTCTGAAGATTTTTTTCAGTGGGTATATTCAAGTTATAACGTCATTTTTTACTACATCGGTCTTTTGGATTTTTTAGTGATTGCGACCCCACAAAAGGTGAAAAGAGTAACTTATTCATTGATCACGCCTTTCTCCAATCTTTTTATTGATTAGCCCCAGCACAGAATTCAATCTAAATATGTTGGTCACATGACAGTTTCTATTGAGTGACTAACCAGACCTGTTATCATAATTGCTTAGATCTATGACCAAATTTAGGTCAATTCTTTGGGCTTATGCCAACTTTAGTCATGTTACTTCCATTCAGGGCTGACTGGTATATGTCCTATCAAGGTGATCTTCCTGCCCTTCAAAATTATAAGACGCCAAAACTAATTGGAGTTTTTGTCACTGGGTGACTTACCAGACCTGTTTTTATTTTTGAATCAACTCTTTGGGATTTTTATTTTGAAGCTTATGTAATGCTGTACATATGGTATCTTCCCCTGATCCAAGCTTTTCTGAATTTTTTGAGAGCTGGGGGTTGGGTTTTTCTCTACTTTGCAATTCAAACCATCATTATCAGAAACTGATGATTGTCCACTTCAGGGCTTTATTTCAAGGGACAAGTCAACAGCCTTGAAATGGTCAAACCAGATTCGGGCATTATGGTCAGTCAGATATTGTCTCTTTTCCTTTCACTTCTCAAATTCTGTGAGCAGCTTCAGTGGCTTTTAGGTCAGGTTTGAAATGATGCCTCGAAATTGCCAGAATATCAATACTTGTATCCGCCAAAATAACATCTGAAAGAAAAGACACAGATGATTAGTATTGATAAGGATATGATGTACAAAATGATAGAATTAATGGTATTGGGGAGTCATAAATAATCTTTTGATGTATACATGAAAGGAGATTTAGTGTAAAGGTCTGTAAAAAAAACTTTTGATATACTTCAACAGTTTTCTCGGCTTTCAGAATTTCCACCTTTTTTTTTGGATAACTCTGTTTCAATGACATTTGTTTCCACCCACCTACAACTGAAGAAAGCTTTGTGTGTGTTTGTGTGTGTATGCACCATGATTACTCGACAACTGGCCACTGTATGAAGTTGGCATTTGCCAGATATATTAGTCAGCACACAAGGCATTTCAGTGCTGAGTTTGAAGTTTTTGGAACCAAAGGTTTCAAGAAAGCTTATAAAAATAAATAAAACTTACAAATTATAGGTCTTTTATCTAAAGTTATAGATCTAAATTTAGGTATAAAATATCTAAATTAAGATTCAAAATATTTAAATAGATAATAGATCTAGATTTAGACATAGAATATTTAAATTGGTAATAGATCTAGATTTAGAAATTAAATATTCAAATTGGTAATAGATCTAGATCAAGATATAAAATATTTAAATTGGCAAAACCGAAGAAATGTAACCAAAATACTTCGCTGCCATATTTTCACAAGATGGATGGAAAATTATTTTACATGACAATTATGGTAGGCTGTTCTACACACCATAAAGTCTGGCCCCTTCTAAACATGCACTTTTGGGACAGGCACAGCCTTAGTTTTCCTTAATTTGAAATTGTTATGATATTAAAGCAATTTGTGTATAAAACTAACTATGTTTTGAATATCTGAGGAAAATCCTTTGTTGACTTCAATTCAGTTTGTAGCCCCCACCTGTTTGTTAGTTCCATTTATAATTAATGTCCAATCAAGACAGTCCAAACCAATTCAACTACTGTATACAAAAATAGAGATAGCATCAGAAAATATGGCACTGAGTGATCTTCTACAAGCCTTTATGCTCTCATAGCTCAAGGGGTAGTGCAGCTGGCACTGAAAACCAGGCTTTCTCGGGCAAAAGGGATACAAGTTGGAGTCTTGCTGTGAGCTTATTCTTTCAAAAGGTTTTTCAGATGATTGGACTCCTTCTAGTTGTTCGTATTGTCAACAGGACATTTTGGCTGATCCATTCTATGGCTTCCTTCAAGAAAAAGATATCACCTGAATCCAATGTTGTAACGTAGCCATGATAGGAAAAGTCTCTATTAACCATCATATTCAAATAGTACACCTGTAGAAGACTTTAGAATGGATTGGCTGAAATGTCATGTTAACAATACAAGCAACAAGAAAGAGTTAAATTATCCTAAAATCCTTTAAATGTTAATGACCCTCCTCAAAACTATTGACTGTAGCTAATTCTTTATTTCTTAACTGGGCTGTTTATTCATAGCCTTAGTTGCATTACATAGTAATTTTCAATTCTATTCAATTTATTGAATGGAGTAAAATTAATAATAATGATTTTCAATACTTCATCTAATTAAATAAAATGAAATAGGATTACCAATACCAAATTACCAGTTAATAGCAGACATGACGCAGAAGAAGTTAGGGTGGGTAACAAGTCTGGAGGTTTGATTTGGACTCTTGATTGCCATTGGGTTTCAGTAGCTCAGTGGTGAGAGAAGTTGTGCTTTGAATGGGCCACCCTCAGGCATGAAAGGTCATAAGTTCAATTCTCACCCAGAACTTATTCTTTATTCTGATCTGTATGGTTAATCTATTTACTCACTGCTGGAGGGAAACCAGCCTGAATTTAGTTGCTGTGGAAAGCAAAAGATTGATAATAATGAGTTCTAACTTTGCAAAGAAAGCAGAACAATTTGAAAAAATCATTAGCTTACTTTTGGCCCTCCCCTCTCCCTTCCTACCCTTTTCATTAAACTACTATTCTTTTCCCTTCTCTGTTTTAATACTGAGTCTGTCATATATACAGCATCAGTAGCAGCCATCAGCTAAGCCTGTTGTATACTTATGATAACCATTAGTGAAACAATGAATTATAGACAAGTACCCATAATACTACATTTAAGCCTTATCTAAGCCTAGACAAACTTTTCATAGTTATATCATTTGTTTTTGACAAAAAAAGTTGTAGAGTTTTTCTGATGGTTGAACTCCTTCTTGTGGTTTGTATTGTTAACATAATCTTCCAACCAATCCTTTCTATGACCTTTTTTCTCCAGGTGTACTATTCGAATGTGATGATGGGAAACAAAATCATTTTTCCAGTGGTAGCAATGCTTATAACATCGACTTTGATTTTTCTCAGTTTACAACAGCATTCCCTGTCTATAATATATAGTTTTGTTCTTATATTGTAACTTTGGTTACATAATAATTGTGTTGCTCATGTCTGTCATTTTGGGTCTTCACATGTGAAATTCTTCCTCATTTGCTCATCATTAAATCAGATGTTGATTAATAAAAGGTCATTAATCAGTGGAAATACATGATGATGATCATCAGTTTTTTAATGTCCATCGTTGGACATAGACCTTCATCTTGTATTCTGTTGGCCTCAGTTTCTCGTGTGCACCAGTTTCACTCCAAGCCAGGAAACTTGGAGATTTACAGATCTAAGGAATATTCAGAAAAAATTCATTCATTTGGACTATTGTCCTCATTTTGGTTACATCTTCACAACATTTTGGCTGTTATACCCTCTGGCCTTCTTCAAGTCTCTTTCGCAATTGGTTACTCTCTCCGAACCTTGAATTAAGCCCCCTCCCTCGTTAATCTGTAAGTGTACACTATTCTCATTTCAAATGAGACTATCTTATTTTCAATGCCTTTTTGAAAGATCTTGAAAGCCCCTCTAAAAGAGTGACATTGAAAACAAGTCTAATACAAGATGGCCGTCAGCACAGACAGCAGAACTGTGAACATTTAAACGACCATGATGAGGACAATAGTCTGAATAAATCAGTATAATGATAAAGCCTCATCTAAAAAGTTCAGACAGAAATTTCTAAAGATTTGTAGACTGATTTTATAGCCGTTGCAATTTTGATCTTAGGAATACATCTGTCTCCTTCACATGCGTAAACAAATACTTCATCATGTGAGACACTGTAAACCAAAACTGTCTGCAGAAGTTTCTCCAGTTTCTGAGCTGGTCTGGCAGGATATGTATACATCGCATGTACAGGTCTCATCAATGGAGCTGAAGAGCCAAAAATTCAAATATTTACTCCTTATTATGTCTAGAAGAAACAGTTTTTTATTTTTTTACCCCTCCCCCGGTTCCAAACTTGCATTGTAAGTTTATGCTAAATTGGTACCTTGGTTTCTGTCCAGCAGTGTACACAGACGTTTTTTGAAAATTAGGACTTTTTAGTAACCACAGCCCAACAAAATGCAAGAGAAATAACTAACTCATTGATCACCCTTTTTTATATTTTTTTAAATTGATCACCTCTAAAACGGCATGCTGCCAAAAGAGGTTGGCCGCGCAATGGTTCCTACTGAGTGACTAACCAGATCTGTTCTTATCTTTATCATCTTTGTTTTTTCTCTTGTTGTCCAAATGCTTTTTTTCTTTTCTTAGTCCTATTTGTATACGCTGCTTATTAGAACCATCTGTACTTTTCTTCGCAGACCCACTTGGATTTGTTTTGAATTTGATGCATGATACAGCTCTATATCAGGGGTCTCCTAACAACGCCATCAGAGGGACACATCTGTCCAAGTAACTTGAAATGATTGTCACTTTTGTCATTATTCTGAATATCATAATTATTTTGCTTGTTTGTTTGTTCCTGTATACTCCTTGTGGACCACAGGGCCACAATCACACCACACCAGCAGACTCAGTCCAGGGTAACAACCCTCAGCTTGGCCAGGGTTGCCAGATTGGACCACGAGTGGCTGGTATCTCTTTCTCAATTTCAAAATTTGACAATATATCCATTTATAAATCTTCAAAATTATGTGTACTGGAAAGTCATCACTTGATAGAATGAAGTGAGGCTGGGCATGGTATGTCTGTCATTGCTCTGTGAATCAAAAAGGAAATATCTTTTAGAAGAATCCTTGATTAAAAGAAGCAATTGCAACTGAGGCTCAAAATATTCATCAACAATGTGTGTGCAAATAAAGATATATATTGGATGTGTGTAAAAGTTCTCAATGTTCTTATTTTATACAAGAGACTGAATACACAAAGAAAAAACAGTTTTTTGCTTGAAACTTTTGCAGACACCCAATTCTATGCACACAGACACACACAAACATATATATATATATGTATATATATATATATATATATATAACCCACATCTACACCCCCCCCAGATACATTCAATACTGGGAACTTAAAAGTCACTAAGACCCATAGCAAAATCCACCTTAGCCAGTCTTATCACTTGTTCAAATCATAGCCAACATATTTTTGATGACTTCTAAGGTTGAAACAGTTCCTTAACCTCATCACCCCTCCGTTTACATTATCCCTAAGATACCCACAAAATCTGACTCCACATCACTTCCCATCTACCCTAAAACATTTTGTCCTCTCCAAGACCAACTGCTGCTGCTAAACCATAGACTTCATCACTGGCTGAACTTTCTCTCATACAGCAGGATGCCCCCAACAGCCCGGTTATAATTTTTTACTCACTAAGCAAAGCTCCTGATGGTGGACTCAGGTTCCACATCAAACCTTTAACCCCTAAAAGCACATTCTCACACAGCACACACTGCTGAAGATGGGAATATATCCTGAAACACGTCTAGAGCATTAACAAAAAAAACATCTACGGATAAATAAACCTAACTTCAAAACACTTTACTCCTGAGTCTGTCTCATTCTTTACAGTTCATATATATATATATATATATATATATATATATGAAATTATGTATACATGGGCATAGCAGGAGATTTGGGGGGCCTGAGAGACTTAACTCTTTAAAAGACTCTCCTCCAACATTTAGTGCAGTAGTTCTCAATCTGGGGGTTTTTAGACATTGTATAACATCAGTAGAAATGCAGTAGAGAATCTGCTATTCATAATGCTTTTGCCCCCCCCCCTTCCATTGGGGGCCTAAGGTGGGGACAATCTAAAATCGCCCCTTTCCCTTAGCTTTGCTTCTGTATGTTTATCTCTCTCTCTCTCTCTCTCTTGCTTTCTAACATACATGATTGCGGAGACTTAAAATAAGTAAAGAGAATAAGTCGAGTATCTAAGAAACCATTAAAACACAAAAGGCTGATATTTTTTTTTACATCAAAGTGAGTTAAAGAAAGAATGAAATAAAAAAAAATAAGATAAAATTTCGTTAACGTCTTCTTTTTCTTCACCTTTTTTTCATTATCAGAACTTCCATTTTATTTTGGGATTTTTACCAAGAATTAAGATTTTTTTATAAGAAAATCTTTTCTTGTTATTTTTACCACATTCTCTTCTGTGAATGCTAGGATGATAAACGACATAAAAACACTTACATGTGTGTTTACACACACAACACACACACACATCTAAAAATGCATTTCCCAAAAACTAATATATTCAGGCTTCCCCCAGCAATCTGAATATACTATTCTTATAAAAAATCTTTTGCAAGCCAAAATGGCATGAAGAAGCCATTAATTTATATGGGAAAAATTTTTTAAGCATTCCCAGACCCCCAAAATAGTGATGATGGTTTGTTACGTTGAGCGGTCAACGAATGGGGTGGTGGGAGGAGCAGAAGACAGGGAGAGAGAAGAGGAGGGTGCAAACTGCCTCTATATCATTGTTTTTGATGATTACAGTTATGGTTTGTAATTATTGCAATGTGACAGAGTGGTAAGTTTTGGGTAGAGCAAGCTCCACCTCCAAGAACAAGAAATCCCATTAGTCCCAAAAAGAAAGGCATACAACCAATGCATCTCCAGATAGTCACCTATGGAGCTGAAACATGGAACCTAACCAAGAGACTGACCCTCAAACTGTGAATCATACAACATACACATGAAAAAACCCTGTTCAACATCACACAGAGAGATTGCAAGAGATCACAATATATCAGGCAAAAAATAGGAGCTTAAGACATCATAGAATTCATTACAAAACTCAAATGGCAATGGGCTGATCATGTTGCAAAAATGTTAGATAACTGCTTGACATCACAACTCATAATGTGGATCCAGAGTTCACATAAAAAACCGAGATCAGCAGAATATAAGATGGCGAAACAAACTAGGTAAGTTCAGAAAGTCTTGGCTCTGCGACGCCCATGATAGAGAGGTGTGGTATATCCTAGGGAAAGTCTATGTCCAACGACGGACGATAAGAGACTAATGATAATGAAGGCTATAAGAAGTATGTGGTATTTTGGTGACAGGAGGTATAGTGTACTTATTGGATGTACTGTGGTGGTACTTCTCATAGTGAAGGAATCTTATTACAAAATTTCACTGACCTGAAAAGTCCCAGTTGCCAAAAAAAAATTGTCTTAGCGTAATATTTTCAATTCGTGAGAAAATAATATCATTTTCAAAAAATAATCCAGAATCATCTAGATTTCATTAATAAACAACTAGATTTATATCTAGGATCTAAGCATTATCTTTATACAGACAGATGGACAGACAGACAATTGGCAAATTATAATGAAATTATTTTTTTCACTTAACACATTTGCATAGTTATTTATATTCATACATTATTCACAGAGTAATTACAAGATTATATATTATCTACAAAGTTATTATCAAGGTTTTAGGGGTTATGTTTTTATTTGGAACAAATTTCTGAATTCCTAGGTTTAATTGCTCATCCCTGTAAAGTGAGTGTAATCAGGTGTTTTGGTGACTGTACATTTTGGTTAGCATGTCATTGTGATGATTGTCAAGGTGAAAAGATTTATGAATGAGATTTGGTCTGACATGATGAGACCATTAAGAATCGTGATGACTAAACGCTTTTCTTCTTGTTCTTAAGCCAAATTCACGCAATATGCATTTACCTCTACTAACAGAGTTGGACAGTGATTATGCATTCATCTACATTTGTCTGTTTGTTCGCACAATATCTCCCAAAAGTTCTTGATGAATTTCAATGATGAATGCAGATGAGTCGGCCATAACCCAAGGAACAATTTGTTGAATTTTGAGGCATAGCTGAGAATCTTTTGAAAATTTTTGTTAAAATTGTAGGATAGGACAATTTTTCAGCTTTTCAAATGTAATAACACAATGACGATACGATCATGGTAACATCATCATAAATAGATGATAAACTGCTTTATAGATCATTTTTTAAAATTTATTTATTTTTATTAGATGATTCAAATCCCACTTGAGGCTTATTCTTTATTTTCTGATTGACACTATTTACTCACAGCCAAAAGGTAATCAGTCTGATTAGTAACAATAAAAAGCAACTGACAAATTGAGATGAAGGTAAAAAGTAGTCATAAACATAAGAATGAAAATCAATATCACAGTCGATAATTGAACAACCATAGCGTTAAAATTTGAGAAGGAGATTTCATCAAAGAATGAATATGGTTAGAATAAATTCTATTTAGGACATCTCTGGTGTTAACCATTGGAAAGCATTTCAAATATAGTAAAAAAAACATCTAGAAATATCTAGATTTTGTAGATTCTAAATGTTATTAATAAACCCTGTCAGAACAGAGCCCCCAAAAGCTTCTTTTTTTTCCGAAAATGAAAACAAAGATTTTTCAGAAAGGGTCTAGTGGAGTACTAATGCCAATTTTCAAGTCTTTAGACAATACGGTATAGGTAGGAGGGCAGGAATCCACATTTAAAAAAGGATTGAACCTTTCGTCCTCTTTGATGGCCGCAGTTGTTCAGTAATGCATAATAGTGATTTTTCAAATTATTGATACATCTCTGTTGAATAATTGTTACAAGCTTTTGTCACAGTGTAGACTAAGATCTGTAACCTGATTGGTCAGTTTTTTTCCAGTGACAATGGTATTGACAATGACATGCTCTCTATGAGCTCTCTTTAGTTCCATTTTATGAATAGATTATCATGAATTAATGATTCATATTGAGCAATGAATGTTAAAATTGTTGTGAATGTGATTTTTGTAAGGTATTAATCTTGCAAAAAACAACAGGTCTAGTTTGTCGCTCAATAGAAACCATGACATGAACAGGATCTTTTTACAGCATGCCGTGTTGGAGGTGATCAATTATGAAATTGGAAAAAGAGTTGATCAATGACTGAATTACTTCTCTCCCTTTCGTTGGACACTAAAAAGTATGAGTTTTTCAAAATAACAGGCGTGAAATTAGCTGGGCACAAACTAGGGACCAATCTATCATGAACCTACAGTTTAACCGCCCCATTTTAGGAGGGAATTTCAAAAAACAAAAAACAACTTTTTCCTCAACGTAATAAGGTGTTATGATGTTAAATTTTTCAGCCCTTCAGTTACGATTGGTGCAGCCTGTATGTATGATAAATACAAACATAGCCAGCCAGTTAGCCAGATCAACTTGAAAACTGAAGAAACCTATATTAACAGTTTAAGTTGACAGTTTCTAATTGATACCTTAAAAAAAAAGCATATTCGCTATATGATGCATGGTAAAAAAGAATTCCTCTTGTGTCTGTCAAATTTTTTCATAGATTATTTAGAATCTATCAATCACCAGTTAAATGTTAAAGAGGGTGACCCATTTTTTTTTCCTTTTCTGAATAGTGAAGAGACTAAAAAATTCAAAGCAGATGTAACATCTTGCTTGGCAGTGTTGTCAAGACTGGTTTGAATTTATAGCTAAAACTGGCTAAATTTTTCCATTTATAGCTAACTTATTAGCTGAAGATATTATGCACACTCATTTCAGTTGTATCTCGATTTGCATCTCTATCAGGATAATATTAGATTATCATGGCCAACCTATGGAGTCCTAATGTGGTTTATTATATAATTTAAGAACTTGTGCACGGACATATTGTGTCCAAGATCTTTTCTGCAGTTTGATTTAAATACGTTTACATCTGAGACAATGGCATCTGAGAGCTTGTTCGAAGAGGATCTGTCTGAGAAGGGCATTATAACTCTGGTTACTGTTTGGAATAGTTGCTTCTTGCTGAGACCCCTGGTTACACTGTTTACACCCCATTTATCAAATAGAATGACTATTTACTAAAACTCCAGAAGTAATCACTAATATAGATTGTACATTGACTTTTATTAGACTCACTAATTATTTTTTTTAATAAATTGACGGATTTTCGGCTCTCATAGATTTTTATCAGCCAAGTTGGAGAAAAAAAAAAAAATCAGCCAGATATCAGCCTAGAAATGGCTAATTTGGCAACCCCACTTTTAGGCTTGAAGAGATTCAAATAGAAATAGATATTTGAGTTTTTGGAGAAGAAGGTCGGTGCAGGGAGCAGAGTTGAAAATACTTTTTAACTCCCAGCCAAGCTGATTGACAATGAGCAAAGTACTTAAAAATCGAGAGAAAAGAAGATAGGACAAGGAGGAAATGCTTTAAAAAAGAAAAAAGAAAAAAAAATGGAGGAGTGTAATTTTTTTTTTTCTCTCCTGGTTATTTACTTCTATTTAGTTATATTTTTTCTCTTCACCATATCCTCTTTCATTATTAATATCATTACAAACCATCAACCATAACTATGATTATATGTTTCTTCAGTTTTCAGGTTGGTCTGGCTGGCTGGCTAACAATGTTTCATACAGAATACACAGGCTGCACCAAGGTAGCAAGTAGGCTGAAGATTTAAACATTCATTCCTACTTGAAATAAAAGAAGTTGGTCAGATGATGGTTGCCATTGAATAACTGACCAGACGTTTTCATTTTCTTTCTCATTTTTCTTTCCAGACGTGCTGCCGGAAAACATAGATCACATAACGGTTTCTAGTGAGAGACTAACCAGACCTGTTTCATTTTTCTTTACTTTCTCGTTCTATTCTTGCTCGTTGTTAGATCTCAAAGAAAAAAAAACTGAAACTGTAGTTGCAATAATTTGAAAAGATAATAATGAAAGTAGTGGGTCCAGGGAGTGGGGTGAAAGGTGGCCCAATGCCAGCTCATTGCAGGTAAGACACCGGCAGACATATTGAAAATATTCTAATCACCGACAGATTTCTAGGGTAGCAGTAAAAAAAAACTCCAATAAGTTTCGGCATCCTATAATTTTGAAGGGCAGGAAGATCACCTTGATAGGACATATACCAGTCGGCCCTTAATGGAAGTAACTTAACTAAATTGTTGGCTATAAGTTGGCATAGGCCTGAAGAATTGACCAAAATTTAGTCATAGTTCCCAGCCATAATCATAACAGGTCTAGCTAGTCACTCAATAAAAACAGTCATGTGACCCACATTTTTAAATAGCATTCTGTGTTGGGGGTGATCAATTGAAAATTCAGAGAAAGGTATGATCAATGAATTACTTGTCTTGCCTTTTTTGGGGCATTGACCGTTAAGAAAGTCTGATTTTCAAAAACCAAGTCTGGATGCTGCCAGGCACAAACAGGGGATAAATTCAGCATTAACTTACATTGTAAATTGAGCCACCTGCTAAAAATCTATTTATGTGGGGGAAGTTTTTTCTCAACATGATAATCTCTCTCTATAAACTCAAATGGTTCAGCCAATATACATATATATATAGCCAGCCATACCAACTTGAAAAATGAAGAAACCTACGTTGACAGTTTTGGTCAACAAATTCTAGTCTTCTTACCAAATTCTGATTTTGTGTTCAAATCAATAATTTTCCATAGCACTTACAGATTTCTTCTGCTATCCGAAGGTAGACGGTTCCCATAAAAATCTTTTATGAGCTGAAAGGTGTTAAGTATAGAAGCAATTACCGTTAATTTATTCGGGAAAAAGTTCCAAGAATTCCCGCACCTAAAAGATTGGGTTGAAAGTATGTTAGGCTGAGTCGCTGGAGGTCAGAGAGGCAGGAAGAGAGAGGAAGGGGTTGCACTGTCTCTATAAGAGCTTACTGCAGAACAAATACTGAGAGTTACTGTAGCTTTTTGACTTTTTTTGTGAAAGAGAAAATGTGGCATGAAACCAACTTTTGAAAAGCAGGAAATACCTGTATTTACCTGAGAAAACAAATATTCTTAAAAATATCTAGATAGACTGATGATTCCAAATTTATACAGCAAATTGACTCTTACATTATGGTCATACCTTGCTAAACATGTGTCTTATAAGTATACTAGTTGAATTGGTTGGCTAGCTATCAATGTATCATGCATACAGGCTGCATCAAAGGAGTTGGATGGCTGAAAATTTAAATCAGCAGGTTCCCGCTAGTATGTATAAGTATGTATGTATGTATGCATTTTGAATGGAAAGTAAGGGTTAGGTTTTAGCATCATAATTACATAGAAAGTAGAACCCCTCTCTAAAATCCCTTCAAAAAAGTTTTTTTCTCAGAACTATTTTTAACCATGAAAAATTCCCCTAGGTCCATTGAGTATGCATGACCAATTGGGCTTCCCCCTTTATTTAAGGGGGAGACACGCAGAGACAGACAGAATTTGTAATACCTTTACCTCTTCCTTCTACTCACCTCCTTTGTATTATTCTTTTCAAACTTTCCCTTCCAACCTTCCAACCTTCCAACCTTCCTTTCTTTCTTTCTTTCTTTACACTAATTTCTTACTTGATAAATCAACCCTTTATTCCTTTTGTATCTCCCCTCTCTTTCATTCTCCTTACTTTCCTCTCCCTTTCCCTTTAAGAAACTGTCAACCAAAACTGTCAACAAAATCTTCAAAATAATTTTCTAGTTAAATTGGTTGGCTAGCTATCAATGTATCATGCATACAGGCTGCATCAAAGGAGCTAGATGGCTGAAAACTTAAACATTTACTTACCCCTTATATCTAGGAGAAAAATTTTTTTTTATGTTTTCTGAAAATTCCAACTCCAAAATAGGTTCAATTTACAATGTAAGTTTATGTTATACTGGTCACTTAGTCTGTGACTAGCCGTGTTCTAGCTTGTTTTTTTAAAAACTTTTTCTGTAATCACAGCCCGACAAAAGGCAGAAGAAGTAACTTATCCATTGATCACCTATCTTTTTCCAATTTTTTAATTGATCACTCCCAACATGGTACGTTACCAAAAGGCATTGGTCATGTGATGGTTTCCATTGAGTAACTGATCAGATGTGCACATTCTCCTTTTTCATTTTTCTTTACTGATTTCTGTCCAATTTCAGTGAAATTGATATCAATTGATAGCTCAATATCTAAGAAATCCCTTGACGCTGAAACTCTTTATCCTTCCCCGTTTCTATGGCAATGACACTGACATTAGAACTGTGGTTCAAAATCACAGCCTGGCAAGAGTTAGGGCTTACAATCTTTCTTTGAGGGCTGCTACATCAAGAACAATGTTTATTCAACAAAATCAAGAGACCTTTATGAACTCAAGGCAAGAATCAGAGATTGTTGTGCAAACATCTCACTTGAAATACTTGCTGATGTCAGGAATGCATGTGTCAGTTGCTGATTTGGCTGAAGTGCTATGAAGTAGTTGGCTCACGTGTAGAAGTCTACTGCTGACGTAATTCTTATTTGAACTTGAGAAAAATTGAATTACAAAATTTTCATACATTTTAGTCTATATGGACCAATAATCATAAGTTTTTGTCTGTTCAGTCAGAAAAAAAAAATGTATAGCAACTTTTTGAGCCACCCTGTAACTAAATATTTTTTTTTATTCCTGTCATGTAAATATCTGATGACTCCTGGTATTTCAAAACTAATCTATTGTACATGTCTAAATAGTGGTGAATCACACAAAGATAAGGACACATGCTTTGAATTGCAATTTGAATATTGAATCCAAATAATCAACATCTTATAGTAATAGAAGTGGTTGAAGAAAAATTTCTCTTAAATTGTGTTTAACCCCAAGAAAACTGTCCTATGCAAAAGATGTTTTACTGGGGCAGGTTTCAAACTATATCCCCAAAGAGTTCCATAAATCTGGAGGCAAAAAAAGGATTTTCAGGGTCTGGCCAAAAAATTACACCCCTAATTAAGCCCAAAAAGAAAAAAAAAAGATTGAGTTGCATTTCTTTTTAATCGACAACAAGAAACTCAATTAGCAGTGACATATATATCTATATATACACAAAAATCAAAATACATCTGTCTGTTCCACTTTGCAGACCACCATCTTGCTCATTTAGCTTCCCAACACTGATTAAAGTGGACCCAATACTATACTGCCAGTCTGACAAAAGAAATAGACGTGCATAAGAATTTTATTTATGTAAGTAAATGATATTTTTCAGCAGGTTATTTCAAACAAGAGATAATGATTTTTTAATGTATCTTTTCAACATAGAGGCAGGTAATTTTTCTAATTTTTAGTATTGATTCATTTTAATATTATTCAAGATTAATTTTTTCATAAAGGAAAGATACGTTTTTCTGAAAAAAAAATGAAAGCCTTTATATTATTTGTATTTTTTTCTCTTCTTTAATCATAAGTTTTTGTTCAAAATCTTCTGGTTTAAAATCATTTACAATTTTTTTTTTCTGGTAAAAAAATGTTTCAAAAGAACTTGTAAAGAAATATTATCTTTCCAGCAGAAACCTGTTTTATCTACAGCTTTATAGAAAAAGAAAAAAAGCCTAAAGAAAGCACTGCAAGAGACATTGGAAACTTTTCACTGAAATTTCCAAATTTTTGGAGAATAAAATTTCATTTTACATCCTGGATAAGTCTATTTCTGTTTTTGTGAAAGGACAAAATTGTGACGTTTTATGCTTTGGGTGATTATAACAATACTTTCTGTAGCTACGTGGCTGTAATAAATGTACAAGGCACACATTTTCTTCAAGCAATTAATCCAATCATAGCCAACTCATATAATTGCATTCATTTAAGTAATATAAAAAGCCAAGCAATGCTGGGTATTTTCACTAGTATATATATATGTATATATATAATTTGAACTATAGAGATTGAGACAGACTCAGGAGAGAAAGTGTATGGAAGTTAGGTTTATTTATCTGTAAATGTTTTCATAAATGGTCTGGACATGTTTCAGGAGGCATTCCTATCTTCAGTAGTGTGTGCTATGTGCTGTGCTGTGCTCTGTGTGTGTGTGTGTGTGTGTGTGTGTGTGTGTGTGTGTGTGTGTGTGTGTATCTTTAGAGGTTATAAGTTTGATGTGGAACATGAGTCCACCATCAGGATCTTTGTTTTGTGAGCAAAAAATGGTATCCCATCTGCTAGGGGCATCCTGTCGTGTGAGACAAAGTTCAGTCTATCAGATCAATAGGTAGAAGAGGCAGGCATAGATATATATATATATATATATTAGAATTAATAAGTGTATTGTGAAATGCATATCTATATAATTCATCTAAACACAAGTAATCCCATGATTTTTTGGCCGCATTAAAACATGAAAAAAACAATAATCAGGAGAGAATTGAAATTATTTTTCCATTGGCTATTTACAAGTTACCTAGCAACAAAGACTTGGTAAATGTCCTTTTCTAGGCATCAGATGAAGAGTAATAGTTAGCAAGCTTTTCTATCAGTTGAAGTATTATGAATCATTTTTAAAAAATTTTTTGATTACTTTTTATCTTTGTGTTCATTTATTAGTTATCTTTTTTATTGCAACATTTGCCCAGACCGATTACCCTTCGGCAGTGAGCAAACAACATTGATCGGGATGAAAAGAATAACCCTTAGGTGGGATTTGATTTATAATACTTCAACCGATAAAAATAAAATCAGAATAAAAAATGTATTGAATAACTGAAACTACCAAAATATAAACAAACATGGCTGCCGATCAGAATGAAGGATGTGTTTAAGAATGTTATTTGGACTTCTGCCTTCTGGTTGAACCTTAGTAGATCAATGAGCAGAAGAGGCAGACAAATCATGCTCTCCCCATAAGGGATGTAGGTTTAAATCCCAACTAAGGTTTATTCTTTATATATCAATGATGTTTGTTCATGTTGAACGGTAATCTTTCTGAGCAAAAAAAGTGATAGAAAAAGCAACTAGTATATCAAGATGAAAAAAGTAGTCATAAAATTAAAAATAATGGTTTAGCAAGATAGTTTAGGAAAGCATTACTGCAGTAGTGAATTCAATCCTCACTGGGTATCCCACACCTCTGACCTTTTGTCAGACTTGGTAAAAGCTCTTTTTAGGCATTAGTGGTAGAGCAATGGATAGCAAGGTAGTCTCACAGACAATTTGATAGAAACCATCAACCAAGTGTCACCAAAACTGTCAACCCAGGTTTCTTTAGTTTTTAAATTGGTCTGGATACATATGTATCATGCGTAAATGCTGTACCAATGGAGCTTGATTATATCTAGAAAAAACCTTTCAATAGGTTTTCAGTGGAGCAGTCTAGATTACAATGTATTTTTACGCTAAATTGGTTCCTTAGTTACTGTCCGACACCATTCACACTTGTTTTTTGAGAATTAAGACTTTTAGTGATCACTGCCAAACAAAAGGTGAGAAAAACAACTTATTCGTTGATCGTCCCTTTTTCCAAATTTTTAATTGATCACCCCTAAGATGACATGCTACCAAATGATTTGGTCACATGACAGTTTTCATCAAGTGACCAACCAGACCAGTTGGTTCAGTGAGTTTGATCCTCACAGGTGGCCCCCCTCTATAGTGAGCTCTTGTCAGGCTAAGCTGAGCTTATAGAATATTGAATCAACATAGCCTCACAAATGGCTTGACTAACCGATTCTCCTTTCTTTGAGTGTTTGTGTCTATGTGCCTATCTACGTGTATTTGTGAGTGTCTTCAGGCACTCCTAGTCACATTTTTTGGGCCTACAACCTTAAAAAATTGGATGTTAACACCACTTGGCACCATCTAAAAACACTTTTTGGGCTTTTGGGGATCTCTAAGGTCATTTTGGAACCAACAACGCTCTAATTTTGTGCTGTTTTTTCTAGATGATTTTAGATGAGCAATCAATTTTTTCAAAGATAATCCTTTATAATTTTTTTAGATAATTAGTTCTGGTATGGGCGCAAGCTATGGTGATTCACTTCTGCTACGTTCGGTAATCAACAAATGCTTCAACTGAACAAGTGTAGAGCCAAGATTCACTTGTGAGCAGGCAACTGGATCTGAAATCAATTAAACTATTTCTTTTCATCCATCCTCTTCACAAATAGACGAGGATGGTTTGTCAGAAGCAAAGCAAATTGTTGAATGCCTCTTTTTGTCAATATTTTTCCAATACATTTCTCATAAAACTGAAAGCTTACAATAAAAAATTGTTCATCTGACATTTTTAAAGCTTCCATAAAAATGTTCTGCTAGTTCCTACCTTTGTTCGAATGTTATGCTTTCAGTAATCATGAAAGGGAAAATTATTTCAGTGACGTAGTTATGACATCATTTCCAAGCACTTAATGATATGGATTATTGCCCACTAACAACAATTCAAATATGCCAACAATGATATTTATTGTGTAACATTTTTCAAAAATATGCACAGAGGCTACACTCTGATCTTTGGTCGAAGAGCAAGAGAGCAATGTTTTGAATCATTGACAGAGTGCACAGATACTCAGATCCATATTTACTTGCTTGCCCACAAGAACAAGATGTGACACAAGGTCAGTTCAATGTAGGGTTCCCCTACGTGGAATGTTAAAAAAGAATGCTCCAGTCCTCCTAACTGGTGTTGCGAAGGTGTCAGGTAAAGCCTGACCCTTCCTTTTTAGTACAATGGGAGGGTGCTGCCCTGGGGGTAACTGATCCACCGAGACTGGGCAAGGTTATTTTTTGAGACCATAGGACAATTCTAGGCCTCTTGCACTTAGCAATACCGAGCCTCAGTAGGCCATCATCAACCTCGGTATTGCACCGGCTCAAAGCTATCAAAAAATGCACTGCAAGCAGATACTACACTTTGATCCTTGGTGGGAGAGCAAGGGAGCTATGCTTTGATCTATGGCAGAGTGCACAGATACTCAGATCTTAGACAGAAGTGCTGATTCATACATAAATAATCCCATCATTTGTGAAAAGTACTATGCTGGTAAAAGATGAATATATTTTTAAATTCAAGGCAATCTGAGGTGTGATAAAAAAGGTTTTATTTACTACAGTCTCTTGTTCATCAAATATTGATAATATACAAAGTAAGATTCCATTTGATCTACTATACGTTATAGATGGCATAGTTTTTGGCAATAGGAGATAGTACTGACTGTTAAGGTTGGGAAGACTGCATAACACCACTCTCCTCACTTGAAAATGCTTTGTGTGCTTATTTGAAAGAAAATATTGCATACAAAATCCTGACCTGTACATAACAAACAAGTGAGAATACTTGAACAACTACCCACCCAAGTTTTATCAATCAAATATCGCCCCCCCCCTAAAGCAGTCAAAAGGTGGAGGTGTTTAATTGTAAACCATTATAATTTTTAGATAGTCTATCTTTGCACTCAATAAGATAGGTTCACAAAATTTATTGAATAATAAACTGTTTTGAGTTGAAGTTTGATGCCTTGAGTGTTCCGAATGATCACTTCAACATTCTTTCTATAAAATGGATTCCTTGAACATCCTCCACCCTGAACCAATGCATGGGGGGGGGGGTGTTCAAGGGATCCAAGGATCAATTTAACACCTTCCCACCCCCTCATTTTTATTAATTCAAAATCCTTCCCCCCCTGTCCTGTCCACTAATGTAAGATTCACTGTTCAGCTCGTGGCTTGAAAGACAGGGAGCAATAGTAACAGTCTCCAGTAATTATGGCGGTCAACCCAGCTCCTGTCAGCGGTTCTGTCTGGCTTTCTAATTTACATGAGCGACATCTTTCTTCCTTCAAAGGAAAGGAAAGGAAAGCCTCATCGTCAGTGTAATCATAACAGTATGCCTTCTTTTTTTTCTTTGAAATTTTGATTTTGAAAAACTTAAATATTTAATTTTCAGATTCAAACTGACATAATTCTTTCCATTCACAAGTTCCAATCGGACAGGTTTAAATATGAGTACCTAATCCTCAACACTAGAATAGATGTTTTCTGAGTAAGTACTTTCAAGCTGGTTTTATTCTTTAAGCCCCAAGGTTCTTCTATCGTGACTACATAATACCAGTTTCTCCACTCCTTCGGACACTTTTATTACATAGGATCATGGCATTGGATGCTCGCCCACCACAATCCAAGTGACTCTCACATCAGTTATCCACACCTTGTTCCCTAGTGAGAGTCTATCAAGCTCTTATGCTCTGTCCTAGTGTGCTTGGTCTCGCCTTCTATCCGAATTTTCTTGCTACTTGGTAGCCCTGCTTCAAATAGTGCGAAGAGAGTTGCCACTGTTGAGTGTAACCTGCATCCCATTAGCAGTTGGACAGGACAATATCCATTATTGATGGGGGCAGCTCCATTTCGTTTCAGGTATTTGGGGCTGATGGTTATATACTGAAATTTGTACCCTTTTATGAAGGCTCTGAATGAGTCACTTAAGAACTGTGGCCTATTATCGGTAATTAGTATCTCTGGTAAACCATGAAGTGTGTCAGGTGGAAACTTGAGTATTGAGAAAGTTGAAGAAAATATGGTTTACACATATTAATACATAAATTTCTAAATGCCTTATCACCGAATATGTCATGCCATATATAAATAATTTGTTTTTTTACATTACAAATCCAATTTAATGTTTTGTCACAATTGTTACCTTTAAGTTTGTACTTCAAAAAGGCTGTTTTGTTGTAACCAGTAAATAGTTTGGGATGGAGAAAGTAGATCACTACAACTATCTAGGACAACGAAACTCCATGAGACCCTGAAAAGAAAAAATCAAGCGAAGAATCACACTAGGATGGAAAGCCTTCCTTTGGCAGAGCAAGCTCAACCTTCAAAAACAAGAAGATCCCATTAATCCTAAAAAGGAAGGTGTACAACCAATGCATTCTCCCAATTGTCACTTATGGAGCTGAAACATGGAACCTAACCAAGAGACAGATCCGCAAATTGAGAACTATACAATGTGCACATGAGAGAATTATGCTGGGCTTCGCATGGAGAGACCACAAGACAGCACAGTACATCTGGAAGAAGATAGGAGTCAGGGACATCATAGAATCCATTAAAAATATCAAATGGCAATGGGCTGGCCATGTTACAAGAATGGCGGACAACCGATGGACATCGCAACTCACGACATGGATCCCCAGAGATCACATGCACAATCAAGGCCGGCAAAGTATTAGATGGAGAGACGAGCTAAACAAATTCAGAAAGTACTGGCTCCACGGCGCCCATGATAGAGAAGTGTGGCAAATCCTGGGGAAGGTCTATGTCCAACGATGGACGTTGAAAGACTGAATGATGAGTTTGGGATAGATATTACACAAACCAGACTAAGGGGAAGGATGTGAAAAAAACAATTTGAGAAAAGTCAGAAATGTTTTTCTTTTTGGGTCTTTGAAAGTAATCATTCCTTGGTAGAACATTACGTTACAGTACAATTCAAGTAGAATCAAACCTCAAAAGATGTGCGATCCCCAGTTGTAGCAACTTATTTTTGCTTTATTGCTTTCTTTTCAAGTTCATTTGTGTGGTACCTGCAACAGAATATACATGCTCATACTAACTCGATTGAATGCATATTGAGTCTAACCCTAACTATAATCTATAAAAAAATCAATTCATAATTCAAATTTGTAATTCAGGAGCCCAGTCATTGGAGTATGAGATGAGAAAATAAAGCAATACTACTAGCTCTGTAGGAGGGACCACACATCTTTAGAAGGACTACACAATTTAACTAGTGTATACTTTCCATTAATATTCATTACTGCTTTTTAATTTGGAGCCATTGGAGTTTGAAATGCGAAGATTAGGTAACACTACTAGCTTCGTTGGAGGGACCGCACATCTTTTTAGGATCCACACCACTTAACTTGTACCTACTTTATTTTGAGGAGCCTATGTAACCCATCTAAATTCTAGGGCTGTAACCACACCTTTTTCCACGATACGATACATATCATATTTAAGTCATGATATGTTATGTATCACGATACAAGATGAGCTCAGGTAAAAAATAAAGAAACAACTTCTAAGAGACAAGTGTTAAAAAGTTAATCATAGAAAATCCGTTACCAGAATATGAGATTAGGAGGAGAAATAAATCTCCCTGAAAAGTGTTCATCAGAATATGAACTCTGGTAAAAAATGAACTAGTGTTCAAAAGAAACTGGTTATAAAATGTATAACTGGCAATACTACACCCTTTTCTTCACCTCCACTTCTACACTGAAATGGGATTCTCCTGACCACCATAAAATTTTTAGATTGTCAACACGTATTTGTTACTTGCTGTAAGGTTATAAATGATATTTTAAAACAGCCATAAATAAGATGTAATTTATGAAAAGTTGTTTAGTTTAATTTCTCAGACAAATTTCAGTCTTTTTTTCCTTAAAAAAGAAAATGGTGGAAGAAATGTTGTTTACCGATTATCGCCGTAGTGAAAAAAAATCGTTGTAGACCGAGGCAACGCTGAATCATTGCAGCCCTACGAAGTACTGTCCAGGCTGATCGATCGTTAACTTGGTTGATCTGGCAGTAAACGGTGCTTCAGGCATGATTTGAGTCATTTGGTATAGACTATTATTACATAACAGAGTCTATATTAACTATGTGCTATGTACCTTGGACCCAAATTGAAGGAAAAGAATGTTAACAATGTGTTATGCAAATTGGACCAATGTACCCCCTAATATTTTGTAATCATTGTGCCCGAAAATCGTCCGCTAAATTTCTCCTGTGACCTAAGTATCCATGCGCTGATGAATTCAACATATTGAATCAATATTCTTCCAGAGAACTCAGTAAGCTATCCTCAGAATTTGAAATCCATTGTGCACACGTTAATTTCCTTTGTGCACTGATTATAAAACGTGTGTGCATACAGGCGTGTACACACACACAGCTCAAGCGTGAGCTATATCTTGGAACCCAATTGAAGGAAGAGAATGTTTTTATTGTTTTTTGTGATTTGAAGCAGAAGGCGGCTTCAGTGTAAGGAAGAGGGAGTGCAGAAGGGGGTTTGGTGGGGAGCACAGAGAGGTGGTTTGGGAGGAGGAGGAGTTGAAAGACTCAAATGAAATCCTCTCTACTGTATTCATACTTTTTACCTGCTGCTTTTGTGGACTTCACTGCCGTTTGTGATCATTTTCCCAGAGAATTTCTTTTGTGGTACTCAATTTCCACACTAGTACTGAAACACTGATCTACATTCTTCATAAATTGCATGACAAAACATCAGCCTAGAGCTGGTATCAAAGAGAGGTTTGATATTTCACTCAGTTGTTGATAACACAGTCCAGAGGGTTCATCATTTTTTAATTACTATTAATCACTGCTATCTACAACAGACCGTTTGAATCACTGTTGCTGGGTTTAGATTATTCATGTTTTCTGGCATTTATATGTATCTCTGCAGACTTCGCCCAGCCCTTGCCGTTCGTAATAGAAACTTGAAATTTTGCTCACACATTCCTCTCAATGAGTGCTAAAAATCATTTCCTTGTTTTTTGAAAATTCCTTTCCAAAATAGGTTTTTAGTTGGGGGTTCAATATGCAATGTAAGATTATTCAAAATTGGTCACCAGTTTCTACCACTTGAAAGTTTTTGAAACTTTGAACTTTTTTTAGTGATCATCATCAGCCTTATAGTGATCATCGTTGGACATAGACCTTCCCCAACATTCGTCAAACCTCTCTGTCATGGGTATTGCGGAGCCAATATTTTCTGAACTTGTTGAGTTTGTGAAGCCATCTTATATTTTACCGACCACTGTTTCAGATACAACCTCTGGGGATCAACGTTTCAAGGCATTATGTCCAGGTGTTGTCTGCCATTCTTGCAACATGACCAGCCCATTGCCATTTGAGTTTTCCTTTGGATTCTATGATATCTCTGACTCCTGTTTTTTTCTCTAAAATACTGTGCTGTCCTGTGATCTCTCCATTTGTTGTTGAGCATGATCTTCTCCTCTGCACGTTACACAGGTGTCAGTCGTCAATTTTTTGATCTTTCTTCAAATAAGATATCCAATTTTTTCCTTGTATAACAAAAAAAACAAAAACATTTGAGACCCATGAATTTGGAAAATCCGTTAGAAAAACCCTTTCTCCAACCATCTAGCCCATTGGTGTTGCCTGTACCTGTGACAAGTACTTATATAGCCAGCCAGAATCACTTAAGACTGAAGAAACTTACGTTGACAGTTTTTCTAGTATTGAAAACCTAACTACTTGAACTTTGTATAGACAATTTGAATCCAAAAGTAATTATTCTTCTTGGCATAGCATTTGCAGCTGTTGCACCATATATAATGGTGGGTGGGCGTGTGAACATGAATACGCGAATGACAATATCCATGCATATGTTACACTGAATCATTGAAATTATCTAATTGGCCAAATTTGACCCTTTTTTTTTACATAGAATAAATAGGTAGTTTTTATTTGATCAAAAGTTCATTTGATCAAAATAAGGATACAAGATATCTATATTTTTATGATCAAAAGTTAATGTTATCAAAATGAAATCAAACTTTTTAAAAAAAAAAGGAAGTAGATTTTGCCGATTTAACCGATTAGGCATACTACATACATCTGTGGTCATGTTGGAATAGAGTCGGCTATAAACCAAAAACATGTTGGTATAAAGAGGGAAACAGGGTGAGGGAAATATAGAATGTGAGACACTATGTAGGTATGGAAGAGAAAGTTTGATATAATCATGGATCCCCCACCTGATGCGATCGTTGAGGCTAGAACTAGAATTCCTTATTGTTTATCACTGTGGATTTTAAACAAACCAAAACAAAACACAACACAAGAGTAGAGGAAATATAAGTAGTACATAAATGACCCCCCCATTTTCCCAACAGAAAGGATTTTAGAGATAGACTCTTAAAGTCAAACAAAAGAAAAGAGAAGTCCTCAGACATCCAAGTAAGGTTGGAAAGGAAGTGAGAATCCGCGACAAAATAACAACCTTTCAACTGCAATGAAAGTTGACAGACCTATGGATGCCAAAAAGGTTTTCATTAGGATTAAATTTGAATAGGTTAATAGCATTCATTAGATAGGAAGAAAAGAAAGAGAGGGTGGAGAAAAAGGAAAATTTTCTTCTTGACATCACACTATTTCAAATAAATTTTTGAAAAAATTCAGTATAAAAGATTGTGACGTAAGAAAAAGTGATCGTAATTAAAAAAGCTAAAACATATTTTAAACAGCTCATATTGTAAGAGTAGAGTTATGACTTTTAACTAATGAGGAACACAAATAGATGCACATTTCTGAGATACAAATGAAAACGTAGCAATGATCAAGGAAACCAATCAGTGTCCATTTTCTAGAGAGTCTTTTTTGTAATCTCTTAACAGCTTTACATAATTCTTTTGGAAACAAATCAATAGAAACAAAAACTTTCATTACAGAAACGAAAGTTACCCCATGCAATCAAAAATTGTATAAACAATGTTGCAGGTTTTGAACTAGGTCTGTTCTTTTGCTCGTTTTAGCCAAAACTTTTTACTGTATGTCATTCAATTACAGTAAGCCCATTTAAAAATAAACTTTTTTCTTCATTGCTTTCCTACTGTTGTTGATGGCCGACATTTGTCAAAATAATGCAATCAGAATGTCTGTCTATGACATCAGAAGAGAAAGATGAAAACAATTGTTGATGTTTCATTACTTAAAAATAGAATCTTTACCTAACAATGCAGATTTTAATCTTCTTTACAAAACATCATGAGCTGGTCTTGTGCTCAAACACACTTGCTCTTGCTATGATCAATGTAAGTTTCTTGATAGAAACAGGAAAAAATATCTGTACCTTGCATAATTGAATCACCTTAGCTTGTACGTCTACTAGAACTAATTATGTAAGATATTATCTAAAATTGTCTAAAAAATAGATCTTTTATCTAAAATTATCCTTAGAAAATAGATTGTTGATCCAAGAAATACCGACACAAGATTTGGGCATCATTGGTTCAAAAAAACCCATAGAGACCCAAAAAAGCACTTTTTCAAAAAAAAAAAACAGAAAAAATACAACCGAAGACACACATGCATACAGATTCACACACACTCATAGACACACGCATACACATGCACACACAGAGACAATCAAAGAGAGAAGAATCTGTAGCCCATTCGGCTGGTTGGTAGGGCTATATGCAAGGCAACAGTGATTCAATATCAATTAGAAATGGTCACAAAAACAATCAACATTGGTTTTTAAGTTAGTCTGACTGGCTATATATGTATGTATCATATATACAGGCTACATGATGGAGCTAGAGGGCTGGAAATTTCAACATTCATGCTTTATGACGTCAAGAAAAACTTCTTTTTTAATCCCTCCGCGTCCTAGATATTTAGTTGGAGGTTCAATTTGCAGAGTAAGTTTGTTAAATCAATTTCCTTACTTAATGTCCAGCAGCATTCACACTTATTTTTTTTAAAATTCAGACTTTTTTAGCAATCACTACCCAACAAAAGGCATGAAAATTTACTTATTCATTGATCAACCCTTATTCCATTTTAATTGATCACCCCCAACACAACAAAAATTATGGTTATTAATTTGAACAGGTCCAGTTAGTCACTCAGTAAAAACCATCACATGATCAACACCTTTTGGGAGTATGTTGTGTTGGAGGTGATCAATTAAAAAAGTGGAAAAAGGGGTGATCAATGAATAAGTTACACTTCTCATATCTTATGGGGGTTTGATCACTATGTGCGAATGCTGCCAGACTCAAACTAACAGGTCAATTTAGCATAAACTTAGAATGAAAATTGACCCCCCAACTAAAAACTTTTTGGGGGGTAAGGGTTGAAAAAACAAAAGAAAACATAAGACACAATAAGTAGTGAATTTTGTTATTTCAGCCCTCAATCTCCATTGGTACGGCCTCTACAGATGATTCATACATAGCCAGCCAGACCTTCTTGAAGAAACCTTTGTTGAAAATTTCCAATGATTCCTCCATCGAGAGAAAGGGAGATAAAACTAACGATGGTCTCTGAAAAAAAGATCTCTAAATGAAAAGTTATTCCTTTGAAGAAGAAAAGAAAGTTCATAAAATTGAGCACAAATACATATATATATATATAACTGTATATAAGGTATGTAAAGAAAGTGTCCAGCCATTTTGAATATCTCAAGATCTGGATATGCAGCCTTGATGAATCTTGTGACCAGAGGGAACCTTACTGCACATGCATGAACAGTCACTCAGTCGGCAGTGATATAGCATTGAATGAGCTTGTGTAATGTATGACTGTCAAATTCACGACGACCGAGCGAGTCATTCTTTACATCTTGTGCAGGTCTTTTTTTTTTAAGAAACATCATAACACCCAGATTTGTCAGTATCCTCCCAACAGTCCATACTGAGCTCAACACAACTTATGGCTCTTCCAAAAGAGATTTCAGACTGTGGACAAGATTAAAGAGAATGCAACAAATTGCCACACAAATTCAGCTTCCTTCAAGAAGAAGAAATATACACACATATACATTCACATTTGTGCACACATACACCTCCACCCATTTGCAACAGGGAGGGTAGCCAACTTAGCGCCTTTTCACACTAAATTCAGCATATTTCAGCGCAAACTTCACTAAACTAGCACACACATTTTGGCCATTTTCAACAATTTTTAGCATTTTTTGGCCATTTTTGACTTAGTTCAGTGATTCTTAGTCTTTAGCTTTTTTTGGCAGTGCAAAAATATTTTTTGAGTTTGGTATACTGACTGTACCAGGCTTTTGACCTACTTTTTTCCTGGTACACACAAACCCAGCTTTAGGCTATTAATTCATCCTAATTCTTACGTAAGTAAGAATCAACAGGAACAATTACAATCAATCCCTTTTCAGATTATCTATCAAAGCTTGAAAAAATGTGTTTTGAAAACAACTTATAGCTACAGAGGATGTCAAAACTGATTTAAGTTAATGAAAATAATCATGATATTTCTTCATTCATTTGATGACTAGATGACTAGATGACTAGAAGAAGAAGAAGAAGAAGAAGAAGAAGAAGAAGAAGAAGAAGAAGATGATGATGATGATCTTCTTCTTCTTCTTCTTCTTCTTCTTCTTCTTCTTCTTCTTCTTCTTCTTCTTCTTCTTCTTCTTCTTCTTCTTCTTCTTCTTCTTCTTCTTCTTCTTCTTCTTCTTCTTCTTCTTCTTCTTCTTCATCTTCTTCTTCTTCTTCTTCTTCTTCTTCTTAACGTCTGTCGTTGGACATAGACCTTCCCAAGGATCTGCTACATTTCTCTATCACGGGCATCGCGGAGCCAGTATTTTCTAAATTTGTCAAGTTCATCTCTCCATCTTGTATTCTGTCGGCCTCGGTTTCACATGTGATCTCTGGGGATCCAAATAGTGAAATGTGATGTCCATTGGTTGTCTGCCATTCTCACAACATGACCAGCCCATTGCCATTTGAATATACCTGTCCAAAATGACTGGATTATTTTAGTATGGATCGGTACTAAGGAGCCTAAAGCTAATTTACTGCGTAATTCATCTCTTAATGATTAGAGTATCCTAATTTCAAGTTTTTTTAAAGTCTCAGCTCATCCCAAGCTGTTTTAATGTGTGGTCAGACATGAGGTCTGAAGAGTTTCTATGACATAATTAGTATTGTCATGTCATAATAGGAAAGTAAATCAACCAATGAGAACATACAAACAAACAAATAAAAATGAAAATAGTTAGATTACATCAGAACTAAAACTAATTCCTAGAAAAAATATTTGACCAAAGATGACTACACATATTTTGATGCTTTTTTCTAATTTTACTATTTCCAGTAATTAGTGATAACTTTTTTTCTAAGTTTCTGCGGAGTTCCATGCTTCTGTCCATGGTTGTATGGGAGCTCTTTCAAAAAGGTGGACAGAGGGCTTTATTTGCCTGAAATTTAACACTTTTTTGCTTGAATTTGGCCCCCACCTGGTTATTATACCTATGCTTCTGCCCATGTTAAGATCGACAATTAGATAAACATTCTTGGCGGCTCCAACAAGTATAAATCCTTCTTCAAGTTCTTTTACAATGATCTCTTTAGCAGTGTTTTACTTATTTCACGCTCTTTGTCTTCAGCTTTTTCGAATGCAAATTGAATTGAGTTGAAGAAGACTATTTTCACTCAATTAATCTCGGCTGTTTAGTACATAGAGTAGTGAAGAAGCTGGCAGGATAGCCAGGTTAAAATCTCGCATTGGACTTATGTGTAAAATATTTGCGTTCTTTTAATGTAAATAAAAATTATTTCTGTTTTTAATAAACCCAGTAACTCTCATATATTTTTAGAAAAAATAATAACATTTTAATGCTATGCGTATAGTATCTTTCAATGATCCTAGCAGTTCCTGAAAGATTTGAGGGCTAGAGGTCAGGTTCTCTTGTGTTTTAACCATCATAATGGATAATTGACGGTCATTCTTTATGGGGTTTTATTTCAAGGCATAAGAAAACTTGAATCAGTTTTGGGTAGTAGGGTCAAATTGTTTTTTTTCCTTCCACTTCCCAAATTCTGCAAGCGGCTTTGGGGTTCAGTTTACAATGATGTCTCAAAATTGTCAGAATCTCAACAGTGTCCGCCACTATAACATTAGAAACAAAATGTATAGTTGATTAGTATTGATTGTAATATGATATATATGATAATAATATTGGTTATAGAGTCATTGATAATCTTTAGATTTGCACATGAAATAAGCTTTGTAATAAAGGTTTGTAAAAAACAGAAATACTTTTGATACATCCTGATATGATTTTTTTATTTTAAATGTTAGGTATGGTAGAAATTGCAGTCAATGTTTTCTGTAGACACCTTGGATCTTTGGAGTTCTAGACTGATCAACAAGAGAAGAGGGTGGGCACTTATCGTCATGATTTTCTTAGTAAAGTGTGAATCAGTTAATGAGCTATCTTTGGAGAGAGAAGAACCTCGGAGTTGTCAGCCCACTGCGGTTACCATCCAGCCCTAATCAGCAACATGAGAAGAGAGACCCACTTTTAAGTGTGTCATTCCCAGGGGAACATTATGGTGGGTGTTCGCTGGTATCTAGAACAGTTTTCAAATTTTATGCATGACAGTGGCGAAGCTAGAGATCGGGGCCTCCGAGAGGAATTTTACAAGGCAATACAAAACTGTTTTCTCACCCACCCACACACTACACAAACATCTTTGTCCTTTAGCCATTTGGTTTTCATCTGTGGTAACCATTTTAACATGCCACACTATGTATGCGCGCTCGTGAGAAATAAATCATAAAAAGAAATGAAAAAATAAATTAGTCACTCAAGAGAAACAGTCATGTGGCCAACATCTTCCGGCTGCATGCCATGTTAGGGTTGATCAATCAAAAGAGTGGAAAAAGGGGTGATCAATGAATAAACCACATCTCTCACCTTTTGTTGGGCAGTGATCAATAGCAAAAAGTCTGAATTTTCAAAGAAACAAGCGTGAACAACTAATACCAGTGATTCATAAGCCAAATGATTTGTAATGGAGTTTTTGTTTCCGAAAGAGCATGCTTTTAATTTGTAGGCTTCACTATTCTATGAGTTTTTATAGCCCAATAATTTGAATTGTATGCTATTAATAATTTGTAAACAGTGCTGGGCACAAAGTAAGGGATCAATTTATCATTGTTTTCATCACAACTTTGATTTGGGCCGTCATACTGCAGCTACAAGTACACATACAATCAAAAATAAAGAGTAAGTCTCAAGTGAGAATTAACTCACATCCCCTTGCAAGAAGCAGTCCACCATATGTCTAGCAGCCTTAATCTTAAGAAGTTGTGAGTTTGACAGATCAAGTCAAAGTTAGTAATGAAGAATATTGACTGAAGAGATATTGAAATTTTTGGTGAAATTGAACAAAATGGCTACCGAAACCTTTTTCTATACTAACTAGAAATGGGGATGAAAGCTTGTCATATGCATGCGCTCTGATGGCACAATATATTTTGTGAAGGTCGAGAGGATATTGAAAATGATGAATGTTGGGGAACGCTGTACATATCAAGTAGGGGTGAAGCCAGGCTCCAAAGTTGGGGTGGGAAGCAAGCATATAAGAAGGATGCCAAGACATGTACCAAATAATTTCAAATTCATTCTACATTTTAATCTTGAATTAAAAATCAAAACACAAAGGAAATATAGTTTTAAAATAAGTACATAAATGTTATGTGGTATTCAAGTCAAAACAAAATAAGTTTTACTGTAGGCATATACATCTATATTTTATTTAAAATCAAAACATAATGAAAACATGTATTAATTATTTTACTTTTTAACCGTAAAATGAGAACAAGATGAAGCACATAATTCAAAATACAAGGATGTTGGTTGAATGAAGTAATGTGTTCAGAAAGTTCTTCGAACACTATATGGTAAAGTTAAAACATACTATTAAAAAATCATGCTATTTGACTTTTATTGCACAGGGGAACAAAAGAGTTTAAAAAAAGTTGTTGAAAGGCATCACTCTTGAAAAATGCGTTGTTGTTGAGAAGCACCACTCTTGAAAAATGCGCTCAGGGGGGAACAACCATCTCCTTGCTCCCCTTTACCTATGCTTCTGACGTCAAGAACTGGTGATGAATGTTCAAGAATCAAGAAAAAATATTTCAAAACGATCAGCCTCAGAATGGTTGCAGAAATGGCTCCGTCGATAAAGAGACAGTTCAAATTGATGCATTGTTAGATTTTTAAACTTACGATTTTTGCAACACGTCAGAAAAACATGTATACTTCACACGATGCACAACAACAAACTGAAGACATGAGCGGATTGAAACTTTCAGGGATTATTTATACCTGCCTATTGGTCAATATATATACCAAGTGTTTCACACATATGTGCAGTGGTTTGACTTACATACGCTCAGTTTCAATATTAAATAGCCACTAAGCATGAAAAGGAAAATGACAGCAAACACAAACTATACGAGCAAAGGTCAAACAGTTTTCAACAACATAAAAAATCATCATCATTAGTAGACTTCCCCAAGATTCACCAGACCTCTCTATTGTAGGCATTGCATGGCCAGTACTTTCTTAACTTGCGTAGTTCGACATGCCATCTTATTTTTGGCCGGCTACAGTTTCGCATATAATATCTGAGGATCTACGTTGTGAGTCATGATGTCCAGCAATTGTCTAATTTTCTTGCTACATGGCCATCCCATTGAATTTTCAAATCGATTCTGCAATATCTCTGACTCCTTTTTCTTCTCTAATATACTGTGAAGTCTTGTGATCTCTTTATGCGATTTTGAGCATGATTCTCTCTGGCATGGTTCTGATTTTGGCAGTCAATCTTTTGGTAGAATTCCATGTTTCAGCTCCGTAGGTGACTATTGGGAGGATGTAATGGCTCTATACTTTTCCTTTCAGGACTAATGGGATTTTCTCACGATGGATATATTATGACTTTCATTTATTATTACTAACGATCATGATAATCACCAAGGTTGTTATCATTTTGGTCATGGCTGGACATTGCTGTTAACTCTCAGTATGTTCCTCATACACTATTACTATTGGTTACTTTTAACTGTCAAATCTTTCATCGTCCTCAGCCAAGTGGATGGGTCCTTTTTTTATGCACACCAACCAGCAGAGCATTGTCACGGATGACAGTCCTTGGTACATATCTTCTTCCTAATCATTACAGGAGTTCTTCATGGTCTCCTCCATGATAGCTCTGGCAAACTCATTAGAATCTTATAAGGAAGCCTCTCAAATGACATCCGTAGAATATGACCCAGCCATTCAAGTCTTTTCCTGGTAATAACAACAGTGGGTGAGAATTAGCACTTCATTAAAAATCATATGTATCTTTTGTAAATATTGCTCTATTTTTGTTAAACAAATTTTATTCTTTAGAGTAGTAGAATTTAATTTATGATTCCCAATTTCATATATGAATGAAGAAAGTTGTCAAAAATGGTGTATCACCTGACACTGTGTGAGTAAGGTTATGTTCTATTTCGGACCACTTTCGGGAGAGGGAGAAAAAAATTCAAACAATCAATAATAATCATAATAAAATAAAACTCTCAAGATAAGAGAAACTAGAAGTTGGCCAAGAATTCAAATCTCGAACAAAATACTAATACCTAAAATCAGAAATAAAATTCTACCTTTCTGTGGACCAAAATAAATTTTTAGAGGTAAAACTAGTTTGACCAATGAATGATAAAGTTATTACCCATTTTCTATAAGGAGTTTTTTTTCACCCATCTTGTAGGGGTAGTAGTAGTGTTAATATTAGGGCTGTGTCTACTGTTGATAATTTATTCTTTGCTTTTTAAAAATTTTACTTAAAATTATATAATCGTTATTTCTTTTCCCTTCCATCTTCAAATATAGACTTCTAAAAAAGTTTTGACTTTTAAAATTATCTCCTTTGCCCTAAGCTGTCAAAAACTGACTAAACATCTCCGAATTGATTTTGACCGTCCGTTTCCTATTTTGTCCGAGATTCGAAATCTTTGCCAACTTCTGGCTTCTTTGATCTTGAGAGTTTTATTCCATTATTATTATTATTGATTGTTTGAATTTTTTTCTCCTTTTCCCCAAAAGTGTCTGCTTCGAAATTGAGGAAGAGATTTAGTAAATATGATCCTTTCTGACTGTTTTTTTCTCTTTATCTTCATCATGGGGTTTCTACAAAAAAAAAAAAAACTCATAAAAAGCTAAATCAACAGTATATACAGACAAGGGGTATCTGCTACCACTTTTCAAGGGAGCTGGGGGTAGGGTGGCAAAAGGATATATTTCAGTGAGAGGGTGCAAGAGAATATATTTGGAATACATCTTAGTGACAACCCTATTATTAGGAAATATAGTCTTTTTATATAGGGAAAATTAAGTAGGGATTACATAAAACAATTTTATTTCATTATTATTGACTATAGGGATTGGAAGTACAGGTCAGACTAAACCTTCCTGCAAATTCTTTTAGATTATTTTCTTAGATATCTAAAGGTTAATGTTATGAGTAATTTTTTCAGGTATATATAGATTATTTTTTCCAATCATTTTTTAGATAATTAAAGTTTATTTCATCAGATATTTAAAGATTATTTTTTAGATATTTAAAGATTATTTTTTATATCTTTTTTTTTTAGATGTTTAAAGATTAATTTTTAGATATCTAAATGTTTTCTTTTATTTTTTTTCCAGATATTTAAAGATTATTTTTAGTTTTTTCAGAGCTCCTCAGAGGCAGAAGCAGTGCCAGCATTTTGTACCAGCCTGGGCGAAGGTCCGGCCAGAAAATCATGAAGGAAGTATTTTTATGTACTTTAAATATATAATACATACTTTAGATAGTATAAATAGGGGAAGTCATGCCATACTTGAGTTAACACAGGAAAAAAATCATATGTCTATTACTGGAATTAAGCCAATTTTAATGACTGAGATGATACAACTCTCTACCTTAATCCCACAAAGAAATATATTAGATGTATATGAATATGTAGTGTCACATTGAGATAAATTTTTTCAGGCCAAGGCCTGGCACCTCCAGTGTCCAAAGGCCCCTTCTGAGCTCCTTCAACTCACTGCAATTGCAGGGTCTGCATGTCCCACATGCAACCTCTGTTGTAAGTTTCAAACTTTCAAATCCCCTCGCCTGAATAAGCTGCTCTTACTGACTGAACTACAAGATGCCCATGGTTTGCAGAAGATCAAATTAACCTTTAAATTGGGATAAAAGAAAATTATGATTGGTGTTTACCGATACCTAGAAGGGTTTTTTTAATTTCTGAAATGACAGTGGTGTAGCTAGAGAACAAGGCCTCCAAGTGGAATTTTATAGGATGGTGCAAAACTGTTTTCTCTCTCATCTACACAATATGCAAACATATTCATCTTTTAACTGCTTGTTTTCATTTGCTGTAACTATTTTAACATGCATTACAATGTTTGCTCAGTGGTAAGAATAAAACAATTATAAAAATAGGTCTGGTTACTCACTCAATAGAAACCATCAACTGACCAATGTCTTTTGGCAGCATGGGCATGATCAATCAAAAGATTGGAAAAAGAGGTGATAAATGAATGTTACCTCTCTTGCTTTTTATTGGACAGTGATTGCTAAACAGTCTGAATTTGAGAAAAAAAAACAAACTATTGTGAACACAACCAGCAACAAACTAATGGGCTAATTTAGAATAAACTTACATTGTGAATCAAAGCTCCCATGAAAAACCTATTTAGTGGAAGAATTTTGAAAAAAAGAAGTTTTTCTATACATAATAAGGAGTAAATTTTTAAAGTATGCATTATAGATAGATGGCCAGCCAGACCAACTTAAAATTTGAAGAAACCTGTGTTGACAGTTTTGGTGACAGTTTATGATACTAGTAAAAAAATTGATGATTACTTAATTCAAAATTTTGGATGAAATTGTACAAAACAGCTAGCAAATCTTTTTGTATGCTTACTGGTTGAGTGACACAGAACATTTATACATTGCTCAATTTTACAACTGAACGTTGTTATGAAACATGGAAAACGTGACTGTTCAAATGAACTGAAAACATAGGCAGATTGAAACTTTCAGGGTTTATGCTTGCCCATTGCTTGATGTTTACCATGTGGATCATGCATGCATGCTGTGTTTAAACTTACATAGCCGCGTCTTGTTATTCAATAGCCACACCTCATTTGAACATTCACACATGTGAACATATAAAGCTGGTGACAAATTTTTATGTATATATATATACATATATATATATATATATATATATATATATATATATATATGTATATATATATTTATAGATATGCATATATATATACATCCTTAACCACTTATGCGAAGTCCTAGACATTTTCTGAGATGATAGTGACTTGGAATGTCTTTCCTGTTACACAAATCTCTAAGTGCTTTTGCTTGTATAATATATTTCTGCTTTGAGAAAAAAGTTGATTCTCAAGGTGTTTTTCCTTCCTTTTTTCTCTCTTCTCTCTTTCATTTTTTTTTTTCGTAATTCTCAATTTTTTTTTTTCAAGAAGTTTAACTTGCTGCAAAATTGCAAGGAATAAAACCCTTCCTTCCTAAATAGACTCATCTCTTTCAGGAATGGTTCTTCTTTCTCATAGTGTATAACTACTTCTCAGTAGTAATGGAGACATTAACATATACCTGGTTCCAAAAACAGCCTTGCTGTATACCTTGTTCCCAAAACCCATTCCTGTCACTGGTAATAATTGTGTGAAAAAGTCGCAAATAAGTATTTGAAAACAAAAAACTGCAGAATTAAATTTTCAGATAGGATGACAGGATTCCAAAATGTATTCCTCAAATCAGTCAGGTATTTCAGATAGTCCTGTCAAATTTCAACAAAAAATGGTCAAACTGGGAAGTGAATACACCACTAGCTAATTCGGTATCAGACAGAGCACAATTTTATATAGAATTACAGAAAAAAACGAACATGAGCCTTTTGAAAAATTTCTTCATAAGCACAAATGTAAAGCGAGAAATTTGAAAAAAAATTGAGGATCTCAAAACTGCATTGTCTTCATTCTGAATTCAGAATGATCGATCAAATATATAAGTCTAAAGAAAGAACTTAAGGTGATATTCAACACAGAGGTGGTCAATTGAAACCATCTTTCGGTTGGTTATAAAATGGCAACAGCCGACTGTAGATGGCTATAAAATGGCTATCTTGATTGTTCAAGCAAACTACATAATTAAGAAAGATAGTATTGTTCTTATTTCACAATGAGTTTTTTGTTCTCTCATGGTAAACGAGCAAAGATACACAAAGTGTGTATAGTTATGCTGTGTTGTAGGAGAACAGGTTGGTCTAGAAGTGAAGCTCTCGAAAGCACTAATAATATTTTGGTTTCTGGAACAATTTCTGAATTATAACTTCTGGTAGGTAGAATCTTGGCAACCAGGGCAAATCATAGCAAAAAAACATCCAGATTATGAAAAAAAATGTTACCAGTTTTTCTATGAACTTTAAGGGCAGCCATTTTAAAATTCAAAATGGATGACTGTGAATGCACAATTTTTCCAATTAGGACTGAATCATTGTGCATGGATCCATTGCAAAATTTAATCACTCCTCCTGTAGAATATTGCCCCTCTTGAGAACTTTAAGAGATATCAGACAGGAGCGAATACAGAAATGTACGGATGGAAATACAAAGATATCTCTTGATCAAAAACAAATTCATGTTTTTATTTGGTTATTTCTGACCTTGATGGAATGGAAGAATCAAAGGTTATCGTCAATGGATATAACAGATTGTTTGTTTTTCAGTGTGGATAAAAAATACTTCCACCTATTGAAAACCATTTAAAGCGTTGAGAACTTTCTCATCGCTTCAATTTAGGATAAGAGCTCACTTGAAATAGTTTTCTTTTCTACAATTATTTTTGTCATTTATTTTTACGATTGGATGGAGTATTGTGATCCATTGTATCAATTTTTGATACTTTTTATCTTCATCTTTATTAGACTGAAACTGTCACCATGGGTTTCTTCAGTTTTTGAATTGGTTTGGCTGTCTGGCTATGTATGTATGTGTGTGTGTGTGTATGACACATACAGGCCTTACTGATGGAGTTAGAGGGCAGTAAATTTAAACATTTACTCCGTAATATATCTAGAAAGAAAGTGTGTTTTTTTTTAAAAAAACCCTGCTCCTACAGGTTTTCAGTGGAGGGGTTCAATCTACAATGTAGGCTTATGCTAAATTGGTCCCTTAGTTTGTTTCTGGCAGTGTTCACACTTGTTCTTTTTTTCATAAATTCAGATTTTTTAGCAATCACTGCCCAACGAAAGGTGAGAGAAGTAACTTATTCATTCACCACCCCTTTTTTCAATTTTTTAGTTGATCACCCCCAACACAGCATACTGTCAAAAGACATCAATCCTTTGACAGTGTTTGTACTTTGTTTTTTAAAAATTTGGACTCTTTTAGTGATCACAGCTCAACAAAGAGTGAGATAAGTAACTTATTCATCTTTCACTTCATTTTTTCCAATTTTTAATTGATCTCCCCCAATGTGACATGTTGCCAAAAGATGTGACAATTTCTTTTGAGTGAGTGATTAACCATGCCTGTTTACCTCCATTCTAATTTTGGGGGGTTGTTTTTATCATAACTCAACTCCGGCTATAAACCAGGCTTCCCTCTGGCTAAAGGGATATGAGTTTGAATCTCACCGGGCACATATTCATTATTTTCCATTAGCGCTGTTTACTCGCTACCATAAATTTGTGGTTTGAGTTGAATTGTGATAAAAACAACTAAAAGGCAAGAACCACAAGTTCACTGATGCATCCACCACCTGTAGTAGAAGTAGGAGCAGAAGGAAGAGGAGGAAGAAGACCAAGTAGTTTTTCTTCGATTCAGTAAATTCTCATACTTGTAAAATATTATAAAATATTCAGCCAATTTTGTAATCAATGAAAATCATAAAATGGCCATTTTTGGCTTTTTTTCCATTAGGACATCATTAACAGCTGGTAAAAAAAAACACTGATTAGAATTGATATTCTCTTAATGCATCACACCTCTTCCTTCCTCCCTTCCTATCTCTGTTGTTTAACTTAAGTGAGACTGACCGAAAGACCGACCAAATAGCATTGAATAGAGACGAGTGGGCACATATAAAAAGAAGATGAAAGCAAAAAGTTGTCAAAATTAATACGAAGTTTTCCTCTTCATCTATAATTTTGCAAAGAGTCGTTAAACTTTCAAAGAGCTCTTTCAGACAATTGAATTGATTCTGCTAGTTATTTTTGTTGCTCCAACAAGGCTGATCTATTCTACTGCTTTCTTCAGGTGTAACATCCTTATGTTTGTCCAGTGAAGAATGCTAGGAAATAGACTTTTTTTGTTAGCAGCAACACTTGTGACTTGGGTTTCAGATGTTTTTTAAATCTTTGTTAAAAACAAAATCTTTCATACCGTGTGTTTGTTGGCCTGTGAAAACCAGATCAGAGAGGATTTCAACTTGGTGTGATTTCCACTACTCAGAAGGGACTTGATTCAGAAGTCTTTGTTAAATAAATACTAGAGTTAAAAACATCTGCAACCTAAGTAACAAGTTTTGCTGCCAACAAAGAACAATTCTGTTTGCTAGCATTTTCCACAAGGCTCTACAAAAAAAAAGAGTTTCTCTCTTTAAACACAGGAACAGTACACATGAAGAAGACCGTAGAATGGATCTGCTGAAACCAAGTTACAAGTGTTGCTGTCAATAAAGAATAATTCTGTTTGCAAGCATTTTTTACTTGGCTCTACAAAAAAAAAAGAGTCTTTCTCTTTACGCACTGGTACAGTACACATGAAGAAGACCGTAGAATGGATCTGCAGAAACCATGTGGGAGCAACAACAAAAACAAACAAGGAAAATTGTTTTGATAATTCTTTGAGAGTTTTCTTTTCTTCCAACAACTCCAGATACAATCATGCGTTGACTTGTGTCTGGTTATATTCTGGTAGTATGGATGCAACTTGATCTGGGCATAAGTTGATCATTTCAGGGTAAAGTGGAATGCACAACATAAGATATCATCACACACACACATATATATATTTCCAACTTGGAATGGAGCACTCTGGTGGATGGGGAATTTATGCAGAAATAAATATATCGCTTAAATTCAACCTTACTGACCGTCCAGTTCCGTGGTGCAGCAGTAGGATACCGACCTCCGAAGGTTTCAATCCTGCCTCATGGTACTGGATAGGATAATGGATAGTCTATAGCCACACTGAAGAGTTGTAATACAACGAAACAGCTGTCTGTGGATGACACATCAACATATATATATGTATATAAATCAAAGAAAATGGGGCTGCAACAGGAATCAAACCAGCCACCGATAGGGTAGCCGCTTGAACATAGTAATGCTCTTACCATTGAGTAAAACAGCCGCCACTAATGCAAAAGCCCATATAACCACTTTCAACCCTAATTCTCATCTTGTTTATTGTTGGTCTATTGGTCCCTTTCAATGCGACAGTTATGTATTCATGTGTATATATATATATATATATATATATATATATATATATATATATATATATACATACATATAGATACCTTAACCTCTATTGTATATATCTCTTCCTGACCTACCACTGATTATGAAAAGAGAGAAAGGAATGAATGTTATCCATTATATTTCTTTCATTAAGTCATTAGCTCAACTCAGCAAGGTGTCTGCTCTTTCACCTCCTCCTTCTCATCTTCCCTGTCTGGAGACTTTGAAACATGATGCATATGTTATGCCTAATTGGCGAAAATACGCAGGTTTAATCTGATCAAAAGCTCACTTAATCAAAACAAGGATATAATACAACTATCTTTTTACAATCAAAGGTTTGTGAAATCAAACTCTTTTACAAAAAAAAAGTGAATCAATAGTTTCAACTTTTTTTACAGAAAATAGATACGTGGTTTTAATTTGATCAAAATCTTAATTTATCAAAACAAGGAAATAAAACAAGTATTTTGTAATCAAAGAGAAATCAAATTTTATTTACAAAAACATTAGTTAGGGAAATACAATGATTCGGCCTAACATGTACACTATGTTTTCTTCAGAAAGCTAGCGATAACATGGAGGAGTTTTTCTTCATTTGCATTTGAGCTATAAAGTTGCAATGACTGAAATTCCCGTCACTCAGCAGTTGATGAGTTTCAAGCTCTTTCGAGGCCGTATCTGTGATCAGACACAAGTCAGTCAGTGCGAGTCAATGTATGACTATTGAAAAAACAGAAAAAAAAAAGGTTACGTAAACATTACTACTTAGATTATTTTGTCAGCACTTATTTGTCATCTTGCTCTTTGTTCTTATCTCACTTGGTCTTTGGAGGGGGCGGAGCAGAGGGGGGGTAGGAGAACTGGTGAATTTCACAGTTCACACATTTTTGAAAGCGACTAATGAATCAAGGCAGGTTTGGGGAGGCACTCAATAGAAACTCCTGCACGTGATCAATGTCTTTGGGAAGCATACAGTGTTGGGGGTGATCAATTAAAAATGGAAAAAGGATGATCAATTAGTAAATAACTTCTTTCACCAAAAATTTGCTTGCATGTGAATTGAGTGGCTGCTTGGAGCCCCTTGGCCACCAGAGGGCCTCCGAGAGATGGTGGGCCTCCATATAAAATTTTGTTCAGGGCCCCATAAAGGCTTGGACTGACCCTACTCTACCAACATCACATACCTGAAATGATTTAGGCCATAACACCTAACCTAGAACTCACACAGATTCAGTTGTTACTTTGTCATGTGACACAAGGAATAGGTTTCCATTTCTCGACCTGACTGTGAGCAGTTATCAGTTTTTATGATTCCCCAAGGTGCTAATCCAAAACTTAAGATTGACCACCTTTACTCATAAGTGGGGGGGAGAAGAGAATTCATGCCTTTCTCAAGGGCATTATGTGCAAACTGAAGTTGGTATACCTGTTGGATGGCCTGATGCCCGGCATTAGGCTTTTGAGCATTGTCCTCTCTTTGGTTGAACTTCAATTTGTCCTCCTTTTTAGGATCAGACTGAAGTAATAGCTGTAAGAGAGTGAGCAGTGAGAGCCAACAGCAACTACATGAAATAAAAATGCATTAGCAGTTAATGTATTTTTATCACAGGTTGTTGCCATTGTTAACACTGTAGCAGATGAGCCACAATGTAAAGTCACATTGTCAACAATTGTGGAAGGATCAGTCAGTCTACCAAAGACTGGTTTTATTCAGAAAAATTTACTTTGTAAAATTTTACAATTATTATTACAAGATAGCATTCATATACTGAAGTTATATTTGACGTCAACAATTCTTCTGAGTATTTTGTATATTTCATGTAAAACTTTTATACATTCACAATACATCATTAACAAGTCCTTTTTTTTTCAGTCAGCAATATTATGAGAAATTTGGATCCCTTCTCTAATACTTGAAGGGGTCTGCAAACCCCAGGTATAAAATCCTTGGGCAGAGTGTCTTTCTCTTTGTGAGTTCACAGATGGCCAATCAATATATCTGTCAGACATAATCTAGAAAATATATACTCAAGTGATAACTCTTTCTTACATCATAAGGTAAAGCAACCTGTCTCTTAAGAAACAACTCTAAATAGAGGATGATGACTAGTGACCAAGTCCCGGTTTCTATTATGTGCATCAGCTTAGGTGATCATTGCAAGAGTCAAATCTGGTTGAGACTAGGACTTTATACTTACAATTTTTATGACCATCCCCTTGGCAGGATGTAAGTCCACTGAGGGAATATCTCCATCCTAATCACACAGCTTAGAGTGTACTCAATTAGTTGCTGTTTGCACGGAAATTTGTCCTAATGAAGAGTTTTCTACTCTTTGCTCATACTGGAAATCAAACCAGGGACCTTCTGCATGTAAGGCAGACCAGCTAACCATTACACTATTCTAGTGGACAATATATCAAAGACAAATATTTATTTAGCATCGAATTTTTTGTTATAAGCTTATTCCTTTGCCTCTTATCAAAGACAAATTCGACACAAGATCAAATTTTTTGGTATACACTTTTGGAGTTTGCTCATTCTGGTACACTTTGTGGATTAAAACGTAAAAATTTACAAGCACTATTTTTGTCTTTTCTTTTCTTTATCTGTTGTACATGTGGGCTTATTAGTTGACTCCTGAAGCCAAAAAAAATCTCAGCAAAATTTGGAACCAATGCATGCATCAAGTATAAAATGTGAACCTTTACTGCAGAGGAACAGACTACAAAATGCTCGCTGTACATTACCTAACATAACAGCAATGGCAAGAATGGCCAGATGTTAAGCTTTATGCTGGGCAGTCCAGGTTTTGAATACTCTGTCCTCATTTTTGTGGTCTGACTAAAAAACTTAAAAAAATTACCTTAAAAGGTCAATCACTTCCACTTGACAGGCTCCCAGACCCCAGTAATTCCTTTGTGAACCCCCACGGTCTGCTGATCCAAGGTTGGTCTTGAGGTGTCCTCCTTTTTGAAAAATTGGAAATGGCCACCCTACCTACAACTTGCCCTCAAATATTTCCAACCCATTTTTGGATCAATTTATTTATTATAGAAACAGTACTAAAATACGAATGAGTTACCATACGGATAGTTGTAGAATAGAAACGATCACCACTACACACCGTTTTGATCAGCTGATGGACTATAAACACTGAAATACAGAAATTAGTAATAATGGAAGTAGCACTTCATTCTGCAATCCCCATTTCAATTCCTGGTTCATCAGCAATTTTTTAAAAAGAACTGGTTGTTTTTGCTGATCACCATTTATCCCTGTGCCAGGTAAAGAGTATACAACCAATGCATTCTCCCGATAGTCACCTATGGAGCTGAAACATGGAACTTATCCAAAAGACTGACCCACAAACTGAGAACCATGCAATGTGCTCAATAGAGAATCCTACTCAACATCACATGGAGAGACCACAAGACAGTACAATATATCAGGGGAAAAACAGGAGTCAAAGACATCATAGAAACCATTAGGAAACTCAAATGACTATGGGCTGATCATGTTGCAAGAATGGCTGACAACTGATGGATATCATGACTCACAACATGGATCCCCACAGATTAAATGAGGAACCAAGACCAGTAGAATATGAGATGGCAAGACAAACTGGACAGGTTCAGAAAATATTAGCTCTACGAGGTCCACAATATAGAGACGTGGTCAATCCTGGGGAAGATCTATGTCATACAACAGATGATAAAAGACTTGATGATGATGATGGTGGTTGTCTTGAAGTGTTTCTAATTTTATCTATGGAGGTTGATTTATACCGTAAATATAGGCCTAAACCTGACTTAACACTTCAATATATTTTGGGGTCAACTTATACACCCTGATGACCTATAGGCCAGCATATACAGTATTTTTTGTGTAGCAAAATAGTAGTAGTAGTAGTAGTAATGTATATGATCAATAAAAAAGATTGTATGGTGTTACTAATCAAGAAAATCCAATCGTTGTTTATCTTGCTATAACTTGAATAATGTCTAAAAGTTGTTGAAAACTTTTTAAAATGACATTTAAAATATGAGGATTGGTAAGAAAAATTCTGGTGTTTCATAATTGAAAGCAGCCATTTTGATGTCATACAACATTCTCCTCTCAATGAAATAAAATCTATTCCTACTTTCTTCAATTCAAGAAGTAACATTCCTTTCTATCGGTTGTCCAATCTAACTGCCTTTACCAATTAATAGTGAATGATTTCTACGACGCAAAGTAGGTCAAAACAAGTGAAGCCTACAATCCCATTTGTAGTGTATGGAAGCCTGATATTGATGTCTGAAAGTTTTCTTAACTGTAGTTACTCAATCTGTCAGCCTTTTTGAAGAGAGCAGAAGATATTAAAAGGAAGAGAAAAGAGGGAAAAGAAAGTTAGGTAGTTTACTGAGGAGTGGGAAGATATGAAACTGCTTATATAACATTTAGATAAAAAAAAAATCAATGGGCAATGAAGATTAAAAGAGGTGAGGGAGAGATTGAGAAAATATAGGCCAAAGGTAAAAGAAGAGACATAAGATAATGGATAATTTTAGTCATCAAGTTGAATTTTTATGGGTTTAGCTAGTTAACTTTCATTGATACAAAGAAACAAATGAAAATCTATTGAAATTCTTTATCTCGCTACAATTGAAGACACGTGTGTGTATAAGAGCACTGCAATTACTTGACAACTGACCTTTGCACAAAACTGGCATTCACCAGATATACGTCAGCACACAAGACAGAACAGTGTCAAGTTTGTAGTTGTTTGGATCAGTGGTTCTGGAGAAATGTAATAAAATGATTAAAAAATTAAAGATTATAAATTATATATCTTTCATCATAATTCCAATGAATTATCTTCCATGACTTCTGCATTTAGAATTATCTAAATTTTGATATAAAATATCAAAATTGGCAACACTGAATGAAAGGAACCGTAATGCTTTGTTTCATACAATGGCACAAAATTATTTCACGTGATAATAATGGCAAGCTGCTCAACAAAACATTAAGTCCGGCCACTTCCAAATATGCACTCCTGGATTGAACTGCCTTTGTTAATTCCAAAAAGCATATGTTTAAGACAGAAACATGGAAAGATAACCAAAATATTGATGATAGAATTCTGAAGTAGGATTTATTTGACTCCTAGTTTGTCTGGCAAAATTATTAACATGATAAAATTTGGAAACTGCTGACACTGGAGAATTAGTGTTGTGTACAAAAAAAAAAAGTAGTGTCCTTTCACTGGCTTCCACATAAACTGTCCATATTGTTGCTTCACATATCTTTCAGACATTATTCTAGTTATTAGACTTGGGCGATAAGTACCCAAAGTAGTGTCACTCATTTCACCCAATTAACCCATTGATAAGGGGAGAGGGGATGGATTCATGCCTTTCCCACGGCCATTATTGCCAGTCTCAGTTGGAATAAGAAGTCCATTTTCCGAGATGCCGACCAATCGGACACTGGCACTTCTAGTTGTGTGCAAACTCACTTTGAATAAGTTGTCTATCAAGTGGAGTCACCTGGCTCAGCTGCAGTTGCCCATCAACTATGTCTTTTTTTGGGAAAGGCCCTGAAATAATATATGGGTACCTGCTGATAAATATAAACATCTGTCTGGTATCATGTGTCAACCATATGCGAAAAGTATATATAGACAGGTTTGGTTAGTCACTCGATAGAAACTATCACATGACCGATGTCCTTCGGCAATGGCAAGAACAAGTGTGTTTAGAGCCCAAGACCAACTCATGCTATTTTGTAAAGAAGATTGAAATCTGCTTTGTTAGATGAAGATTCTATTTTTAAGTAATGATACATCAACATTTTTTTATCTTTCTCTTCCGATGGCAGAGACAGACATTCTGATAACATTATTTAGACAAACAATATAGTAGGAAGGCGCTGAGGAGAAAAGAAAAAAAAGAAAAAGGCTTTCTGTTCAAGCAAATGTCTCACAGTAAAAAGTTGATAAATACAAGTTGGGTTAATCAACCAATAGAAGCTGTCACACAACCGACGGCTTTTGGCAGGCTGTGTTGGGGGTGATCAATAGAATATTGGAAAAAAGAGAGACCAATGAACAAATTACTTCATAAACCTTTTTCGTGGTCTGGTATCACTAAAAAAAATCAGAATATTGAAAAAATAAGTCTGAACGGTGGTAGACATTAACTAAGGGATCAATTTAGCATAAACTTTCATTGTAAATTAACCCCCTTCCCCACAAAAAACCTACACAAGGGGAATAAAAAACAAAAAAACTTTTTTCCAGATATGATAAGGAGTAAGTGTTGACATTTTCAGCGCATTAGTTCTATTAATGTAGACAGTATGCACAACACCTACATAGAGGGCCAGTAACCAGACCCACTTAATAACTGGAGAAAACTATGTTGACTGTTTTGGTGGTTTTGAATCAATATTTTTGCACTAAGTCAACTTTTAAAAAGTGCCAAAAAAAACATTAAAAAACACTGTTAGCCCTATTATGAACATATTCAATAGCAAAAAATGGCTAAAATTATGGACAATAGTGCTAAAAATAGTGCTAAATGTTTTTTTTTCATTTTCATGCTGCCTAAACAAGGAAAGTGCTAAATTTAGCACGAAAAGCACCGAATTGGCAACATTTATAATAGATAGCTATAAGGGATGCATACACTCGATCAAATGTCTCCTTATCTTATATTGATCTTTACATATCATGGTTCATTGGTGGAAGCTTTCATAATTCTGACACATTTTGCATGAATCCCTCCAATCTGATCCCTCCCTTAACAGCTGAACTAATACGAGCTAAAAACTACAAAGTACACTTGTGTTCATGCCTCGTCTTCCACTAAAGGATTTCATAACCTCTTTAATCTCTGGGCTCAATTGTATCAATAGAATGATTGTTGGCCTCAGCAATGATCAAAAAAAAAACAGGCCTGGTTATGCACTAAATAGGAATAGTCACGTGACCAATGTCTTTTTGGCAGCAGGCCGTGTTAGAGTGATCAATCAAAAAAATAGAATAATGGATCATCAATGAGTAAATCACTTCCCCAAACTTTCGTCAGGCTGTGACCACTAAAAAGTAAAAAAATGAACACTGCTGGACACAAATTGAGGGATCAATTTAGCATAAGCTTACATAGTATATTGAACCGTTATTCATGGGAAGGAATTGAGAAAAAGAACTTTTATTCTAGACTTAAGGAATATATGTTCAAATTTTCAGCACTCTTCTTCCACTCTTTTGCCTGAATTCGTGACACATACATACATAGCCAGATCAACTTAAAAACTGAAGAAACCTCTGTTGTCATTTTTGGTTGACGGTTACTAAAAACAATTTTTTTTTAAACACAGTAAATGGTATAAAAAGTTGCCACAAGAAAAGTCCAACCTGGTGACGAGGACTCGATTTTCTACTTTATTTTTCTTTGCTACACCAGGATTTCTTGACAAATCGCTTTGATAATTTTTTTCGACTGATAACACCGGTTAACTAAATCAAACTTTTTCTCTCTTATCATGGTTGCAGTACAATTACAGATTACTAATTCTGAGTGTGTTTTTCACTAGCACATCTCATTTTTTTTGTAACGGACACATTTTGTTTTCAGTTTTTCTGTTTATAAGGTAATATAGGCAAAGGTTAAATGAAAACAAGATTTGTATTAGTTAGAACTCTTCAATGCAGAAAATCAAAATTTCTTTGTATAAGATATACAAAGAAGATACAATACGGATAGATGAGCTGAAAATGTTGAGCTTTGGACCCCCCCCCCTTCAAAACTAGATATAAAGCAAGAAAACAGGTTACATTTTCAAACTCGGCATCCAAAACTAAATTAAGTACACAACGGCACATGCCTGATGAAGATTAGTTGCTGACCAGTGTGATTGATCCCACTCAAAGTGACACAATCTTACCTTTTCTAATGAAGAAGCAACAATGCCCAGTTACTCTTACATTAGCAATGGAGATGAACAAATCTCAAGGACAAACTTTTGATGAAGTGAGTGTTTTCTTCCCACGACCTGTATCCAGTCGTGGCTAACTGTATACAGCTTTGAGTAAAACAAAGAATCAGTCTAACTTAAAAGTGCACATAGAAGATTACCAAGGTCAGGGTTAAAACATTGAATCACACTTCTTCACAAAGATTGTCGGCCTCAGAGAATTACAGCAATGAATACTTTTATACTAAAATAATTTATCCATGGGTAAATAATCCCATCATTTTTGACAGGTACTCTGCTAGTCTCTCAAATAAAGAAGACATTGTCGGTGTAGAAGGCCAACTTGAGAATATTTGAGACCTGCGGGCAAAGCAATATACTGGATTAGGCCCGTGGGTCATAGTGCCGACCCTGATTTGAAACATGGATTCAATAAAGAGTCAAGCACTAATTCAAACATAAATGTAGAAATAGGTTTAGAGAAGGTCCTCTATGTCTGCTTTTCAATATGAACCTTAATCTTTTTTATTTTTCAAGTTGAATTTCAGGGCTCCTAAAATTGTGGGGCCCCCGGGCACTACCCAGTGTGTTCATGCAATAAACCAGCCCTGATTAACACACTGAATCATGCTTTTTGACAAAGAATGTCAGCCCCAAAGAATTCCAGCAATAAATTTTTTTTTACTAAAACAATTTACGATAAATAATCCAATCATTTCTGACAGGCACTGCACTAGCTTCTTAAATAAAGAAGATGCTGTCGGTGTATCCATAGGCAGGGCGATCTTGAGAATATTGGAGGCCCCTGGGTAAAGAAATGTAATGGGTCCGCTTACCTCCAACACATTAGAATTAAATCTTATTTTTCAAGATGAATTGCAGGGCCCCTAAAATTGCAAAGCCCCCAGGCATTTTCCTCGTGTGCCCATGCAATAAAACAGCCCTGTTCATAGCATATAAACAGCCAAATTACTGAATAGACTAAGCTGCAATTTTTCACACGCACAAGGATTGATGAATAAGTCTAGCCTGATTCATAGTTATTGCATGTCTCCCGTAGGGTATTTTCATAAAACATCACAGGTGAGTTTGAATACATTGAAACCACAATCATTTGAACATCAATTATTCAAATATTAGACTTCCCAAACAAAATTTCAAGGGGCTGTAATTGTGTTCAGTATGGCTTTTTTTTTTTTCATGATTCAATCAGTTATCTGAACAATCAATTATCCAAACAAAAAATTTCCCGTCCATCTTGTTTGGATAAAAGAAGTTTCTCTATAGTGATTTTCAAGAGAAGCAGGCCCTCCCCAAATGTAGGATTGATACAATTCTCTCCATTCATATAATCTAGCCTCATGCCAGACTTAACTAAGCTAAGCTTAGTAAATATCTATTCACAATCTTCTGAAATTAATAGATGAACAACACACCTGATTGCTGCAGGGACAAACTCTACTCCTATTTTATTCCACCTGAAGATTATTTTGCAACATGTGTATTGTATGTTTATGATAAATTAAAAATTATTTCAAAAAAATATTTCTGGTATAAATGTATTTATTTTTTAGAATGAAGTAAGCCCATGCATTTCAATCGTGAATTTCCAGTAACTTGTCAGTTTGACTCAGTTGGTAAGAAGAACACCTGCTGATCACTTGGTCGATATTTTCAAATCACAGACAGAAAAAATTTTTTCATACATTGCTTTAGTTCACTCAGTGAAGAGTTTACCCTTCTTAATTTGATTAGGATTGTTCTTGTTCCAGCTCTTGTTACAATAGAAAAAAAAACAAAGTCAACTCCACACTTGGACTGGAGTTTGACAAAATCACCCCAAACTCTTGTTTGATAATTGAATATTGATTACTTAATAGCATGCTTTTCAATCATCTCTTTCCTTTAGTTATGTGTATCTATTAATATACGAATTCCAAGGGGAAGCAATTTCTATGAGTGTATTACATACATACATCAGAAAAATGGAGGTGCACATATATAAGATACACACATCAATACTAATAGGCCTGCACTGACTTGTATAGATATGCGTATAAGTAGATATATTCATTTGTATATGCATATATATGTATATGAATGCATGTATTATATATATATATATATATATATATATATATATATATATATGCACACATGTATTATACATATATACATATATATATGCATATACTATACGTATACATATGCATATATATATATGTATATGAATACATGTTTTATATATATGTATGTATATATATATATATATATATATATATATATATATATATATATATATGTATATATATATATATATATATATATATGTGTGTGTATATATGTATATATATATATATATATATATATATATATATATATATATATATATATATATATATATATATACACACACACACTAGCAGGGGAACCTGGTGTTGCCTGGGGGAGAAATACCTTAAAATATAACCAAACAGAAAAAATATTCTCTTTGGTATATTTCCTCTTATACAACGCAACCAATGGAAAGAAAATTATTTACACTATGAACATTAAGAAAAAGTTGCTGTAACAAGAAATGTTTTGATGCACAAAAAAGAACATATTGTTGCTTAGTCCGATGAGGCTTCTGGATACACTACACGAGTGTTTCTTCCACTGGGTGCCAGGACCCAACCCTCAAGCAACCAACATAAAGTTGTTCATGGGAAAAGCATGGAGAACACAGGTCAAGGCCAGTGATCTTGAGAGATTGTCTTTGTTCCTTGTTATGAATTCTAGAAATGACCTCAAGTGACCTCCAGCATCAACTTCACATTGCACCTAATATTCACCATGTACAGATATACTGCTATACAAAATATCTGCATCCTATCTGTAAGCCAAATTTCATGGGTTCAAAATTGTAGCTAATAACTTGGAAAATTGGCTAAATAGACCAAATATGACCTCAGCAAACCTAAATTCTGAGGTTGATTCTCCATTGCATATAAACTTTGCCAAGAAAGGATTTACCTCTAGACCAAATTCCAGTTACATAGGTATAAAATTATTGCACAGAACTTGGAAAATTGTGTTAAAATGACCAGAATTGACCTCTGGTGACCTCAAGTGATCTACAAGGTCAACCTCACTTGGTCTGTTACCTTTAATGATGCGAAAATTTCAACACTCTTGGTCCAAAGTTGTGGCCTACAACTCTGAAAATTGGATAAAAAAAATTAGAAATGACCTCTGGTGACCTCACAGGCCAAGTCCACATTGTGTTTGACCTTTGCCATGGAAAGATGTTTCTCTATGCTGAATTTCAGTTTCATAGGGGCTAAATTGAGGCTAAAAACTTGGAAAAGTGTTTCAAGATGGCCAGAAATGAGCTCTGGTGACCTAGAATGACCTCAGAAGTCGATGTCAAAGAAGATTGCAATTTTTGCCTTAAAAAATGTACCCATATGCAAAATTTCAACCTCTGCTGTACAAAATTGTACACAGGAACTATGAAAGTTAGCTAGAAATGATCAAGAAATGACCTCTGGTTACTTTGATTGACCTCTGAGGTCAAACTTACATCGCCCATGTTCTAAGATGATATCTCCTTAGTCTACATGCAGAATATTAGGTTGATAGGTCTTCTAGTTTTTTTGCAAAGTGACAGGAATAAACGAACAAAAGGGATTGACCTGACGTTTGGCATGAAGAATCGATAAGAATCGACTTCCCACAGAAGTTAACCTTCGAGATCATTTGAGGTCACCAGAGCTCATTCTCTTGCCACTCTTCAGCTCTATATATCAGAAAAAATTCATTTTTGGAGTACGATTTTCATCATCCCATTTTTCTCACCAGTGACACACATATTTCCTCTAATAAAATCAATTCTCAAACAAGTATCATTGGATATCACTTTTTTGGCAATGTGACATGGATGGACGGAGTTAGTTTTACGGTTGTTAAGTCTAAAGGGGTTTTCATTTCTCTCCTCGTCCCTTCTTATTGACAAAAATCCTAGATAATTCATTTCCTTGTGAAGGGAAACTTCTCTCCATCCCATCTTTTTCTCCTTGGATGGACACAGGTTTATTCCCTGTAGCAGACCATTTCTTTATTGTTTATCTATTCATGCTACCTAGCCTGATTGGCATATTTTCACCAGTTAAAAAATAAAGCGCCAATTTAGAAAGAGTTCCCACAAAAAATATCTTTATAATTATCATATATTTATATGTGTGTATGTCTATATATATACACACACACACATATATATAAGTATACATATGTGTAATATATACAAATACACACGCTTATAAATATATATATATATATCTTCAAAAGACAGTGTTATTTTATGAATGTGACTATGTTTATTGGAAAATGAAAAGGTGTGGTTATATGTATATATCAGTAATTATGAACACAATTACTGAAGTATATATATGACCACACCTTTACATTTTCCCATAAACATAGTCTCATTGACAAAATAAAAAAGCCTAGTCAAGCATCAAAAAAGAATCGTCCTTATCATGACAAGCTGTTTTCTCTCCATCAATAAAAAAAACTTTTCCGTTAAAAGATCCGACAGAAAGAAATATCTTCAATTAATATTCAGAATTTTTTTTTTCACTTCAATTTTCATCATTGCTGTTAGAAACTGTCAACCAAAACTGTCACCTCAACTGTCAACATAGGTTTCTTCAGTTTTTAAGTAAGTTTGGCTGGCAATCAATGTACATGTCGTGTGTACATACAGGCTGCACCAGTGGAGCTAGAGTGCTCAAAATTAAAAACAACCAGAAAAGATTGGGTTTGGGAAGTTCAATTTACAATGTAATTTCATGCTAAATTGACACCTTAGTTCATGTGCAGCAGCATTGACTCTTGTTTTTTTTAAATTTACATTCAGACATTTTTGTGGTCACCACCCAACAAAACTTATCCATTGATTAGACCTTTTCCAGTTTTTTATTTGATCACCCCTAACACTGCATGCTACCAAAAGACGATTTCTTTCAAGTGACTAACCAGACCTGCTTTTTCCTTACATTCTTTTTATCAACAATGCTATCACCTCTACTATATATAAATGGGCGTGTCTTTATGCTGGCAAAAATAACCCAGTTCAGTGGCTCTTCATATGAAGGATGTACTCTTGAAATTGCAAAATGGATCGGCTTGTGTTTTAAGCAAATAATTTTTTTAAAAGAACAATTTTTTTTCATTTTCATTTCATTCATTTCTCAAAAGATTTTCCAATGGGAAAATCAACTTCTATGAATGAAAAAAGAAAAAAAAATAGAAAGAAATAATGATCTATGCATCTATACAATGAAGAGAGTGGGGTTTTCTCTTTCTTTGTTCCTCTGTCCACAACTTCCACAAGAGCGCACAGATACTACACTTTGATCTGAGGTAGAATGCACAGATACTCTGATCTAGGCAAAAGTGCCAATCCATACATAAATTATCACAAATTTTTTACGGGTACTGCACTCGAAATATACACTGGTTTTAGGAATATCATCTAATCTTACTTCATTGAACTTCCACTTGGATAGTGTAATGGTTAGCATGTCTGTCTCACACACAGAAGGTCCTGGGTTTGATTCCCGGTATGAGTGGAGAGTGTAGATCCCTGTGCACTCAGCAGTTAATTGAGTACATTAAGCTGTGTGATTAGGGTGGAGGCATCTCTTTGATGGGCTTGCATCCTGCCAAGGAGTAGTTATAAAACCTTGTAAGGATGAAGTCCTGGTCTTGACCAGACTTGAAACTTGCAAGGATAATAAGGCTGACATATGTAAAGGAAAGGTTTTGTTAACAGCCATTTATATTCCAAAGGGAGTTGTCTCTTCACAGAGAGATTTCATTGACCATACTGCAAAACATTATCACTAAGGTGAATGTAATACTTATTAACTACCTATCAAAATGTATTTGAATTATGTATAGAAATTACAATGATCTTGATTAGATGGAAAGCACAGATGATGTTACTAAGGTAACAATGAAGAAAAGATTTAATTAATCATTCAATACAAACCATCTCATGACCAGCATCTTTTGGTATCATGCTGTGTTGGGTATGATCAATTAATAAATTTGAAAAAAGTATGATCAATGAATAAGTAACTTCTCTCGCCTTTTGTTGTACAGTGTTCACTAAAAAGTCTGAATTTTCAAAAAACAAGTGTGGACACTGCCAGACACAAACTAAGGGACCAATTTAGCATAAGCCTACACTGTAAATTGGACCCCTCACTGAAAACATATTTGGAGGGGAATTTTAACAAAAAATAATAAAAACAAAATTTTTTTCAAGATTTAATAAACGTTAAAGTTTTCAGCCCTCTAGCTCCATTGGTGCTGCTTGTACAGATGATGCATACATAGCCAACCAGACTAAAAGTGAAGAAACCTATGTTGATGTTGACAGTTTTAGTCGACTCTCTCTAACATACACGGGTAAATACGTAGGTGCAATTGGTATAAAAGCAAAACTAGTAGCAACCTGAGGTAGACCATTTATCCAGACAGCTATTTTTTTTAAAAAACTAGCTGGCTTTGAATCTGATGGGTTTCACACTAGTTAACTTCTCTGCTACACTCTATTTTAATTTTTGTGGTGAGGTTGAATTGTCTTCCGATGAAGATTAGTGGATTGATATTGATTAAACAGACCCGGTTTCTGAAGTGGATCGATTTGTATATATAATAAACAGTTTTGTTGTTTATTTTTCATTTCCTTTTCCTGAAGGTGTAGTATGTAATGTGTTGCATTTATGTGATTCTGTTTCAAAATCAATGCATTTAGAGCGGTTGCAATCTGGAAGCGTTCATACCTTGTGTTATCATTCATGTCTCCTTGATACGTAGATGTATCGAAGCAGCCCTTAAATCCCAATGCAATACAATAACACAAAGGTGTGGACACTTCCTGATTGCAAATGCTCTAAATGAATTGATTTTGAAACAGAATCACATGGATACAACGCATTACAACATCAACAAACAAGGAAGAGGCTAACACCCAACAGTCCATTTAAGAAATAGTATCAGCACACACGTACCACCCCTTTAAGAGGAGGAAAAGAAATCTCACTTATTTTCCATTGAGTATTTTATTTTCTATATTTTCAGAATTCCAAGTGGAATAATGAAGATCAGAAAGACCAAGCTTTAGAAGAGTCTCCATTTCTTTTTGTTTGATATTTCAAGTATATATTAAACTTTGGCCCAGAAACATGGATATCAAAATAAACCTCAAGGGAGGCTCAAACCTGCTCTTAATGATGAAGAATTTTTGAAAGACCCCGCAAAAATAGTTCAAGCACTTTTAGGAGATGTTGGGAAAAGCAACTATACCACATTGTCACTGGGCAATAGGAAAAGTTAAAATTTGAGGAAATGGTTTCCACATGAACTGAATGAAATACTTCATGACAGTGCATCTAAGCTTATAGAATTGGTACATGAAGTCTCGCAGTATCTTCTATATTCACCTGTTTAACAGAGAAGCCATGAATTATGCTTTTACCGAATTTGTGACAATTAATCCTAGAGAATTTTATAGAGATGGCATATTATCATTAGAGAGTTATTGGAAAAAGGTTATAGCTTCAAATGGGTCATATTTTGATCAAATATTCACAGATTTCTGCTGTTTATATCATCCTTCATCTACTTAAAACAAGCCTAGCTGCAGCGGGGTCAAATACCACTCTGACTTCTATTCTGACTGAAGATGATTACTGCAATGTTTGTATTGTATATGTAATAAATAGATTTGTAGATATATCACACTTATTGGTTTGGCTCAGTTGGTGAGACAGCCAGCAACCAATCATTTAGTCTTGATTTCAAATTATGGTAGAGAAATGTTAATTTTATAAATACATTTATTCATTTATCAGAATGAAATAAATCCTTGCGTATTTCTAGCATGTATTTTTTTCAGATATGTAAGACTTGTTAATTTAACTTACAGTTAGTTGTGGTTTCAAATCATTGTAGGGGAATGTAAATTTTACATACTGGTATAGTTTAACATGACAGCATAAACAAACAGTGAAGAGTTTACTCCTCTAAATTTAGTGAGGACAGTTCTTCTTATTAATGTATAGAAACAAAGTCAACCCCAGACTTGGATTGGACTTGGGCAAAAAAAATGACATTTCGTATGTAACAACCATAGCGTCAAAAATTGAAGCCATGTAAAAAAATTCCATCATTTAATAAACATGGTTGGAATAAATTCTATCATGACACCACTGGTGTTTTCCACTGGAAAACATCTAAAATAGAGTAAAAGAAATATCTAGAAACATTTACATTCTCCAGAATCTAGATGTATTTTTTTACTCTGGAGAATCTAGAAGTTATTAGTAAACTATACCCTTCAATATAAAGCCTAAAAAGGTAGAAAAAAACTTTCTTTCCAAAAATTAAAAAAAAAAAATTTAGGAGGCATCTAGTGGATTACTGATGCTAATTTTCGAGTCAGTGGACAAAACGGTATGGCCAAGAGCACTGAAACACATAAACACATAGACAAACACACGCAGATATGATAGAGAATAGAACACTTCATCAGCTTTGATAGCTATGGTTGTTCAACTGGAAAAATAGATGAAATACCAGGCCCTGACCTGAGGGAGCAATGGAAAATGAGGGTCAGGTTCATGGCACAGATCTAGAACCAGCCCTAAAACACTAGGGACAGTGATTTGATGAGGGGGGTAGACTGATTGTCTGACATTCTAGCAACATGACCATCCTATTGCCTTTTGGGTTTTTTGATGGTTTTTATGATTACTCTGATCTGTTTGTTTTCTCATATAATGTGCTGCCTTGTGATCTGGCCGTGTGATGCTGAGCATGATTCTCTCTTGTACATGTTGCAGGGTTCTCAGTTTGAGGACTGATCGGATAGCTACTGGATATCATAACACACAGTATGGATCCCCAGAGATCTCTTACAAAACTGTTGGCAGATCAAAAAATACTGGCTTCACAACACCCATGATAGAGAAGTCCAAGGAAACTTGAGGAAGGTGTACATCCAACAATAGATACTAAAAAGCTGGTAATGATGATCATCGGCCTGAGTTTAAGTTGCAGGAATTTTGTTTCTTGTAAGGTTGGTCAAGATACCAGTTGACCATTTAGGAGAATGACCAGAGGTAAGACATTGAATCATAGGGGTTGAGAGGTTGACTTTTCCCCATTTAGTTTGAAACTGTCCATTAATGGTTGGGTTGAGTTCTATTTGGTCACGAGTCATGTGATTGCTTTGTCCCCTGACCTCTGGATAAAGTAGCCTAGAATTTATTGGCCATCACTGGGCAATCATTACTGCTGTAATTGGGTGCATTCTGTTCGGTTTGTATCATAGGAAACATAGAGGTACCACTTCATATCACATGAAGAACACTGGGATCTTAACTTTAAAATCACTCCTTCATTCTGGATTAGAGTAAATTCCCCCTGCTCGGTATCTGAAAGTAAAGCATTCCTATAAAATCTACCAAAAGCCAAAATGTTGTAAAAATGAACAAATAATTAATATTCATTTACATGGCAAAAAAATGTTCCTAGACACAGAAAAAAAGGTGCCAAGATACATACCAAATAATTTAGATTAATTCTACATTTTTATTCTTTATTCATAGTTTTAAAAAAAATAAGAAGGGAGATACAATTTTAAAGGAAGTTCATATAAGATTTTTTTTTTCAAAATCAAAATATTAATGAAAGTAAGCAGGCCCATAAATCTGAGGTAAACTCTCATTGTAATGTCACTTGTTCCAACGCCACTACCTGACGAAACGTGTTCAATCCATACGTTTGTTTTTATAGTTTCACATGACCATTGTCGGAGATTATACTTTTTCATGAGCAAATTAAAAACTAAATTATTTGCCGTGTATTTCAGTTTGCATTTCATATTTTTCAATCAACCTGTTATGGTGGCAGATTGGTTATAGAAGCACTCTTCCCAACGGTACCGTAATAACGGGAGTTTACAGTATATGGCATTCAAAATCATCCATGATAAGACGTGTGTTATTTAATTGATTTACATACCTGAAAATTTCTTGAAAACAAAGTCCAAGACCAAAAACAAGAAATTAATATCTGATCAGGTATCTTTATTCATATATGAGTTGTAGCTTTTTAGCACTAATAATTGACAAAAGAGTAAAATAAAAAAAGATAATCAAATAAATTTACCCCAGAACCAATAAACTGAAAAACTTTTGATTAAATAAGACTGAAGACTTCTTTCTTATATTAAATGAAAATACAAAATAAATTTTGGGTCAATACTCCAGAGAGGAGGTCCATCAAAGGAGAAAAAAATTTTCCTCCAGTAATTCTTTGTGCTTCCAATCTATAAGACCTCCACTTTTTCACTGGCGTCAGTTTTGAAAAGAGATAATTTTTCAACGTTTTAGAATTCAGTATGTAACTAGACCCCCAACTCATGCAGTGAATTGCCTTCGCCTTGTTCTGGATTTAATTTCAAGACTTGAATCCAAAGGTCTGCAGTGAAATGTTTATGTTTATAGCGTGGGGTACAATGCCCAAATATGCGGCAATATATTAAAATCATTGATGTGGCTCTAGTCATAATGCACTGACTACATGAATTCATCTTGATATAAGGGTAACATGAATCCACTCCCAAAATGTTCAATTTCCTTTTTCCTTGTTCCAACATGGTTGTGATCAACTGTTCATGGGCGTATTTTGGGGCAACAGCAATCTCACCTAATCCAAAATAGGCTTTCCCAAAGTCTGTGCAAGATCATGGTCCCCGGGTTTTATATCACCTATGATTATTGGGATCACCATGGCCTCTGAGCGATTAGTTATTATAATACCAACTTTGCTAAATGAGGTCTAATCTATCTTTCCAAGACAAAATTATTCAAATTGAATTATAAGTCTGATGGGAGGTGGGAATTTCAAAGATAAAATAGAATAAACAAAAATGTGGGGTTAGTTTAGAACTCATTTTTTTCCCACAGGAGGGGTTAGAAAGCTGGCTGTTTCCTGGGAGACCAGGTGCAATATTTATTTATCCTCTTTTCTACACCTGTCCGCCTCATTCTTTTCTTTTCAACAGAAACAAGAAAGAGTATACAAATGTAGATAAAATAGATTTCAAATCTCCCTCCTAACTCCTCCTCAGCAACAGTCTTGTTGCTCTACATAGACATTTTCACTTTGTAGAAACAGAGATTCATAGGGTGTAAAAATGTAAGGCTAATACTGCTTTCCCAAGATATTGCTAGCCAAAGATAACTGAAGATATATCAGTTTTAAGAGAGGGTAGTAGCCAAGGTAAAGTTAATTCGTCCACATATAAGATGTAGTAGAAACAGTGGAACCAGAGTCAAAATTGAATATCAATCAGCAAATTCTCATTATCGAGAAATATCTTATCAATTTATTTCCCTCTACTACAAGTCTCCCCAACCATAATGCGTTTCATTATAGCCTAATTCACATTACAACTAGATCTAGCTCCAACATAGCTGGATTTGGTTTAGTGTGTTGTATGGTTGAACCTTTTCCAGGTGTCTGTTGTAGTTGGTTATCTTAATCAAACCAAACTCCTCATCTATGGGCGTCTGCTGCAACTTTTCCTGGGTGTAGGCAAAAAGATACATTAGGAATACAGTAGTCCCTCAGATTTCACAGATTTGAAATTGGTGGATTTGATTATGAGTGTTTTTTGTTTTTTTTCATCAATAACAGGAATCTCTCGCAGACTTTCGAGGAAAAAATTTACAATATTTTTTTCCCCAATTTTTTCTTTTTTTTTGGTAGAGAGAGAAAAAAAGTCCAAGTATTGGTTTGAAAAAAAGAAAAATGACAGGCACCCCAGAATTGATTGAATTGAAATGGACACATTTTGCTCAATACCAGGTGACATCAGCTCAGGCAACAGCAGTCTCAAGCAAATACAATTTGGTTCTAAGAAACTTATTAGAGTAAAATAAAATGAAAAGTTGTTACATATTTTACTTCAGTGACAGCTGTTTTAAAAACTTGAATTAAAAGTTTATAAAGCTCCAAATACGATTTTAAAACGGTTGCCGGTGAGGTGAATTATGTATATAACAACTTTGCATTTTGTTTCATCATAAAATATTTTTTAAACCGATTCATACTTGGGTGTTTTCAAAACTTGATACACTTTAAATGAATCAAGTTATTAAAACAAAAAATCCAATTCAAGTTTTCAAAACAGTTGTTAATGAGGTCAAAAACAAAACAATTTTGAATTATATTTTACACACATACTTCTTTCTCATATTTTTCTCCAAGTCAACATAATGTTGATAAAACTCACTAAGGCTTATGTAAAGTCACTAAAATAGATGAATATATCACTAAAAATGGTGACATTCAATTTCCCAAATCTCAGATTACAGCGTTTTCACTTGTTTGTGCCCGATTAGTAGAATCTGAATTTCCAGGAAAAAACAAGCAAAGACAATTTGAGAACTGCTTTTTCATAGTTAACTATTTCCTAAAACACTGGTTAACTTGAAAGTAAAATAGTGCGATAAGAATATGTTAACTATTCATGAAAGAAAAAAAACTACTGTGAAAATTGTAAATGTATGATAAGATTTAGTTTACAATACAAGATAAGATATTGTGAGTAAAATTATTTACATATTTGTGCTTGTATCTTTGCTTCATTTGAGAGTTTTTTTTTTTAAGAGTCTTGTTTGTTGTTAGTTGTTTTTTATATATTGAGAATAAGATTTATGAAGAAAAAATGATTTTATATACAATATTCAATTTGATTAACAAACAAACGTATGTATCTATACACATATGATGGTACATAAAAAAAATTTTCTGCATAAATCTCATACACCATGTATATCAAGAATGCAAAATCTTCTTGTGTATAAATAGTACATTTAAAAATTTTACAACAAATGCTTTCTTTTCATAAAACATAAGCATATCCCAATTGCACTAATTTTAGGAAAAAATTAAAAATCAAACTGGTATTCTTGTGAATATTAATCATGAAAGAGTAGCCTTCAAATTGTCTCCACTCATTTTTCTGGAAATTCGAATTCGACCAATCAGGCACAAGCAAATGAACAGGCAGTATTCTGAGTTTTGGGAAATTGATACAGACCCAACTAAAAAGATGTTATTTAATCAGAAACCCTAAATAAGTCTGTATTCAGTATATCATTTATTTCTGTGCAGTTCCATCCAATCAATTCTCTCAGTCTGGTAATCAGTCTTACCAAAAAGGGACCCTGTTTTAAATCCTAAAAATAATATTCTTTCCACAAAACTGAAAAATTATCAGATATAAGAATTTCATGATTGATTTATAGTTGGTATAAATATTGTTGAACTAGGATGGGATGAATCATATTTTTGAAAAAATAACTTTTCTCCAAGAAAATTATGTGATAAGTTTAGCATTATTTTTTTTTCTAAACAGGGACAGTAATGCTTTCTTTCTTAAATAAAACTTCTTTTGTCTTTTATAAAAAGAAATAATAAACAAACAACTCTTCATTTAAAATTTGACTCAGGCTATTCAATCCTATAAAATTAATCTTACAAGCAAACCTGTTAACTAGATGGCATCTATGGCAAAAATTGTTGTGAAATTTAGTTTATTGTACTAAATATAGGATATAGGAATTATTATTTCATAGCTAGTATTAATATTGTTAAACTAGGTAGGGGTGAAATTTTCCATAATCAACGGTTATGAAATGCTTGAGGGTGAATTGTTGGTGCTGAATTGAACATGGAGATGAATTGTTGGCGGTGAGCTCGCGGGATTCCATCACACGACCAATGTCTATTGGCAGCATGTCATGTTGGGGGTGGTCAATTCAAAAATTGGAAAAAGGGGTGATCAATGAATAGATTACTTCTCTCGTCTACTGTTTGGTGGCGATCACTAAGAACATCAGAATTCTTAAAAAATCAAGTGTGAATACTGCCGAAAAAAACCAAGGAATCTCTATATCATAAACTTGCATTGTAACTTGGACCCCTCCCTTGGTAAAAATGTATTTGGGGGGGGGGGTATCACAAAAAAACTAAAATCTGTTTTTTCTAGACTTGATGAGGGGTAAAAGTTCAAATTTTCAGCCCTCAAGCTCCATTGGTGCGGCCTGTATGCATGAAACAGTCAGAACCACTTGCAAATGGTCTTTTGCCAGACTTGACTGATCCAGGTAAAAACGAATGTAGGTTGTTAGTTTTATCAGTGGGAAGCAAAGAGATGATTAGATTTTTTTTGTGGTCGGGTTCTTGTTTTGTACTGATTCGAGTTTTTTTCGTCTTTAACACATTCACTGCTACCTCGCAAAGCATAACATAGCAAACCGTGCAGCAAAATAAGCATGTCATCTATTCAGTGCCTCGAGGCAGAAACCGAGTCTAGCATGTTGCCGTTTCTATTTATATTGCCTGATATAAGACGTGAAATGGATAGACGTGTGTGTCAGAGGCAATATGCAACATGCCACCAGACATATATATGCATCGTACGACACTGAACGCATAAAGGAAGTGAAAAGAATGTATATCAATAGATATATCTACTTTAAATTGCATGAACAGATATTTGGAAATAATTGACTGAAATAGCATAAATTTTGAAAAGTTTTTTTATATCTTTAATGTTTAAAGCTCTGAAGCTTTTTAGAATATATATACATACATACACACACACACACATATATATATATATATATATATATATATATATATATATATATATAATGCATTAAGAAATGGATATATGTGATCCAACAGAATGAATTATAAATTGTGTTATATCATATAGAAACATGTTTGAGATGATCTCCCATTGTTACACGGTTAATGCATCACTCACTCTAGACAATGTAAATAAAATGAACAATTGGAAAAAAAAGGTTTTTCTGGTTAAGTTTTCTAGGGTGAGTGATACATTAAACATGTAATGACACGAGATCATTTGAAATAAGTTTCTATATAATATAACGCAATTTATGATTCATACATGAAATGATATTGAGTTGCGTTTATAATGTAAGAGCTCAATATTTCTAACAAAATAGATCAAGTAGAATAAATACTTATGGATTTCTCATGACAAATTTCCTGCGTCTCTACGATTTTCAAGTGGGTTTTATTTAAAAAAACATTTGAATTAAAAAAAGGATTTGTATTTAATTCTACATTCTGGATTTGAAATACATTTATATAATAATTAGATAATTGAGTCATCCACAGACAGCTGTTTCGTCGTATTACAACTCTTCAGTGGGGCTATCAACTTTCCATTATCTCATCCAGTACCACGAGGTAGGATCGAAACCTTCGCATCAGGCCCAGAGGCTGGCATTTTATCTCTGCCCTACACAGAATTGGATGGTCAGCAAGGCTGAACTTGAGCGGTATATTTACTTATGCACAATTTCCCATCCACCAGTGTGCTCTATTCCAGAGTTGGAAGAGCATTGCTTATAGCTTATAATGAACAAGTTACCTTACTTAAAGAGTGCTCAACACTGAATAAGGGAGCATTAATTATGTGTATGATGAGGAATGGATCAATGTAATCCAACAGAATGAATTATAAATTGCATTATATTACATTGAAACTGATCTGAAATGATCTCCTGTCATTGCACGGTTAATATATCATTCAATTTAGACAATGTGAATAGAATAAACAATAAAAGAAAATGGGGCTAAAGCAGGAATCGAACCTGCCACGCTGCATTGAAACGGCTACTCTATCAGTTGCAAGTTCAATTTATTTATAATATAGCAATATCTGATGTGTGATGTGTGATATCTCTGGAGCTTATTTTTGATATATCTACAAATGGATCATTGAGTTATGTTCATTAACAGAAATTTTGAGCAATGCCGGCATTTTTACTCTACTTCATTTTTTCTATTTAATAATTGTTTTTTGTTTTTTTGTTCTATTGGCAAAAGTGAGCATTTTCGATTTCTCATTTAGGTATTGGTAACATGGAGTTTCAATATTCTGGAATACATATATTTGTTTCAATATTTTCCATTTTACTATAGGTTTGAGTTTTCTATCAGTTAGTCTCCAATAATATACTGACAGTGATGTACTGTTATTATATCTTTCATTTGTAAATGATATATGTTTGGCTAATCTTGGTTTAACGGGCGTTTTTGATATTCTTATATAATATTTCACTTTTAAGGGTCTCTCTTGAATTGAAATTTCAGCTTGGTATACAATATTCGATTTGAGACGTTTGTTTTGGAAAGGGCATCATGACCTCTTTAAACTCAAATTAACTTGACAAACTATGAATAATCACCATGAATATTTTATTCATAAAGCCACTTTAAAGGACAACCCAATCACCATAATTATTTTAGACATGTGGAAGCAGACCAAACCCAGAATGATCAAACAACAACTAAGGTCATATAGAAGAGACCCCTAACATTGGGGAACAGATTTGAGTGAGAATAAAACACCTAAGAGAGGAAACATACTACAAAGGTCTGATGGATCAACTACACACTAATAACAAAAATGCCTGCAACATACCCTTCTAATTTATAATAACCAACAAGCATAGCATCTCTGCTATATACATATGAATAAAATAGAAGGAAGATCCAACCAACTAGAAAAATAAAGACACTCCCCCCAAATATCCTAAATAGGGGTCTAAAATAAACCTAGTCATTCGCCTGATGAAGCCCAAACAGGGCAGAAACATGAACGTGTTTCTGTAGTGAATCCTTACACCATTATATATACATATGTTAATAGAGGAATTAAATTTGATTGAATATTTGTTCATTTCTTACAGCAAAAAATAATAGTGTTCTCAGCGTTTTTTAATTGTGCAAGCATCTTGTGTCGGTCGCCTTGCTCAGAGTTGTAAATTTAGTTGTGCTGCATCTAGATATCAGAAATTACAAATTAGATGATTTTTTTAACCAAATAAGGAATATTTGAAACTGTAAACAAAAAATTTAGACATAGGTTTCTTCAGTATTTAAATTGATCTGGTGAGCTGGCTGGCTATCAATGTATGTATCACACATACAGGCTGTACTAATCGAGCTAGAGAGCTGAAAATTTGAACTTTTACTTCTTATGACGTCTTTAGAAAACAAATAAGTTTTTAGTAGGGAGATTAATTTGCAATGTAAGTTTATGCTAAATTGATCCCTTAGTTAGTGTCCATCAGCAGCCATGCTTGTTTTTGGAAAATTCAGACTTATTTATATTTATTACTTCAGTGATCACTGCCTTACAAAAGATCAACTAACCAGACCCATTTATATCTAATTTATACTGATAAAATTAAAATGAGTAACATTTATAATAAATTGAGTAATATTTGAAAAAATAAATGTTGAAGATTAAAGTCACATTTAATCTAACCATATAATGAGCTTATATGCAAATTTTTCTATTCGTTTGTTTGTTTATATGACTGTTTGTTTATGCTCAAATGGGATGATCTCATTGGTTGATTTATCTTCCCATTATGACATAACAACAAAAATCATGTCATACCAACTCTCAAGACTTCATGTCTGATCATTACATATTGAAAATGCTCAAGATGAGTTGAAAAAAAACTAAAATGAGGATACTTAAATTATTTTTAAAAATTACCTACAAATATAGCTTTTGGGTTTTTAGTGCCAATCCGTACATAAATAATCCCATCATTTTGGATGGGTATATTCTAGTTTATAAATAAAAGGTAATTTATAGATTTTAGGATATATCTGGAGAATCTAGATGTTTCTAGCTGTTTAAAGACGTTTTTTTGACTCAATTTTTGATGTGAACTTGAAAATTAAGTTAACAACACCGCCCATGCTAGATCTTTACACAAGAAAAGAAGTAGTGCATTCATGGTCTGACTTGCATGTTTATTAAAGCTAATCACAAATGCGGATCCACTTGCTTTGAATAACAAATGATTCACAGTAAATTTATTGCTTATAATTTCATGGCCAGGTAAATTCATCTCAGGGTAATTATCTTGCAAGCCAATACATTGTCAGTAGATACTAGTACTGCATACTTTTCCCTAACCCCTAAACCTGAATGGTGTTATGCTGTATGAATAGTGTATAGATATAATAACGGACCCCCTCCAAAATTCAGGGAAATTTAATAAGTGCACAACTATTCATAAAGCTTTTAGAGCGTTATAAAATATCCCCCTCCTCAGCTTTACTTCTAGATAAAATGCATAAATAATTTTTGGTGGTATATTCCTATTGCTATGAATTTGCCAGGCTGTGAAATTACAGGTGATGTAATTATCTGCAATAAATTTACTGTGATGAATCTATAGGACATGATAGCAAATGGAACACGTCTGGTTAGTCAGTCAATAGAAACCATCGCGTGACTGATGTCTTTTTGCAGTGTTGGGGCTGATCAATTGGAAAATTTGGAAAAAGGGGCGATCGATGAATAAGTGACTTCCCTCACATTGTGTTGGGTGGTGATCAGTGGATTAAAAAAAAAAGCGTTAATGCTATCAGACAGAATCTGAGGGGGCAATTTAGCATAAATTTATACAGTAAATTTAAACTCACCATTAAAGCCTTCTGAGGGGTAATTTTAGAAAATTTTAAAAAAACATTTTTTTTCTAGACATGAGTATATGCATAAATTCTCAAACCTCTTGCTCTCTTGGTGTGGCATGCATACATAACACATACATAGATGGCCAGCCAGCTAGATCCACCTCAAAACTGAAGAAAAGTATGCTGACAGTTTTGGTTTTTTTCAACAAGAAAAGTTTTTTCTTAACATATTTACAAGTAAAGCTCTGCTGGTAGCTAGTACATATGATACATACATAGCTATTCAGCCAGCCAGACCAACTTGACAACTGAAGAAACTTATATCTACTGTTTTGGTTGATGGTTCTTAATACAAGTTTTTTCCCCCAAAAGTTAAGGCAACTCAAGTCATAAAATGACTGCTTCAAAGACATGGGAAATTTTGAAAAGTTGACAGATGAATAGATTGATCAATTTTTTTCAAATTTCCTGAACTATTTGGTAGATCTTGGAAAAATATCTAATTTTTATGGTAAAATTTATTTTTGTTATATACACTAGAGCAATGCCTATTCCAAAGGTGCATGTTTGGAAGGAGCCAGACTTTATGGTGTGTGGGGCAGTCTGCCATAATTGTCCTGTAAATATCCATCTGTTGTATGAAAGTACGGTTTCAATGTTTTTTGGTTATTTCTCTTCAATGCTGCCAATTTAGACAATCCCAAAGAGCGGGAGTCAAAGGGAGATAATTTACAGAAGATATGATGGAAGATCCATAATCTTTGATTTTTATTTATTTTTGTAAGATTTCTTGAGAACTGCAGATCCAAATGACTTCAAACTCAACACTGCATTGCCTTGTGTGCTGACTGATATCTGGAGAATGTTAATGGCCAGGTGTTGAGAGATCATGATACACACATGGACACAGATTCTTTCAATTGTTTTGAGATATACAAGTACCCCCACCATCACCTTTTGAAAGTTTGCTATTATGAAAAAAGGCGAACAGCCAAAATTGTGTTTAGCTGTTATCTTGTAGAGCCATTATAGAGGCAGTGCACAACCTCTTCCTCCATCCCCTTCACTAGTATCTTCTGTACCACCTACCAAACCAACCTCCAACAACTCATTCTAAGATATCATCATCACCATTTTTGGGGGTTTGGGACTTTCAAAAATAATTCCAAAATAAATTAATGGTGATTGATTCTACACTTGACACCATTTCAGCTTATGGAAGGTTTTTTGAGGAACTTTTGTATTGAAGAGGAAACCTGCAAAATACATCCTAACCGGATAGTTGTAAATATATATACATACAATTAATATATGGTAGCTAATATTAAAAGGAATAATTTTGAAATGATCAGGACATTATCTAATATCAAGGATGATGAACAAAATAAAAAGCCCAGCTGCTACAAGGTCAAGCTCCACTCCTATGTCAGTTCCGACTGAAGATGATTACCACAACTTTTGTTTTGGGTATCTCACTATAGTTTGAGAAATCTGAAGAGAAGTAACCAGAATACTTCGAAGTCATAGTTTTGTATGATGGACGGGAAATATGTGTGTGTGTATACACCAAGATAACTCAACAACTGGTCATTGCACAAGATTGATATTTGCCAGATACGTTGGTTCATGCACCAGACATCACAGTGTCAAGATAGAAGTCGTTTAGGTCAGCAGTTCTCAAAATGTGGCAACTGCTTGATATACAATAAAAAATCTTCGCTGAAATGAACACATATTGTGTGACCGTAAATGGTGACATTTTTATGATACGATGTGCGGCTCTAATCATTTCGAAGTGGTTTTGGAATGATATTGAGAAGGGGGGGCTTCTTTTTTTTATGGGAGAGTGAAACAGAGGAAGAGAGGGAGAATGTTTATTTCTTTTAGAGTGAAATAGAAAGGATAAGGAGCAGGAGGATGTTTATTTCTTTACGGTAGCAGGAAAGAAAAAGAGAGAGAGATAGGGAAGATGTTTATCTTTTCATGATCAAAAAGAGGAAGAAAGAGAGAATATTTCATTCATGTCAGAGAGAGGGGGGTAAAAAGAATGAACGTTTACCACAAATAATTCGGACCTTCCAACTTTTTTCTCACTAACTCCAAAAAACACGCACAACCACAATGTCTATGCATCAGTTTAACTTTAGCGAAACCCCTTTTATCATTTTGGGGACTTTAGTATCAGATCCATTATATTTAACGCAGGAATTGTAGGTGGAAATCAGGCTATTTTGTTGGGGTTTTTTATCACAATTTCCTCTGCCTGGTGTACATAATTGGCATTCACCAGATACAGTATTCAGAAAACTAGTCATTCTTGAGAAATCAAATGAAAATTCATAAAAATTCATCTAAAATTAAAGATCTAAATTTAGATCTGAAATATCTTAATCGGCAAGACTGAAGAGAAGTAACCAATATACTTCAAAGTCATAGTTTTATATGATGGACGGGAAATTATTCTGTATGTATTCTTATTACAAGTACTAACTGCACCATTAGAGTCAGAAGGCAGAAAATTGAACCATTTACCCTTTTTCATGTTTGCAAAACTTTTTTACCCCCTCCCCCTCAAAAAAAAGTTGGGAGGGGGTCAAGGTACAATGCATGTTTATGCTAAATTGGGTTTTTCTGTATCAATCAGGACAGTATAGTGATCTAACAAAAGGCAAAATAAGTAACTTATCTGTTGATCATCCTTACACCTGTTTTTTTTAAATGATCACCCCTAACAGTGCAGACTGCCTAAAGATCTTTATCACATGACAGTTTCTATTGAATGACCAATCAGACCTCTTCTCTTAGTAATGTTTGTATCCGTAGCTAAGGACTGATTTGCTTCAGTTATTTACTTTGTGATTAGATACTGAACTAGGTCAAACCATTGGACCCATTCTGCAGAGAGAAAAATATTACTCAGAAAACTCTTGTTTTCATGACACATCTATTAAGGTTGCTTGACCAATGTTTCAATAATGTCTTTGTCTTTGGTGTCATTGATTAGCTCAATCAAAGTTGCTAGATTTTACCAGAAGGGGAGATAATCCAAACTTCATCTCAGAGACTCACCCGATACATTGGAATAGCTTCAAATTTAAAAATTGAGCAAACCTGGTAGCAGAAGTTCAATACCAGCCTTGAGAGGTGGGCCTGCCTCAAGAGGATGGTACTGAACCTCTGCCTCCAAACTCGCTTGATTTCAAAATTTGACACTAATGTGGCCGACAAGACCAATACTCGAAATTCACACTTAGTAGATAAGGAGCTCAAAAAGCTAAGAAATTTACAATTCACAAAAATAAAATAAAAATTATTCTATTTCTAGAATTTGAAACTTCAACAAATATGATCATTCTACTTTTTACCTGGATGTTCATCTTATTCAACGCATTATAGCTCTTTATATCGGACAGAATATCAGACAGTTATCAACTTAGTAGCCATAAAAGTATTATCTTGACTTATTTTTCATGAGATGAAGTTTTGACAACTATAATTTTCTTTCATCTCAATTTTTAGTTGCTTTTTATAGCAACATGTTCAGACCATGGCTGTGAGTAGACAACATGGATTGGTTTTTTTTCATGTCATTTAGAGAATAGAAGGAACAAGGCAGATTACTGGTGTGAGAGAAAGAAGAGAGGACTATGTGATCTGTTGGGGAAGGAATGAACAAATGAATGAAGCCGAGAAGGAAGGAGGAAGGAAAGGGGGAGTAGGAAAACAAGAAGGACAGGGAGAGAGGAAAGGGAGGAAGGACAGGGAAGGAGGAAGGAAGAAAGGAAGGACATAAGTGGGAAAGGAAGAAAAAGTAGAAGGAAGGAAAGAAGGGATAGGAAGGAAAGAAAGGAAGAAAAAGAAGGAAAGGACAAGAAGAGAGGAAAGAAGGAAGGAAGAAAAGAAGGGAGGGAGGGAGGATAACAGGAAGGAGAGAAGGATGGAAGAAAGAAAGGAAGAAGCATCGGCCATTGAGGGTTTTTTTTTGTTCTCTCATGTAAATGCCATCTCAGCTCAATCATAGAGTTCACTTTAAGAAAAACGCAACAACAGTTGAACGAGCGAAAAGACAATGACTGAGAATTATGTCACAATACAATCAGACGGAAAGAAGAACAAAAAGAAGTGGAAAAAAGAATAAAAAAGACTCAGTAGTCTTATTGGTAGAAAAAAAGGTCACTTTATTTGGGTTAATAACATGAAAACACAGAGGAAAAATGTGTTTGTGTGTAAGTGAAAGAGCCAGCAAAGTTGCTTCACGTGTCACATGACACATGAGGCAATGATTTGGTCTCCAAATGATCCACGGACACCTATTTATTTTTTGCAGCAATCAAGGGTTTTTATAGAGCTGGGGTGCTTACTTGATGTCAAGATGAATAGGGTTCCAACAACCCTACTGTTCAGCAATAGCTGGGTTATCTTCTAATTCTCTGAAGTAACAATATGATACACTGAATCAATAAATTTTGATCAACTAGAATATTTCGAGTTTCATCAAGCCTGGTTCAAGCTTTTATGGGCCTCTAAGCATATTTTGAATTGGGGGCCCTCATCGCTTCTCAGGGGTCATCCATTGCCTTTGAGGGGGGGGGACCTCTGTTGGCCACAGGGCCCTAAGCAGCCACTTCGCTTATACCTTGGCCCAGCTCTAAGTATTATCAACCAACTAGACTGATCCAATAAAAAGAATTAGTCCTACTAAGTCAGCACTTGATCCTTAACAAGCAGTGCAGCCATGGACTAAAACACTGTAGCAACTAGATAATTTATAATTATAGAGGCACTCCATAAATTGAGTAAGTTTACACTATTATAATACAAAGTGAAGATTGGTGAGGGAAGAGGGAAAATATGGGGTTACCCTACATCCGCCCGGACATGTTCTCCATTTACGTCTCGAAAAAAAAATTCCTAAAAAATTCAAAAGCCTTCCAAAACAGGTCTGGTTAGTCACTTAATAGAAACTGTCACAAGTCCAATGTCTTTTGGGCATGATACCATGTTGGGGGTGATCGATTAAAAAATTGGAAAAAAGTGGTAATCAATAAATCAGGTACTTCTCTCACCAATTGTTGAGCGGTGATCTGCAAAATTTTCCCCCCAAAAAGGTTTTTTCTAGACATAATAATGGGTAAATTTTTTAATTCTTAGCCCTCTTGCTCTGTGCGATACATACATAGCCAGCCAAACCTATTCAAAGATTTAAGAAAATTAAGGCGACAGTTTTGCTTGACAGTTTCTGATTAATTATCATGGCCTCTTCAAGGTTACCCACTGCCAGAGTATATGTTGGGCGTGGACAGGAATGACAACTTTTTTAAATGTTCAGATATGACCACTTTGGTGAAATAAATATGGAAACAATAATTGGACAACTGGAGCTATGATAGATGGGGAAGGGCTCTCTCCTATTTTATACATATATGTGTCTGTTTGTGTGTTTGATTGTTCCAGCGCTCTAGGTCACACCGTTTTCTCTACTGACTTGAAAATTGGCATCAGTACTCTACTATACACCTTCTAAAAATATTTTTTAACTGATTTTTGGAAAAAAGTCTTTCTTGACCTTTTAGAGCCTTATTTTGACAGGTTTCTCCAGAATCTAGAGGTTTCCCTACTCAATTTCAGATAATTTCCAGTTAAAAAACGCCTGTGATGTCATGAATAGAATTTTATCCTGACCATTCTATAGAATTTTTTTACATGACTTCAAATTTCGACTCTATAGTTGTTCAATTATTGACTGTGATGATGAGTTATTTTACATTTTAAAAGAAACCATCAACCAAAACTGTCAGCATAAGTTTCTTCGGTTTTCAAGTTGGTCTGGCTGGCTATGTATGAATGCATCACGTGTACAGGCCATAAAAATAGAGCTAGAGGACTGAAAATCTAAGCATTTTTTGATTACTCATCATGTCTAGAAAAAACAATTTTTTTGTTTTTCCTCAAGAATAGGTTCTTATGGGGGGGTCAATTTACAATGTAAGTTTATACTAAATTGATCCCTTAGTTTGTGTCATGCTTGTGTTGTGAAATTCAGACTTTTTTTTCAGTGATCACTGCCCAATGAAAGTCAAGAAGAGTAACTTCTTCATTAATGACTCTTTTTTCTGAATTTTGATTGATCATCCCTGCTGATTACATGACAGTTCCTATTGAGCCACTAACCAGACTTGTTCATATAAACTTCGTGACATTTCTTAATCATAAAGAATTTTCGTTCTCCAACAACCTTTTTTGTTTTTTCTATCAGCCTTTGAGGTCCATTATTTGACATGGGCCTTCCACAAGTAAGTGTTAGACAAGATGGCCTACGACATGTTGGTAGGGAAGGAAGATATAGATAAATGCCTTTTGCAAGGGCATTACTGCGGAATGAACACAAACTCTCAAGCAGAGAATGAAGTCGGCTTGCCAATCCAATTCTTTGCACCTTTAACCACTTGGCCACTCACACATTCTGACTTTGCTTTATTGTGATTAGACTGGTTATTCACTCGATAGAAAGGTCACTTGATTAACATATTTTGGGAGTATGCCGTGTTGTGAATGTGTAAATGATTTATTTGAATGCGTGTGTATGCATAGGAGCCAGAGTAGAGTTTGTTTGTTTGTTTGTTTACCTTTGGAGACTCCTTATGGAGCATTGGGCCACAACAACTCTGCTGAAGTTCCAGTAGCAAATAGGTTTCAAGGGGTGCATTGCTAGATCCATGCTCCATTCTCCTTCACCTGGGCTTGGACCAGCTATGGCAACTATCAAGCTGTAGGATTTTTTTTTTGTCAGAGTAAGATTTTATAAGATGGACTGAGCTAAAAGGCTCCAACTGCACAGCTATTTACCCATAACTAGAGGAAGAAGTGGATGCATGCTTTTTCCAAGGGCATTGGTGCAAAGTTAATGTAAACAACCCTAGCCAAAAATTGAACTTGGTCCATTGATCCTGCTTTCTGTGCCAGTAACTGTTACGCTGCTCTGCATCTTGGTAGGAGAAGAGTTTCAGGAGTAAAGAAAGAAAGAAATGAAAGAAAGAAAGACAGAAAGAAAGAAAAAACATGCAATGAAAATTGGCACGTACTTCAACTCAGAAATGAGATCATGAATTTCTTCCTCACCCCCAACCCACTCCACCACCACTACCATCACCACATGCTGACAACAACAATTTTCAAGTCCTGCAAGTATTAATTTAAATGTTGTTCAAGGCATTTAATCAGCCACAATCTGAATTAATTACCCGTTTTGGTTTGCCTTCGACGTTCCATTACAAGGGAAGAAAAAACACACAATTTTGGACAAAAAAGTTTCCTTTCAAAAGCCTCAACCGGAGATTTGAGAACAAAAGACGAACAAATGACGATTGATTATGAATTCTTATTAGTCAGCATTTACCCTTTTGAATGAAATGTCTCCTTCCTAATTTGAACAGTATTAAATGTCGACTTGTTGACATTGGTTGTCTAGTAATAAGTATCTCGTAGCTAACTCTTTCTTTTTTTATTACTAACTGTTTATATAACTCACCATGTTATGGGTGGTGGTGGCATCCGTTAGTCTCAAAAGACTATGGATCTGCACCTGGGAAGTCTTGCTTTCCATCTCTCTGGAGTGCAGACCTGGGTAAGGTTGTGTAGGAGACAGGCATTGCCCATGTAACAAGCGTTTCCCCTCTATTCACAGATGCCGGCCAAGGGAAGGACAAGGGCTCATACCAGGGTTGAAGCCAGGCCCTATAGTTAGCGGTAGTGATCACATGTACCAAATAATTTAAATTCAGTATACATTTTTATTTTGTTTTTAAAATCAAAACACAAGGAAGATATAGTTTCAAAGGAAGTACATACAATAGTCAAAATTATTGTGCTCTCTCTTCAAAATTGACTTATTTCTTTTTTAAACTCTATTCAAACTATAAAGATATAAACAGTAATACTTGTTCTTGCGCATTTCGGATTCAACAGTTATTCTAGTATTCTGTACAAGAAGAATTTTGACTATTGTTGACCTCAAGTTGACTTTGAGCAAACATAACTTCATCCTAATCTTAGATTGTAGCTGATATGAGGTGTACTAGCATGCTCTTTTAAGACTTCCCGTTTCCTATTGCATGTCCATTTAACCTCATTTATAGTAACAGGTCTCAAATCAAACAAGTTACTCTTGTAGTTGTGATTATCATGCTGGCTTGTCCAATACTGTCATCATGGGATCTCATAAATATCTAAGCCCAAAGATAAGTGTCCAAGAGGAAGTTTATCAGAAAGATACTTCCTTCAGTTGTGATGAAATTGCAAGAAAAGTAGGAATATCAAGGAGAAGTGTATTCAACATTACAAAAAAAAACCCTGAAAAAATTGTCTCTTCAGGGTGTTGTAAAATATTGATGATAATGTGTTTCAACTCGAAGACAAGAGAAAATACTAGTTGTACCGTGTAGAAAACAAAAAGAAAGAACAATCAGTATCATCTGAGGAATGCTGAGTGCAGTGCCGTCCCAGCACTGTAAGATTAAGGTTTTATCAGGTTGGGTTTTGTGTCAGACCAACCAAAGTGCATAGACTAACAGAGAAAACAAAGAGAAAAATGATGGCTTGTTGGAAGGACCATCAACATTGGACATCTGAGAACCGGAAGATAGTAATTATTGATAGTATTGCATGAAAAATGTTTATTAATCACAATTGATATTATCAATTTTTTTTACCGTAAGACCATGATATTGCCATTAACTTGAAAAATATTTAACATTCACAGAATGACTCATGAATATTCTCTTTTTGTATTCTGACGGTGAAGTCAAGTACCTTATCTAAAGGTGAATTAGATTAGCCAAGACCATAGATGATGCTGATCGTTATTTTTTGCAAAGTGCAACCAACATTCTCTCATCTTCGAGTTGACTTTTCTCGAGGTTGACCTGAGGTCACCAATGGTTCAAATTCTCCTTGTACAGAATACTGGAACAGATGCTGAGTCTCAAAAGCAGAAGATCATGTTTATATGTTTACATCTACATAGTTTAAAATCATCAACATCATCAGCCTTTTTGTGTCTATCGTTGGATATAGACCCTCCTCAAGATTTGCCAGACATTTCTATCATGAGCCTCATGGAGACAATACTTTCTGAATTTTCCTAGCATATTGCACTATCTTATAATATTATAATTATTGTAGGATTTGAAAATGAAATGTCAAATTTCAAACAAGTACACAATAATTTTGATAATACTGAAATTGTTATCAGAAAACATTGCCAAAAATGTCAACATAGATTTCATCAGTTTTTAAGCTGGTCTGGCTGTCTGGCTGACTATGTATGTATGTAAGTATGTGGGTATCACACATACAGGACACACCAATGAGGCAAGAGTGAAGAAAATTTCAACAATAACTTCTTATTTCGTTGAGAAATTTTTTTTTTCAAATTCCCCCTGAATAGATTTCTAGAGGGAGGGTTCAATTTGCAACGTAAGTTCATGCTGAATTGGTCCCTAGTTTGTGTCCAGCGGCATTCATGCTTGTTTTCCGGAAATTCATATATTTTTAGTGATGAATACCCAACAAAAGGTGAGAGGAGTAACTTAATCATTGATCACCCCTTTTTACAATTTTTTTGATTGATCATCCCCAACACAGCGAAAGTCATTGGTCATATGATGATTTCTATTGAGTGATTAACCAGACTTGTTTTTTTACCAGTTGTTCATATGACTAACCACATCATGGGTAATTCTTGTAGTGGTGGCATCTGTTTTGTCTCTCAAGACTCTGAATCCTCGCCTGGAAAGTCTTGGTTCCAATTTTGCCAGGGCACAGACCATGGCAAGGTTTGTATGAGAGTGATTGCCCCTCTCTATGCACCAATGTTGTCCAGGGGGCCAATAGAGCTTGGAATCGGTGTTGTTGCAGGATTAGCCTGAATGAAGCCGAACTCCTGATTTTGAATTCAGAGTTATCCTTCTACAAGACTGTTTGCCTCCTAAGGCAAGAGAACACAGTTTGCCCGGCTATTTTAACCATAGCTGGGTGGATGAGAGATAGATTCATGCCTCCCCTAAAGACATTACAGCAAAGTGAACCTAAACAGCCTTTGCCAGAGTTTGAACTCGACTCTCAGATTCAATTGTCTGTGATGTTAACCATCATATCACTCACATCATGGATAAGATTTATTAAATAAATCAATCAAAACTATCAATGGTTACCTGTACAGTGACACAGCAAATTTTAGTATTTGTAGGAGAAAGAGAACAGTCTGGTTAGTCCATCAATAGAAATCATCATGTGATTAATGTCATTTGACAGTTTGTTATGTTGGGCGTGATCAATTGAAAAATTGGAAAATGGGGTTATCGATCAATGAATAACTCCTCTCACCTTTTGTTGGGAGTTGATCACAAAAAAAGTCTGAATTTTGAAAAGAACAAGCATGAATGCGGCCAGACACAAACTAAGGGATAAACTTACATTGTAAATTGAACCACCCACTAAAAACCTATTTTGAGGTCAAATTTTCAACAAAAAAAAATGTTTTCTAGAAATGGTAAGGAGTAAATGTTTGAAATTTCAACCCTCTAGCTCCATCAGTATAGCCTGTATGCACAATACATACAAACTTGGCCAGACAGACAGACAGACCAACTCAAAAACTGAAGAAACCTAGGTAGTCAGTTTTGGTTGACAGTCTCCAATAATAATCTGAATATGGTTAGTTTGGTCTAATTTTCTTGACTTCGTGGTCTAAACTGATAATATGCAATATCAAAGCACAGAGTCAAAATCCAGACAAAAACAATATCATTGTGTATGATATGGTTGGACTATTTTCCTCATCTACGAACTTATTTCTTCACAGCATTTCGATTATGAACAAATGAACCAATAGAAGAGGAAAACAGTCTGACCATATCACACACCATGATTAATACACTCTGTCTAACAAAATTAAAACAAGAACCTCGTATGCATAGATTTTTCAGACTATTAACCTCATCTTGGTTCATCTTTTGAACAAAACATTTCAGCCGTTGTGCCCTACGTTCTTCTCCAGATGGTTGTCATAAATAGGGGTGATTTGGAATGTTTCATTCCACAGTCTATTTTTCGAGTGAGAGGTCATAATCTTGTGACCAATCATTTTCAGGATTATAATGGTGCTGATGTTCAATACTGATGCCAAAGAAGCCTTTTTCTAAAGATCAACCAAAATGGAGACAACCATCTGAAAAAAATCTATACATATTGATGATCCCTCATCTCAAGAATTCAGACAGAAAAAGAAATTTGTACCATCATGGTTCTATTTTATTCCTGACTGAACATAAACCCAATATATATATATATTATGGTTTTGGCTTCTTTTTTTCATTACTGCCCATTGATTCTACTTCAACTCCACCATTCCTCTAATCATCTTTATGTGTTGTCTTCACTAATAAACTTAATATTTTCGATGATAGGGAAAACAAAATTGAAGATAAATCACTGAATTCTGCCTTTTATAACCCAAGATTTGCTTCAGCAAATTTTGATGCTCGATTTGTATTTTGTAGATTTAAAACCAGGAAGAAAGAGATTGTTGGTTGTCAGGAATTAAGGCAAGTGTTACTGACAGAGCAGGATTGTTATTAATATATGTATATATATATATATATACATATATCATCATCATCATCATCTGTTACAAGTTCACTGTTGGACCAAGGGCCTTTCCCATCATCTTCCACGACAAGTATGATTGCACTAATCTCTACCATCTCTCGGATATATGTAATTAGATTTATGGGATTGCTTCTATTTCCTGTTGACAAAAGACACTACAATTTCAAAGATTTTTTTTTTTTCCTCCAATATAGTGATTATATTTCAGCACTCTGCATCCTTTACCTAGGGTACTCTGAGTAGATTTTGTGTGCTCAGCAATTTTGAAAGCCTTTGAAAGACTAGTGCGTTTGTTCATATATGACTGAAACTGACAACATAGCCACAAAATTCAAACACACTCCCATTCACGGATTGGAGTCGCCTGCAATGGCAGGACAGATCTCTCAGCAACTGAAGTCACCTACAGACTGCTGAAGGTTAACGTACAGCCATTCTGCATTGCTTGGTCTAAAACCTCTCTCTCCTCTTTTCATCATCGTCCTATTCACAATCAAAAAAATTAATTCATCTCTGTAATATATGCATAAGATGATATCATAACGATCTATGTATAAGATGGTATCTCGAAAGTGATTAAATGTGGAACAGAACTTTTTATTTCAAGCAATATTTAGCACATGAATTCATAATTGCTTTCCAGATTAATTTGACTCACTCATTCTATAGTGATTAGTTTTTTTTATGCCTAAATACGTATGATGACATTTCTCTTATTCAGATGATTATCATACAATCATTACTTCCCACATAAAGAATAATGACTTGATCTCTCTTTATAGGGAGAATTTCATGTTTAACGTCAGTATTGAGGATCAAACCTCTAACAACCTGTTCAACACAAAATTATGTTAACACTCACAGCAAAGGGTTCTATCCTTTTTTTATATGTACATATGTGTGTTTATGCATTCCAGCATTCCTGGCCATACTATTTTATCTGTAGACTCAACTTTCGAAAACCAGATGATCCCAATAATCCTAAAAAGAAGAGTATGCAACCAATGCATTCTCCCGATAGTCACTTATGAAGCTGAAACATGGAACCTAACCAAGAGACAGACCTGCAAACTGAGAAGTATGCATTGTGCACATGAGAGAATCATGCTCAACCTTACACGGGGAGATCACAAGACAGCACAGTATATAAGGAAGAAAACGGGTGTCCATGACATCATAGAAACTACTAAAAAACTCAAACGGCAATGGGCAGGCCATGTTGCAAGAATGAAAGACAACCGATGGACATCATGTCTCACCACATGGATCCCCAGAGATCACATGAGAAACCGAGGCCGACAGAACACAAGATGGAGAGATGAACCGGATAGATTCGGGGCATACTGACTCCGCGACGCCCATGATAGAGAATTGTGGCGAATCCTGGGGAAGGTCTATGTCCAACGACGGACGTTAAAAGACTGATGATGATGATGAAAAATGTTTTTATTTATTTTTTGGAAAAAAGCTTCTTTGACTTTTGAGGGCCTTATTTTGACGGGTATAATAATAGCATCAAAATTCTCCAGAATCAAGATGTTTCTAGATGTTCCTTACTCTATTTTAGATGTTTTCCTCTAGAAATTCATATCTTAAGTGAAGATGCAGATTGGCATAAAAGTTACAGCCATGGAAAATGGAATTGGTGAACTGAGTTCCAGTTTTAGCAGAGTCTGCTAACAGTTACTGCACACTAATGACATTCGGAAAGACATGAATCCACACATCCCCTAGCAATAGGTAAATAGCTGAACAGCTGGAGCCTGTTAGCCAAGTAAAGTTTTCCATCGAAGTGAAAGTCACTCTTATAAAGAAGAACCTATGGTTCGGGCGTGAGGCTAGCAACTCCAAACTTCAAAACCTACTTGCTACTGAAACCGAGGAGTAGTTCTGGAAAGGTGCCCATTAGGAAATCTACGTATCACAAATTTATCAAGGGAAGAAAAGAGCCCATCATGAATTTGTCAAGGGAGGAAAACTGCCCATCAAAACATGATTAGCCTACCTAGAAAAATTTACAAGGATTTATTCAATACATTTGAAACAACTTACTGCTGATTTTCTTTCATGAATTCTCATGCCATTTAATGAAATCTAATAAATTTTCTCAGGCAGATGTTTTGAAGGGCAGTTTTCCTCCCTTCATGAATTTGTGATAGGCTCATTTCATCCTTTGATTTGTGATGGGCAGATTTCTGGATACCACCGATAAATGGCCCTAGGCTCCACGAAGAGTTAAGTGGTACAGTAGTTTGTGACCGCTAAACCCAAAAGATTTCATAGAGATGATATATTATCAATAGGGGATTATTGGGAAAATATCATTGCTTTAAATGGTTAATGTGTTGATTGAATATTTACCATATTTCATTGTTCATATCATCCTTCATTTAACTATACGAAAAACAATATTCAATATATATCAATCAATTAAATTTCTTCTAATTTACGAATGTCTGTGGCTTTGGTTTTACAACATGAAATATCGGTGACAAGACAAAAGGCATCAGTTAAAAAAGGACAACTCTGAAGTACAAATATTTGCACTAATTAAGTAATTTGATTTAGTATTTTTTTTGTAATTTTAAATAAGTCTTATTGTGATCTTATCAAATTACCTAATTAGTACAAATTCGGTCAAAATACTAGAGCTGACATTCTGAACTGATTGTAATTTTTAACAACACTGTTGTCTCCCAACTAATGCCTTTTGAAATATTCTAAAGATATTAAGACAAGCCTGACTGCTGCAGGGTCAAACTCCACTCCTACTTCCTTTCTGACTGAAGATGATTCCTGCAATTTCTGTATTGTATGTATAATAATTAAAAAACTATAAAAAAATATACATATTAGTATAAATGTATCTATTTGTGAAAATGAATTAAGCCCTTGCGCATTTGTAACGTATTTTTGTAGACTTGTCAGTGAATAAGAGAGCTACTATTCACCACCACCACTTGGTCGTGACTTCAAATCAAGGCTGGAGAATGTTCATTTTATATATCAGTTTGGTTAATGTGCCACGACATACAATGAAGAATTTTCTCCCCTTAATTAGGTGAGGATTGTTCTTGTTCTTGTTGTTACAGTCGAAAAACAAAGTCAACTCCAACCTCCGGTTCGGACAGGAGTTCGACAATACGAATGTATCTAATGGTTAATAGTGACAGAAATAATGTTTGTTTTTAGTATTAAATGCCTATCTATTAGTGTATACAGTTGAACATAAAGGCATTCATTAGTTGGATACATAGGCAAACATAATGACCTCTGGTTCTCTACAGTGGCTTTGGAAATGAAAGGTTGCCTGCCTTGAAGGTGGGAATTGTATCCAGTTGTTGAGACTTTCTAGTCAGGCCAAGGTTCCCCCCTACCCTCGAAGTTGAACGAAGTGGGTCAGACCACTTGTCTTCTTTTTTTTTTTTTTAGAAGACTTTTTAACATTAGAGACACCAAATAAGACCAGACAATAAAGAAGCAGTAAAGCATTTTTCATTTTTACCTCTTTCCGTCAATGACGTTGGAGAGTTCAATTAAATTTTATTTTTTTTATCCATTTTTAGTAGATGAAGTTATTTATTATTATCATAAGTCATTATTATTGATTGCATTATTAATTAATTCCTGCTACTATTTACCTTCATCTTAATTGTTGCAATGAAAAGCAACAACGATTAAGACGAAAGTAAATATTAGCAAAAATTAATTAATAATTATCAAGTTGGAGAGTTTGGTTATATCCATTTTTCTGTCTATCCACACTATATCTCCAAAAGTTCTCAATGAATATCAATGAAATTCTATGGAAGGTTCGGCAATCGGGTAAGGAAGAGTGGGTTGAATTTATTTTTAGGGGCAGATCTGCTATAGTCAATGGAATAAATATGGGAGATATCATTCGTGCGTACTGAGAATACAAGTAAATCAGCTGGAGATCTTGGGGGCGCTGTGGGGCCCCAAGGTATTTCGATTTTTTGCCCTTGTAGGCACTAAATTTTACACAGCTCAACACAACAGGAATCAAAGCAATTTTTCTCTTGAAACTAAAGCCAGCATATCGAAAGAAAGAAAAAAACTCAGTTATCTGATTCTTTTGTTTGAGAACAAAAAATATAAATACAAGTACGCGATATTCTTTTGATTACATTTTTCTCAAATGAAAATGCGTGAGAAAACGAAAATCGGAGGTGGGGGTAAAAATATTGCAGGAAGGTCTGTAGGCGGGGGGGGGGCAGGAATTCTTTTCGATTGAGAGATATTTATTTTTTGCTTTCTTTTTTCATATATCTACATGACTGAGCCTATGCTATCTCTTTTTCTGGAAGGCTAGACAATAAATAGGCTACCAAAATAGTGGTTATCCATGCACAATTACTTCCCCTGTGTCATAGTTATACATATGTTTGGCAGAGCTATGTGCTCTCTGAGTGCTTACTAATTTTTACACACAAAAAATAATTACCTCGGCCTTGATTTGATTTGTACCAGGCCAAAACACTATATAAATCACAGTCAATAATTCAACAATCATAGAGACAAAATCTGAAGTCAAAAAATTCCACTGAAGAAAAAATATGGTCAGATTAGATTCTGTTTATGACATCACTGGCGTTTTTCACTGGAAAAACATCTAGAAATATCTAGATTCTGGAAAATCTAGATGTTATTAATAAACCTGCCAGAAAATAATGCCTGAAAAAGGTAAAAAAAGACCCTTTTCCAATTATGAAAAAAGCATTTTTAGCAGGGATATAGTGGAATACTGATGTCAATTTCCAAGTCTATAAACAAAACAGTATGGCCAGGAGCATTGGAACACACAAACACATACACTCACGCATGGAAAAAGGATAGGAACCTTAACCACTTTTGGTGGTCACAGTTGTTAATTTCCAGTCCTTGGGCATCTGTTGCCCTGGGGCTGCACCTCCCCGTTGAACTAAGAAGGGAGCGTCAAGCTCACCCAAAGATCCTTGTGCCATTGTTCACAGGGACTGCGCAAATTTTGTCACCTTTAAACTGACCTCATATCAAATTTGTCCTTACATGGAGTTAAGTAAATCTCACACTTTCAAATGATTCTGAAAGATTTTATTCTGAGATTTTGCCACCAGATTCCCCCACCCTGCCACATCCAAGTCAAGAACTTCAGGTCCCTATTTAGAGTGATTGAGGAAAGGACGTTGGCAAATGCCAGCAGAGACATTTGCTGGGAGGAGGGGAGAATTTTTTTCAAAAATTGACAGTCTACTTTCTGGAGAGGCAGTTTAATTGAAAATTTCAAGCCAATTCTACATTTTGGGATAAAAGCATAAAATTTGGTACACTTATGGCCACAGGTATTCCCAAAAACAAATTGGGATATTGAGCCATCATTAATTTTCAATATGTCAGCCATGGCAGCCATTCTTCAAAATGGATTTTCAATGACCCACATGTATTAACCAAATGGCAATTTCCAAACACAATACATGATAAATAAATTCAACTACTCATGACCTCAATATCATATTATATCAATCACTGATAAGAAAATTGATCTGAAAACAGTGGTCACTGACAGTTAATTTGAAGAATGGCTGCCACGGGCAACATACTGAAAATTCATGTTGGCTCAATATCCAATTTTTTTTTTGTATGCCTTTGGCTATAAGTGTTCAGAATAATATGTTTTTATTACATAATGCACAATTGTTTAGCCAAGCTACCTAACTATCAAGGTCAGGGAAACAACTAGTATAAAATACTGAGAAGTTGCTATGAATTTACATGAATACAAAATATTTTTGAAAATAAATCACTTAATTGAAAAAGATTTTCCTGCTTAATTCTATGGATTTATAATAAGTGATCAGATTACCAATTGCATTCTCCTTGTCTGTGTTTGGTTCTATTTCTGTATCTAAGAATCCAAAACTGGTATGCCCAGCCTAAGACAGGAGTCTAGAACAGAAGAGACAGAAGACCCTGAATTCAAAGGCATCCCAACAAAATGTATGCACGCATAAGGGCAAACCAAGATGCATCAAAAATGTGGTGACTAGCTAAATTGGAAAGGACAGGGACCCTGCCCAGTATCATCCTATTGTCAGACACTTTAGCTAACCATTGTGTCATCCTATGTTGAAAAGGGAAATGAAAAAGAGGATAGCTAAGAAGTAGTTTTTTTTTTAATTCTCGTAAACTCGTTGTGGAACATAGGGTCACAACCACTCTGCTACAGTTTCTGTATCATCTAGGTTTTATGGAGTGGAATAAGTAGCCCCATACTCAACCTTCCACATTTATCAAGGCTTGGAACTACCTATAGTGACTGCCAAGCTGTGTGTTGTTTTTTTTGTCAGAGAAACCTTTTCTTGGACTGCCTTACAGGGCTCTAGGGCTCCAAATACTTGTAGCTTGGGAGAAGTGGATCAATGCCTTTCCTAAGGGCACTAGTGCAAAGCGAGCAGAAACAGCCAACTTAAACTGTCGGCCAATTCCAATTTCCGTAGCAGTAACTGTTACATCACTCTGCATCTCCACAAGAGATGTTGCAGTTCATAAATATATTGTACTTCCATTAAAATTTTTGAAGTGAGAAAATTATTGCAATCCCGTGAATCTAATAATGATTTTATTCATCATTGTCCACATAGTCTTTGAATGTCATTTCTCATGATTAGCTAATGGTACTCAAAAGAAAACCCAATGACATTGAATTTTTGTCGTCTCATACTAGGAATATCAGCAGGAAACCAAATTGTACTATTAGCAAGAAAAAAGCTGTCTGAATGATACGATTGCTTCCCTTACACACCATCTTCATAATATATGAGAAAATTAAACAGCCTTTGAATAACTTCACCAAAATTTCCATTCAGGTTTCATCCTCATCTTATTGGGTTCTCAAGCAAAGAATCTATAATAAATTGATCTGTTAATCACCGCTATCCGCAACAGACCAGTTTAATCACAGTTGATAGGTTTATCAATCACCACTCACACAAGAGACATTTTAATCACTGTTGCTGGGTTTAGGTTATTCATATATTCTGACATTTAAAAGTATCTATCTATCTATCTATCTATCTATCCAGACTTTGCCCAGCCCTTACCATTCATAGTAAAAATTTGAGATTTTGCACGCACACTCCTCTTAATGTGAATGGAAATTTTTTTTTTTCAAAATTGGTTTTTCATTTAATATGCAATGTAAGTTTATGCTAAACTGATCAGTTTGAGCCCACTTGTTTGTTTTTTTAAAATTCAGACCTGTTTCAGTGATCACAGCCCAACAAAAGGTGAGAGAAGTAACTTATTCATCACTGTAGCACAGCATATCACTGCACAATTTTTGTTCACGTAATATCTTCAAAATGCACCAACCGAGAGTATGAAGCAATTTCCAGTCCAATCAGGCTACCAATTTGTGAGTAATCTTTAATCAAGTATAAATCAACAAAAACAATGTGTCCAAGGGAGATAACTCCAGGTCTATTAACTGCTAATTGGTTTCCATGAGTTTTCTCAAGATAAATAAGCAGGTATGAATCCTTGACCTATCTGCACTCTTCCTCGTTAGTCACAGTAGCATATGTGAAGATACTTTAATAATAATTAATAATAATAATTAGGCTCAGACATAATTAGCATTCACGAATAATTAAAAATTCTATAAATAAGAAGTGACCTGACATCAAGTGGAGGCAGTCCTTGGAGGCCTCCATGCAAGTGAGAAAAAAAATTTGATTTTCATTCTTTAACTGGTCTGGTTAGTCACTCCATAGAAACCATCACGTGAGCAACACCTTTTGGCAGCATGTCATGTTGAGAGTGATCAATTAAGAAATTAGGAAAAGGGGTGATCATTGGATAAGTCTTTTCCCTCACCTCTTATTGGGCAATGATCATTAAAAAATCTCAAACCTATTTTCAAAGCAGTAGATTAATAAAAAAAAGAAAGAAACTTTTTTCCTAACATGGTAAGGAGTAGATGTTTGAATTTCCAGTCTCCAAGCTCTGGTTCAGCCTGTATACACAATAGATAGCCAGCCAGAATCACTTAAAAACTGATGAAACCTGTTGACAGTTTAGGTTGATGGTTTCTAATATCCAAATTCTTACAAATGATTTCACTCCTAAGGAGCCTCTTAGTTTCATTTCAGCATCAAATGTAAATATTTCTTTTCTGGTTATAACTACTTTCAATGATTCCATGAATAATACCTACCACTTTGGCTATTTCCATATATAGTAAGTCTTTATGTATGTACTAGCATATTATACATACACTTGAATATCAACGAAGCATGAGAAATCATCAGCCTTCATACCGATTTTTTTTTTGGACTGTAATGTTATACACTATTCCTCAAAAATAATCCACAATAGTTCTTCACTCTTGATCAGTGGTTACTAACCTCTCCAAGGTCATTCTTTCAATAAGATTACTGGTTCTCTTGCCTTCTGTTTAAGGAAAATCCAACAAAAAATAATTTCAAATGATTATTTTATTTTGTGTATAATTAGACAGCTTTATAATAAGGATTTTAGTTTAATTTTATAGTTGTACAGCTGCTGCTGCATATTTATTACTCAAGGAAAGTGAACGAAAATGATTAGGAACATCTTCAGTAATTCCAATTCATTACAAAAAAAAATAAGAATTCTGTTATCGTAACCCGATACACACATCAATGTGATCTTTGTTCTTGCTTTTTTGCTACTAGTTCTTCGATTCATGGGTCTATTATATTCCCCCCTTGGACAACCTAAATTCTTCCCTTGTTCTTATTTTCAATATACTGATCAATAGTCACATACCTGGCTTCTTCTTGTGGATGTTTGCCTGCCATAATACATTGATCTTTCCATCCCTTCCTTGTTCTTCAACGATTCAATGTGTCCACATTGTTGGATGGCTACATGTGATGCTCCCCTGGAAGGCAATGTGACAACCGAAAACCCAACCCCTGAACGTAGACCTGTCGTACTGAAACGGTCGGTAGTAGAAGTGGAAGTTGCGGTAGGCACTAACACACACTCCTCTCCTTGTTGAAAACTGCCGACCAAAACTGTAACCAAGAATGTCAATATAGGTTTCTCCAGTTTTGAAATAAGTCTGGCTACTTGGCTACGTATGCATGTGTGTAACGTGTGTACAGGCCATAGCAATGGAGCTAGAGGGCTGAAAATTTAAATATTTCATCCTTATTGAAAAAAAATATTTTGTTTTCTGAAAATTTCCCCCCTGCAATAGGTTTTCAAGGAGGAAGCAGTTTTAATTTGTAATGTAAGTTCATGCTAAATTAATCTGTTAGTTGGTGTCTGGCAGCATTCATGCTTGTTTTTTTTGAAAATACAGACTTTTTCATTGATTAGTGCCGAACGAAAAAAACGAGAGAGGTAACTTATCCATTAATCAACCCTATTTCCAATTTTTTGATTGATCACCACCAATGCGGTATACAGCCAAAAGACATTGACTACGCAACGGTTTTTTAATTAGAAAGCACTCAGAGAGCACATACCTCAGTCAACTCAAAGGGACTTATTGTGCATGAATCCATCCCCAGATCAAATCAGTTCTTCCATAGCCCATTGTCCAATCTTCAACAAAATGTCATTGGAATTCATTGAGATCTTTTGGAGATATTGCGTAGACAGTCATGAGTATATATATATATATGAATGTAATTAAGAAAAAAAACGGAAAAATATTTCTCAATCGAAAAAAAAAATCTTGGATCTGACCTAAAATTTTACTACCTCTTTCTTGTCCCATTGCCCATCCATACATTTCATTGGAATCCATTTAGTACTTTCAGAGATCAAGTGGTCTGGACATATAATTACGATGTAGGGGAGGTAATTGCGTATGAATCTGCTCCAAAATTTATTCAGTTCTCTCATAGACTAATGTTAACCCTTTTGCAAATTCTGATCGAAATTAATTGATAACTTTTGGAGATATATTGTGGATGGGAAAAATATTGTGGTTTTGATGTATAACTATGACATAGGGGAGGTAACTGAGCAAGCATCCGCTCTAAAATTTGAGTAATTCTTCTGTACTCAAGAAAAATGTTGGGGAAATTCATTGAGAACTTTTGGAGATACCGTGAGGACAGACATGAAAAAATAGTGATATAGTGTGGTTTGGACATATAACTATGATGTAGAGGAAGATAAGTGTGCGAGGATCTGCTCTAAAATTCAATCAGTTCTCCCATGGTCCACCCCCTACACAGAGTTTTATAGACATTCATTGAGAACTTTTGGAGATATCATTTGGACAGATAAGAGCATATACATAAATGTAACTGAAACAAAAAAAAAAAAGGGAAAAATATCTCTCAATCAGAAGATAAATCCTGGATCCACCCCAAAATTTTGCTAACTCTTTCTTATCTCATTACCCAACCTTCCACAAAATTTCATCAAAATTCATTGAGTACTTTCGGAGATATTGTGTGAACAGATGATCAGACAAGCAATCATGACTACATACATATATGTCTTTTCAACTCTCTTGATAAATATAAATTATCCTATAAACATTAGATCAGTAGCAATTATCCCAAACATAAATTTTTATTTGTACACTTTTGATAACTGTCAGCAGAGATGGAAATTAATTTGTGAAGCTAGGTGTACGATTATGTCTCCACTACTAGATGTTGAACATACAAAAAATTTGAAAATTGAAGAGTAGGTACATGTCGTACCCCCACATAAACTGTCCCCCATTTCCATCCCTGACCATCAGCAAAGTGACGCAACATAGACTATTAAATATGAAAATGTCAACTTCTGGCCGATCATATCTTGAAAGTCATTGTCACACAGATTTAATTAATAATGATTCAAAAGTTTTCTGATGGTTCCTATGATATCTCAGACTCTCAATGATATCTCAGATCTTTTGTCTATAATATATTGTGCTGTCTTGTGATGTATAGCATAATTCATTAGTGTGTATGTTGCATGGTTCTTAGTGTGTGGGTCAGTCTCAGTTAGTTTCCAAGTTCCAGCTCCATAGGTGACTATCAGAAGGATGCATTGGTTGTATACTCTTCTTTTTAGTACTACAGGGATTTTCTTGTTCTTGAAGGTTGAACTTTTTTTTACTGAAAGCTTGTCATCCAAGAGTAATTCTCGCTTGATTTCTTTTTCTTTTCAGGATTTCATGAAGAGTCGTTGTTGTAGGTAGAAGTAGCAGTCTACTTTCTCCAGCTCAGTATTTTCAATTTCGATTGTTATGTGTTTGTCTTCAACGTTTGTTGAACATGACCTTTGTTTTGCTGAAGTTCATGTGGAAACCAACTTTCTTGCTTTTTTCATCCAGTTTGTCTAACATTGGTTGGAGGTCAATAAGGTTCTCAGCAAAAAGAACGATGTCGTCTGCAAATCAGAGGTTTCTTCGGTATTTGCCCTCTCATGTTGCCAGAATGTCAGACAACCGCTGGACATTGCAACCTGGATCCCCAGAGGTCACATGCAAAATAAATGAAGGCAAGACGAACTGGATTAGTTCAGTAGATATTGGTTCCGTGATGTTCATGATAGAGAAGTCTGGCGAATCTTGGAGGGGGTTATGTTCAACGACGGACACTTAAAGGCTAACGACGACGACGACGACGACGACGACGATGATGATGATGATGATGATGATGATCCAACAGTTTATGAAATGCCAGTGAGACATACACAGAACAGTATTGCAACTGGTCTGGTTAGTCATTCAATAGAAACCATCACATGAATGATGTCTTTTGGCAGAATGTCATATTGGGGGTGATGAAGTAAAAAAATTGAAAAAGGGGTGATCAATTAATAAGGTACCTCTCTCGTCTTTCGTCAGGCATGAACACTAAAAAGTGTGAGTTTTAAAAAAAAACATGTGAATGACACAAACTAAGGGATGGAGTTAGCATAAACATACGTTGCAAATGTTTACTCCAATATAATACAGAGTAAATGCTTAAATTATCAACCCTCTAGCAGCATTGGTGTAGCCTGTACACACAAGTACATTGCCAGCCAGCCAGAACAACTCAAAAACTGAAGAAACCTCTGTAGACATTTTCCATTGACTGTTCCTGTTATGAAAGAAGAGAGATTTTAATGGAAAATAAGTAAATCCAGCTGAATTCATTTATAATCTTGAGGTCAGTTACACAACTCTTGACTGACGTGTCACCCTATCACAAAAAACAGGTAAATAAAAATTCAATATCTATCCTTGAATGATACGTGTCTATAAAAATCAATGAGTATTTATATATACTCGTAATTCTTTGTCAAAGTGCCTAAACAAGTATTAACCAGAATTAGCATATAGACAATACATGATCCCAAAGCATACAATGGTTTTGTTTATTTTATTCCTAGGGAATATTTATCTGTAGAAATGGTTAATTCCAGTTTGTTCTCTTTTTTGCCAAGATAGTTTTCCGATTGGTCCTTTCATCTGTTCTGGAAATTAGTAAGCAGTTGTATAATACAGGTCTCTCCTGTTATAACACAATATTGGCGGACACCAAAATAATAATTTAGTTCCCAAATAGCCATTAATTATGACCAAACTTTACAGCTTTTAAACTCTGGTACCAAAAAAAAATTTTTCCAGGGATGCGCTCATTTTTGGACGGCAACATATTCATATTCACGGGAATAGAGTTTCAATAATGTAGAGTTTGGTCAGAAATAATACTTGATAATATCTGTTTTGATTGTGTTATCTCCTACTAGAAATAATAGAATCCTGTTGTGCTTCGTTCAGGAGAAAATTAATAAGATAAATTGTAATGTGGTGTACTCATTTATGGGCGATACTGTAGATATTCACTTCTGTTTATCTGTTCATCCATGCAATATCTCCAAAAGTTATCAATGGTTTCTAATGACATTTTATGGAAGGTTGGGCTATGAGCCAAGGAGAATTTATTAAATTTGGGGGCAGATCAAAGAATTTTTTTCGATTTAGAGGTATTTCTTTCATATTGAAACATTAATCCAAAATATGAAAAATCTAGACTATATATATATCCCCTATATACAGCTATACATGAACTGATTGCCATTCAGTAATTAGTATCTCTCAATAAATTGATTTTCATTCATTTTTTTTGTGACAATGGTGTCTCCCTGAGTGCTTTTCTAGCTGATTATGTTTTTCTAAGCTAAAATTCTTGCTACTGAATATCTGATATAAGATTTCTAAAACCAGACAAAAATCCAAGAAGGTTCCATCAAAGTATTAAGACCAGTTGTCTAAGATTGCAAACTGCATCCTGGAACCTAATCTTGTATCATGCCTACAAGTGTTAATTTATGGTTGAAGAATTTCGTTCTGAAGCTTGCTTTGAAAAACAAAACCTAAATAAATAAAGCCATTACAATTAGTTTCCAGATTATTAGAAACCTTCAACCAAGACTGTCGATATCAACATAGTTTTCTTCAGTTTTCGAATTGATCTGGCTGGTTGGCTATGTATGTATCATGCAGAAAGGCTCCATCAATGGAGTGAGACGCCTGAAAATCTACACATCTATTCCTTATTATGTCTCAAGAAACTTTTTTTTTGTTTTTTCAAATTTCCAACCACAATAGGTTTATAGAGAGGGGTTCATTAGAAATGAAAATTTATGCTAAATTGATTCCTTTGCTTGCGTCAGACAGTGTTCACACTTGTCTTCTGCCTTTTCAACTTGGACTTTTTTCTGTGATCATGATCCAACAACTGGCGAGTGAAGTAATTTATTCATTGATCACACTTTTTCCAAATTTTTTCGTTGATTACCCCCAAAATGGCATAGTGCCAAAAGATGTTGATCACATGAGGGTTCCTATTGAGTGACTAACCAGATCTAAGTATTTTCTTTCAGTTTGTAGATTCCCTGTCGAGCATAAGGCTGCGTTGCAGTTCCAGTTGCAAGTGGTTTTTACAGGTTGTTTTGGAATCGCCCAAGAAGGACTGCGAGATGTAAGGGCCCAAACTGTCCCACTACTTACCCATAGCTGGAGGGGGGGATTGGATCCAAGCCTTTCCCAAGGGCATTAGCGGAAAGAAAATGTAAGCAGTCTCATTTCCGAATGACAACAAATAGGCTTCCTCCTTATCAATAAAATCCGATTTAAAAAGATGAGAAAGAAGGTTCCAGAAATTAGCTTTGGAAAATCTCTGGTTGCCAACACTGATTGTAACAACAGGGAAATAAGAAAGGAAAGACGCTATGAGCTTTTTTTTTTCTCTTTCCTACTTACCATTTTCTTGGCTTCAGAAACTTATTCTCAATGCTGGCTACTCTACCCTATCAAAAGTATCGCTCAGCAAAAATATGAGAAACCATCAACCAAAACTGTTCACATAGGTTCCTTCTGTTTTTTAGTTAGTCTGGCTGGCTATCTATGCATGTGTTGTGCATACAGGCAATATTAGTTGAGCTAGAGGGTTGAAAATCTAAACAACTCCTTATCAAGTCTAAAAAAAAATTCTTTCCAACCCCTAAATAAGTTTTCAATGGCAGGGGAGGGGGGTCAATTTACAATGTAAGTTCACCCTAAATTGGTCACTTAGTTTGTGTCCGGCAGCATTCATGCTAGATTTTTGAAAATTCAGATCACTGCGCAACAAAAGGCGAGGGAAGTATCTTATTCATTGGTCAACCATTTTTCTAAACTTTTGATTAATCATTGCCAACACGGCATGCTGCCAAAAGATGCAGGTTACTTGACGGCTTCTATTGAGTGACTTACCAGATCTGTTGTATATCTCGATTCAATTATTTATTCAAATGAAATAAAATTATGATACAATATTTTTTTGATAGACCAAAAACAAAAAAACAACAATTCTTCCTCACCCTATGGCCAATCCTTCCAGAGAATTTCATTGAGAACTTCTGGAGATATTGTGTTGATGAACATGAGTGAATACATAAATGTATGAAAAGAGTATCCATATTGCTCAATCAAATAAATTCCTGGATCCGCCCCTAAATATAACAAATTCTTTCTTACCTCATGGCCTAACCTTCCAGAAAATTTTATCGAAATTCATTGAGAACCTTTGCAGATATCGTGTAGATAGACATATAGCAAATGCAGGGGAGGTAAATTTTTCCAAATTCCTGGATTAGTCGTAAAATTTCATTAATTAACCAGACCGATTCCACAAAAAATCATTGAAATTAATTGAGAACTTTTGCAGATATTTGAACAGACACAAGTGAATATATATACCTCTTCCAACTTCATTAGCAGAGGAAAATGACAATGGTTTTCCTTTTTGGCAATGTCAAGTACAGAAATCTGACGGTTTTTTTTTTAAAGTAGAAAGAACATAAAGAATCAGTCATTTAATCAATCTTATAATGGAGAAGGCACGAGAAAATGACACCTGGAGGGATGGGTCAAATTGGAAGTAAATGGGCTTCTGTTGCTGACTAAGTTGCTTCTCAAGTGCCTCAAGTAATACTGAGCTCAAAAAGGTCAACGGGGGCCAACAATCTAGTAAGAAACCGTCAACCAAAACTGTCAACATTATTATCCAATAATCAAGTTGGTATGGCTGGCTACATGTGCATGTATACCTCACACATAAAGGCCACACCGATGGAGCTAGAGGACTGAAAATTTCATTATTTACAACCTATGTCAAGGAAAAACGTTCTCAATCTTTTTCGGAGGGGGGTCAATTTGCATTGTGTGTTTATGCTAAATTGGTCTTTTATTTTGTGTCTGGCAACATTCATGCTCGTTTTTGGAAAATTCGGACTGCTCTAGTGATCACTGTCTAAACTAACTTAATCATTGATCACCTCTTCTTCCAATTTTTTGATTGATCATCCTTAACATGACATGTTGGCAAAAGACACTGGTTTCTATTCAGTAACTTATTAGACCTGCCATTTTATTCATTTATTCTTTCTCCTCAAATGAAAAAAAAATCATGCTGAACACTCACGGAAGATCACAAAACGACAGAGTATATTATGAAAGAAAAAAAAAAGTGTCAGAGTTATCTTGAAAGCCATTAACAGACTTAAATTGCAATGGGCAGGCTGTGTCGCAACGGATGTCTGATAACACTGGACATCCTGACTCACACATCATAGATCCCTTGAGACCATGGGGGAAAAAGTGGCTGACAAAAAGTAAGATGGTGTGCCAATGTGAGTAAGTTCAAAATGTTCCAATAACATGACTCCAAAAAGCAATAAAACCCTTGGCAGCTGATGTGGAACGGCTATATTCAACAGCAAACTTTAAATAGCTGTTGATTGATGAATATAGAATAGTTGATAAACAAGTAATAAAAAACGTTTTTTGTTTAGCTTGACAGAAATATGTGCCACTGAGCTATCAGTATTTTTGGGATGAGAAGTCCTCAGAATCTAAAAACTTTCTGAGGGCTAATTTATCAATCTTCACTCAACTGTTTTTTGCTTTGTTTTGTTTTTCAATCAAAACTATGGACCATTTCATTTAAAGTTATGGACAACTTTTCCTGCTTGCTCCTATGTTTATCTGTTTGTAACTTTAGGAGGAAGGGTCCATTGTTCACTGTTCAGCTTATCAAGTGACACCCTGAACAATCAGCTATACCACCACATTTAGAACATGGTAGCTGAGTTTTTGCTGTTGCAGTTAATGGGTTAATCATGACTCACAATGATTCATATAATAAAGAAAAAAGAAGCTGAATAACAGGTCTGTTTAGTTACTCAATAGAGACCATCACATAACCAATGTCTTATGGCAGCATGCCATGTTGGGGGTGATCAATTGCAAAATAGGGAAAAGACAGCAGACCAACGAATAAGTAACTTCTCTCACCTCGGGCAGTGATCACAAAAAACGCAAGCTGGACACGAACTAGGGACCAGTTCAGCATGAACATAGAATGAACCCTATACTAAAAAACTATAGAGGGAGGGGTTCTAGACATAAGGAGTAAATTTTTACATTTTCAGCCCTCTAGCTCTGATGATAAGACCTGTACCACGTACATGCATACATAGCCAGCCACACCAAGTTTTTTGGTTGACGGTCTCCAAGATTTTTACAGCTACAAACCTGTCAGGTATTTTTAGTAACTCTAACCTAAAAGAGTTAATTTAGCCTCACGGTCTGGCTTGTATTCTGATGTACAACAAGTGTCCACTAGCTTAAGTCATAAATAATATATCATTTGCCCTGTACAAGGGGTAATGTTGGTGTCATTACTTGATGTAGAAACAGAGTTGACCAACATATGACCTAATCCAGGCATAGGCAACTTTTTTGATCTAGTGGGCCATAGAAGATATTCTTCATCTTTATTTGGTCCACACAATCAATTTAGAAATGTAAATTGTATTAGAGAAAGCATACTTAATTCCTATTCGACAAACTCGTGAATTATAATTATCATATTAATGATTAGTGAAGCTAAAGCAGAAGTAATTTTACAAAATGAGTTATGAAATTGACTTTCTGAGAAAAAATAGGATTTTAAATTAAATAAGTGTCTAGATTGGCACGGGCCACAAAAATGTTCCTGAGGGGCCAAATCTATATCACTGTGCAACATATTTTCATTTCTTATTGTTCCTGGGTAATGAGTGTTATTAAAAACCATCAACTAAAACTGTCAACATAACTTTCTCGAGTTGGTCTGGTTAGCTTGTTGGCTGGCTGGTTGGCCATGCATATATCACGTGTACAGGTCAAAACAATAGAGCTAGAGGGCTGAAAATTTAAACATTTGCTCCTTAGAAAAACATTTTTTTTGTTTTTTGAAAATTCCCCCGTAAATAAATTAGCGATGAGCTCAATTGGCAATGCAAATTTATACTAAATTGGTTACTTACTTAGTGTCCAGTAGTATTCACACTTATTTTTTTAAAATTCAGATTTTTTTTAGGGCATCACCCAACAGTGAGAGAAATAATATTCATCGATCACCCCCAACATGACATGCTGCCAAAAGATGTTGGTCGCATGATAGGTTCTATTGAGTGATTAATCAGATCTGTTTCTTAATTGATTATGCTTTGAAAGTATAGAAAATGTTGCTTATTCCCTCCAAACCTTGCTTTTGAGACCAGGACGATGATGATTTGAACTTTACTCATTTCCAATTGGACAACGAGCGAATTTGCATATTTTTACTCACAGAAAGTAAGAAAACAACAACATATGAATATCACTGTCCTGGTCACAAAAGCAATATTTGAAGGGAATAGAAGCTATTTTCAATACTTCAAACACATAAACAATCAGAAAATAACCATCACTACCCAGGAACAAAAATATCATTCTGCCTGTTCCTACCTTCTCCCCTCATTCAATTGTTACACTTCCAGTAATTACATGAAAAAAATTTGAGCAACAAAGCTACGATACAATCATATTCAGTTAAAAGACCAGCATCATTCCAGGCATTTTATATCGATTTATAATTTTTAAATCCTCTAAGAGGATCAATTTTATCCGAACTCAAGAAAGTTGTTATTTACCCCAACCGTGGAATATTGAAAACCATGTTGCTATAACGATCTACCCTCTTATCTTAACTTCGAACAATTGTTACCCACAAAAGAGCAATGTATTGATAACATGTCTTTTCATAACAGGAGTTTGTATTGATATAACAGCTTCCTATACCACTGACTGTGTGCCATGCAAATATTCAATAAGTATATTATCAGGCCTGTGCAAAGCCGCTGATAGGCACATGCTCGATGAGAAATGTAGGCCCAGTCTTGAACTGTTCCTCAAGTATTTTTGCAAACATTGCTGAATATACATATATCATTTATTTAGAGATATGTGCATAGTATAAAAGAACGAGAACAATTGATAAATAAAGGTAATGCCAGACAATTCTATACGAATATGTTTCGTGCGGCAGTGATCACAATGAAAAAAGTCAAAATTTTCAAGAAAACAAACACGAATGCTGCCAGACACAAACTAAGGGATCAATTCAACAGAGACTTATATGGCAAATTGGACCACCCACTGAAAACCTATTTAGGGGGAGAAATCTTCGAAGAACACAAAAACTGTTTTTCTAGATATGATAAAGAATAATGTTGAAATTTTCAAGTCTCTAGCTCGATCAGCGTGACCTGTATACATAGACATCGATAGATAGATAGCCAGCTAAACCAACTTGAAAACTAAAGAAACTCATATTAACAGTTTTGATAGCCATTTTTTTAATATATATATATATATATATATATATATATATATATATATATTTATAATGTGTACTGTAAAGATATACATATATATATATGGACACACATTGCATTCAACAGAAGTTGATTTTCTTTAAAAAATGAAAATGCACTTTTCTAGTTTTACTTTTACCAAATCTTTTTCACTTTCTCAAAATATTTTGTATCGACTGTGGAATATGCTTACATTAAAAATCTGCAGTAATTTTATAATTTCCAATTTTTCACCAACCAAGCCTCACTGGATTTTCAATTGAGTTTAATGAATATAAATTGAATCATTACAACTTTGTAAGTTCTCATCAAATCCTAACAACTTCATGAATTTTTTCAAGAGACTACAGAGATAATTTGATGATAAAACTTCAGTGAGAGTTAAAAACTGTCAACCAAAAGTGTCAACATAGGTTTCTTCAGTTTTTGAGCAGGTTTGGCTGGCTACGTATGCATGTATGGTTCACGCAAAAAGGTAGCACGAATGAAGCTTGAAGGCTGAATATTTAAACCTTATTATGTTTAAGAAAAACTGTTTCTTGTTTTTTTTTTTAAATTCCTCCTTTGAATAGGTTTTTAGTGGGGGATTCAATTTGCAATCCAAGTCCATGATAGATTGATCCCTTAATATGTGTCTGGTAGCATTAAAACTTGCTTTTTGAAAATTCAGACTCTTTTAGTGATCACTGCCCAATAAAAGGTGAGAGAAATAACTTGAAAATTGATCAACTCGATTTCCAATTTTTAAACAGTATGCTGCCAAAAGACATTCATCATGCAACAGTTTCTATTGAATAACCAACAAGACCAAGGTCTTTTTTTGAGGAGGGGTTCATTTTTATTTTTCTGTCTCTAATATTAGGGTTGCAATACGTCCATATTTATCTCGGACACGTCCTCCGTTTAGGTCTCAAAATAAATCTTCATCCGATAAGAATTTTGAGAACTCTTCGAAAATGAACAAAATTAATTATCATGTCTGCTTCAAGGTTACACAGTGTGTGCCAGGCAGGGGTACGGATGTCCAGATATGGCAACCTTAACAATTACGAGATAAAATTTCAGAGATCTTGCCAGGTTGATTATGCTTTCATTTCCATAATTATACCGCACTTTAATTTTATACTTGAAGAGACACATTTAGAAACTGTTACCATAAATGTAAAACATAAGTGTCCTTTAGTTTTTAAGTTGGTCTAGCTGTCAGGCTATGCATACATACATGTGTGTGTGTAATGTGTACAGGCCACCATGGGTATCCACTGCTGCTCTTCCGGGGGCAGGTCACAAAAGGAGATATTCAGCGAAGGCTCACGCTTCATTTCCATAAGATCCTCAATGTCTGGTGATCGCTAAATTGGGTTATGTATGATGAATGTTCACTGAGATAAAATCGACAGAAAATAAAATACAGTTCATATGTTTGGTGAAGATCCAAGAAGAATCCAGTTTCTTTTAGTTGATTAGCTGGTGGTCTTTAAATTGTCTGCATGTGACAATGATTTTGTTCTTTGTTTAGTGCAGCAATTAAAATAATTTATAGATTCTGGAATTTCTACTCTTCGCAGATGTCTTTTTGAATTGATTTCTTTTATTACTTATTGTAAATGGATAAAGGTGTAGTACCTTTCCAGGGGCAATGCCGATGCAGGCTACTTCAATAGATGGAGGGCTTAGAATTTCAACATTAACTCCTCACCATGTCGAGGAAAAACGTTTTGTTTTTTTTTTAATTCTAAAAATCCCCACCTGCCGAAAAGGTTTTTAGTGGGTGGTTCAATTTGCAATGTAAGTTTATGCTAAACAAATCCCTTAGTTTGTAATATGGCAGCATTCACGCTTGTTTTTTTAAAATTCGGACTCTCTTAGTGATCACTACCAAACAAAAGATGAGAGAAGTAGTAATTCATCCATTGATTACGTCTTTTTCCGATTTTTGAATTGATCCACCTTCAATCTGGCATGCTATCATAAAATGTTGGTCACATGACAGTTTCTATTGAGCGACTAACCAGACCTGTTTTTCTTTTCTTTTTTTTTTCCTCTTCTTTTTGGACATGTCAGGCAATTTTTCTGTCTGGATATTGATTCATGACTTTTTAACTCCAATACACAAAATTTCTTGTAGAAATAATGAGAACTGATTGAAGAGTTAGCTTTATATGTTTTTACATCTATATCATATCAAACAACACGTCTACACAAGTCAGAGAAAGACGAGAGGATATGAGTGAGTGTCAAAAAATCTCACCCAATACTCAGGATTGACTGTAACAAATGTCCATTTTTTTTTTTGTTATTTATTAAGATTTTTTTTAGTATTTCTTGCAAAAATGTTCATCAATTTATTATACCAAAGGAATATCAATGCTGTCACCTGAAGCTTAACCTGTTTGATGCAATGGATGAAATAACTTCTCTTACAATGATGTATTATTCTTTTACAAGAATGGCTGTATCCACAGAAAAAATTGGTTTATTTTTATCAAATGAACCTTCTGGTTGAGTCTTATTAGCTTAATTGGTAGAGCAGGCTGGGTCTAACCATGATCCCTTAGGGAACAGGGGTTCAAATTCCACCTAAGGCTTCTTCTCCATTTCTGATCAATGCTATTTGCTCACTGCCGAAGGGTTATCAAAATAAGTGAAAATTGAGTTGAAAAGGAATTAATAGATTATTATGAAAGTAAAAAGTAGTCGAAAAAATTTGAAAACAAAAAAAATGACATATTCACTTTGGTCACATGACAACAAGTGAATGTTTTGCACAACTTTTTGTGCATGTGCTGATAACTTTTTTCTTTATAAATAGGTCAAGTATTTAACCGCTTCACTGCAATAGACTTGATAACTTGCCTTAGTAACCGGTGAGTCCGATGCAAAGGGTAAGAAAAACCCTGCATGGGAGCGGCAATGTTGAAAATAGAAAATATACTTGGCAACGAACACGTTAATTTCTTCCATCAATTCAGTGGTCTCCCACCTTTTTAGATCATCAAACCCTTGGTCCCTCATTGACCCCCAGGCAGGACTGTTAAAAAATATCAATTGCACCAATGCTTCATCCAAAAATCTACCGAATTTACCCCCAAAGTATCAAATCCATAATATATAATTATCAATTGAAATGAGGAGATTAACAAGTAACAATAGTGAAGTATAAAGTAAACAAGAATATGTCAAAGGATGTCAATGGTACCAAATCTTTCTGAAAAGTATCAAATCCATAATACTTAATTATTCATCAGAATTGGGAGATTAACAGATAACAATAACAAAATACGAAATAAACAAAAATAGCAAAATAAAAAGTAAACAAGAATATATGTCAAAAGATGTCAAGTGTAACAAATACTCGATAGATCCAATCCAGCATTTATCAACCCCCTTTCAACACACAAGCATTTATGGACCCCTTGTATAGTTTTATCAGCCCCTTAGGGTTATTATCGACCACTTTGGCAACCCCTGCTTCAAGTAGAAGATCGGTAAAATCTACAAAAAACATTGAGTATATCCCAACTCTGCCAGTCATTCAATATAAACTTCAGTTGGCCAATGAAAAGCTAAGTGATTACCCAAGGCCGGATGAGAAATATAGGTCCCTTAAACTGCTTATAAAGTACTTTTGTAATTAGTGCTAAATACATATGGTTTATGATTTAAAAAAATTGAAATGGAAAGCAATTTTAAGGGCTGATTTTAAATTACTAGTAGTGGTGCACACTGGTAGACAGACAACCAAATTTATACTTATACTAGCAGAGAACCTGTCAAAAATGGAGAGTAAGGTTTTTGCTGTATTATGGTAACAAACCAACAAATATACAGAATTTGGATCTTTAGATGATTTCAAACCAAAAGTTACTGAGAAAAAGCAGAGACCATGTCAGTTTTAGTGTTTGCAGTTTAGTTTTTGTCTTTTATATATTTTTAAATTTGCAGCGATAGGAAGATGAATTATACTGCTGAATTTTACAAAGATCGAGCGTTGCATTATATTCGATGTTTCATTGTACTTAAGGTTGATACTGTTATCATCATCATCATCATCGGTCTTTTGACATCCGTCATTGGACATGGACCTTCCCCAGGATTCGCCACACTTCTCTATCATGGGCGTCACGGAGCCAGTACTTTCTGTATTTGTCTAGCTCGTCTCTCCATCTAATATTCTGCCGGCCTCAGTTCCGCATGTGATCTTGGAAGATCCATGTTGTGAGTCACGCTGTCCATCGGTTGTCTACTATTCGTGCAACATAGCCAGCCCACTGCCATTTGAGCTTTTTAATGGATTCTATGATGACTCTGACTCCTGTCTTCTTCTGGATGTACTGTGCTGTCTAGTGGCCTCTCCATGTGAGGCTCAGCATAATTCTTTATGTGCATATTGCATGGTCCTCAATTTGTGGATCTGTCTCTTGGTTAGGTTCCATGTTTCAGCTCCATAAGTGACTATTGGGAGGATGCATTGGTTATACACCCTTCTTTTTAGGATTAATGAGATCTTAAAAGAATAGATATTTTGCAATTGTAGCTCATCGTATGGTTTTTCAATCCATCAATAATCTGCTTGTCAGAGTGATCCAAGATTTCAGGTGACATATGTTCGTTATTTTTTTCAATTAGGCCATCTGTCTAGCGACTTTTGCTGCTTTGATATGCACTTTACCGACCCAATCTGACTGACTGACTGACTATACCCTAGGTTTGAAATTTTAATACACCTAATCTCTGTGATCATAGATCACGTGTACGTCATAAGTCGACAATAGTCTACATCGGATGATTGAATTGCGGTCACAGGAGTGTTTCTGAATTTCATTTTGAATAGCGGAACAGGAGAACTGACATCTGCACCATAAATTGATGATGGAATTTATATAGATAGATAAAGACGTACATAAAACAACAAAGTATAGCACTGGAAAGAGCCACAGAAAATGCAATAGTATCTGCCTCAATCAGGAGGGAAGGCCCTCCCCCCTCAATGTTGTAAACCCACACCCACTGATCTACCTAACCACTAGTATACCGATGAGGGCGGCCCATCCCGGGTAACACCGTGATGTCTTGGCAGCATGAAAATTCAACATTTACTGTTACTTTTAGCGCTATCATTCAGCAATTTAGCCAATCTTTAGCTATTTTCTAGCAATTTTAGGTTAATACAGCCACTTTAAACAATTAAAACTGGCTGTAAAAACGCTAACTATTTTTTTGTGTTTTGGCGTTTATCAACATTTTTCTTGAGGTGGATTAAGCAAAAAAAAATTGAGTTGGCAACACGGTATGACACCCAGAGTTACCGCCCCAGGTGACACCAACCCTAAGGACGCCATTGTACTTACACCCATACCTACACCCAATCTATTCAGGCCTAAACTTCAGTTATAAAACTCCTACAAGCCTTCTACATTTGTAATCTCAACATTGTTCTGAATTACATACTTTAACCCTTCCAAGACTCCTGGGCCATATATATCCCAAGGTTTCTATGACTGATGGGATATATATACGTATAATAGATCTCTTTTAGAAATCTACAGGGACATTTTAATTTGGTTCCATGAAAAATGCTCACAAGATAAAAGCCCGCATGAAAATTCCCCTAAGTCATAAATACTCCTAGGAAAAAAGATCCCACTAATAGAATAGAATTAGATTTCATTTTAATATGAGAAAGCAATATAACATTGAACAAAATTACTTACATATGAAATATCGAAATACATTAAAAATGCAAATATTTTGGAATTTTTTTCATAGCAAAATTTCTGATTATGTCATCAGTGTCTATCTTATTTCAAATCATATATTCTTATTTATGAATTTAGGTAATAATGGCACGTATAATAAAGGCACAAATGTAAAAATAGGAAAAAGAATAGCACAACTGGAATAAATAGTTTATTGAAAATTTAGCCGGAAATAATGAAACATTGTTCAGATGTAATTGAATTATCATTATGGAAAATAGTTTCTGTACATAGAATAAACTCTGATAAATTCTTGTTTTAATAGTTACGTTTTTGTTTTGAAAACAACCTTAAGGTACAATCGAAATTATTAAACAATGCCTGATAGCTTCATTTTAATTTCATTATTGTTGAAAAGGAGCTAGATCTAGATCCAAAATAGCTAAATTGGTGTCATTGCGGCTATATTGATGCCAATGGTATTGCTCAATTTTATACTGTGTATGAGAATATATAGATAAATTCAAATCAATTATGTTTGAACAATGCTATTACATGATTTTCAGTCGATATTTATTTTTGATAAACCATTTATTTTTATGAGCACAAATAAATCACAGCTTTTTATGAATGTTTCAATGTCACTGTAGGTTGGGACATTTAGCAGGTAGATTTTTGGATTGAATTCATCTGTCGGCAAATTTTCTTTATCAATAAGTTAAGCCTATCATTGTGGACAGGTAATATGTAATTCCATTCATTTTTTCCTTTTAGAATTCAAATAAAACATATTTTCACAGTCGAACAAAACTATTTTAATTTCATAACAGAACGAAATGAAAATATGAATTTATGTAAATTACATGATGGGCAAATTATGTTTTGATGTTTTCTTTCAACATTAAAAGCTGTCTGGGCCGGGAACTGGAGGACTTAATTAATTCAAAAGGAAGCAAAATCTTAATAAGAGGTCATCTAAAAACCTAATTTATTAGTCAAATATTGAAAGTTGAAGCATCCAATCTTTCGAATACAGAAAGATGATAAATTTCAATATTTATTTCAAATAAACTTTGGAAACGTAATTTACGATATTTTTATTAAATTTTTTTTTTGTATTTGCTCATATTTATGATAAAATTTTGGTTGAATAAGAAATAAATCTAATGAAACATCTTTTCATGGTCAAATGTTGAAATTTAGAAGTTGAAAGTAATATTTAGCATCTTCTGGACATCTTTGTTCAAAATGAATGTTGAAATCTATCATCTTTTATTGTTGGCTGTTGAAATGTAAGATTCCGTCATCTGAGCTTTTAGTTGTAGGGAATTTTGGTGTGGTCTTCCGTCATGTGAACATATAAGTTAGTCTTGAAAGGGTCAATTCGGAGACAACTTCAAACCACAGCCATTATTTGCTCCTTTGTTAACTAATGAGCTTCATTAATTTTGAATAATTTTGAATATAACAGGTCTGGTTAGTCATTCAATAGAAAATTTATTTTGGTATCATGCCATATTGGGGGTGATCAATTGAAAAATTGAAAAAAGGGGTGATCAATGAATGTTACTTCTTCCGCCTTTTGTTAGGCAGTGATTGCTAAAAGAGTCCAAATTTTAAAAAAACAAAAACAAACGTACATGCTACCAGAGACAAAGGAAATAAGGGATCAATTTAACTGATTGAACTTCCATCTTGATACCTGGGAGGGGGGATTTCAAAAACAAAAAATTGTTTTTTCTAGACATAATACGGAATAGATGTTCAAATTTCCTGCACAATAGCGCCATTGATATTGCCTGTATGAATGATACATACATAGCCAGTTAGTCAGTCAGTCGGACCAGCTCAAAAACTGTAGAAACCAATTTAGACAGTTTTGGTGACAGTTTAGGGTGATGGTTTCTAGTAGGCATTATTCAGCGCTCAGGGATTATTTATACCATTTACCATAGAAAATATTTACCAAAGAAATAAATAAAACTGTATGTAAAAACTTCACTGGCGTATAGAGCTGAAAAGATTTCTAAGTGCAATATAGAATTCAAAATGCTCTAGGGGTTTAAAAAAAAAAAAAATGAAATTTTTCCAAGAACACAGATGGAGATATTTAATACTTTAAAGATGGCAGTGATGTAGCATTTAGTCTTTGAATTGGAATAAATCTGTTGGGTCTTTAGATTTTTGCAGAGTGCACCGTACCAAAGCGAGATTTTTAATCTGACGAATCAATAGAATTATTGCACAGCATTTTTGAAAAAGACAAACTTTTTTTTTTTTCCTTCTCGATTTTGTATTATTGCATTCAAAGCATAAAGGAGAAGTATAACAACGTGAACATGCAAACTAGAAACATTAGATAAATCAATTCCTTTCATACAGGGGCATAGCTGAAAGGGGGGGTAAATGCCCCCTGGCCCCTAATCGAGGGGGGTGCCCAAAAGCTTTATAAATAGTGGTTCACCTACTGTATTTCTACTGACAAAACTCCGTAAATGCTGGAGGAAGCCCTTCAAGGAGCCAAGTCCCTAAATCCCTCCGAATCTCTGGATATGCCTCTGTTTTTATATTTGATTCAATAGTAGTAGAGAAATTTATACACAGGTCCCCCAAAATAACAACCATGTGCCAATGATTTTGTAAGGAGGCTAGTAAACAGGTAACCGATAATAGTGGTTCAAGTGAGAAGGAAAGAGGAGGAGGCTATTTGAAAATGTGACCCCCCCCTCAAGGTTTTCCTTAATTTCCTGTTATGAAAAGCCTTGCCCCCAGGGATTTTCAGTATATGTACAAGCGAGTCAGGAAAGGGATTAATTTTCTTGTATATACGCCTATATCAGTCCTTCTGCAAGCTGTCAATGCATGTCCAGGCACTCCAAGATGCTAAATTTCAACATTCAAGCCCATAACTAGGTTAAATTTTCATGTTCAACCTCTGAAAAAAGTTTTCATTCTAACATTAAGAGTTGTATGGAGGTCCATCTCAGCACGAAGAGATATCAACTTCCAACATTTGGGTATGCAGAGATGAAGGTGTCACAATTTTGTATTTTATTTCAACGTTAAAAGTTCTCCACGCTCTAAAAAATATTAAATTCCAATGTCCAGGCACTGAAATATGCTAAATTTCAACATCTGTGCTATTCAAAACCTGTTTCAGTGGTTAGATATTGAAATATCCATTTACCCAGGCACTAAAAGAACAGACTTCAAAAACATAATACAGTAAACCCTTGCACTAACAAACCAGTTGGTGGAAGGGGATAGTCGTTGAGGCTGAAAGTTCGTTATATGTGGTGGTTGCTCCTTGTTAAACAAAAAAAAGAGTAAACAAACATAAATTCAAAGATGGTTCGATTCCCCTTCATTTTACTTATATATATTCTATCATATTTATAAATCATGACCCTATCTCTTCATTACAATGGATTAAAATCGAAGTTGCGTATTTTACATCACTAACAATTGTTTCAAAAACTTGAATGATCTTCTCATTAACTATGTTAATTTGAAGGTCACAAAGTTCCGAAAACACTCAAATGCAATTCGGTTTTACAAAGATTTGATGAAATAAAATGCAAATACATATTTTTCATCAACGACTATTGTTTTAAAAACTCAAATCTTATCAATTTCAATTATTCAAAGCTTGTTGAAGCTGAAATTTGTTGAAGCGAGGGTTTACTATAATTAGAAATATCCAATACTTTTGCGAGTCATTGTAGTTTTTGTATATACCTATCTATTTCGCTGTCCCAGTATAGCAATAATTCTCTGTCTTTGAGATATCTTTAGTTTCTCATTTGTGGAATTTTTAATCTTTTTAGTTGATACCATAAAAAACCTTTTCCAAATAATAATTTTTTGTTGTTATCAGCGAGATCAGATCTGCTATGCAACCTTATTTAGAAACTGTCAACATAGGTCAGGCAGCCAGACCAACTTAAAAACTGAAGAAACTTATCTATCTATTAATCTATGATTGCATGTACAGGCTACTTGAATGGATCCAGAGGGCAGAAAATTTGAACATTTACTCATGTCTAAAAAAAAAAGTTTGTTCGAAACTCTCCCCTATATACCCTTATGAAGGGGGAGGGGGGGTACGGGTTCAATTTACAATGTAAGTTTATGCTAAATCGCTCTCTTAGTTTATTTCCAGTAACAATGACATGTGTTTTTTGAAAATTCAGACTTTGTGATGATCGTTGTCCAATGATCACCCCTTTTAACAATCTTTCAATTGATCACCCTGACAAGGCCAAAAGATGTTGGTCTCATGATGGTTTCTATCGAATGATTAACTAAACCTTTTTTCTAATATCTTTCACGAATGACTCCCTTCCCCGTGAATCAATCTTCTAAAATCTTTTTTTTTTGAGTTTTATCCTTTCATGTAGTTTTTCCATTTAATCCAATATTCTCAGAGGTTTCCAATTTATCGATTGCCTCGGAATATAGGGTGTTTTAAAAAAGATGCAACCCTCTTTTTGACAACTTGTATTTCAACTATTTCAAATCTAAAATCTTTTTTCTAAACACATGAATTACAACAGGCTTGGTTCAATCTCCGTTCTCTTTTTTTCTATTTCGAATGAGGACGATTACTGCAACTTTCGTATGTAAGAATAGATAAATTTGTAGGCATATAAATCATCAATTTAGCTCAGTTGGTCAGACAGCAACCTACCAATCACTGGTTCGTGATTTCAAATTATGTAGAGAAATGTAAATTTCATATCTAGTTTTGGTTAAATGCGACATGATAGTCAGTGGAGAGTTTATTTCTCTAAATTTGGTGAAGGTTGTTCTTGTTGAGGAAACACAAAATCAAAGCTCACAGGAATTTGACATAAGATTACTAAAAGATGCTAATTTAAATCTATAGTAGATGTTGAATGCGATTTCCTTTGATTTGGATGCAGGTTCATACCTGTTTCATTACATTGGAAAATAACACAGTCAACAAAACACAAACTGGATGCTGGAATGAGGCTAGTGCTTGATGCAATTATTTCAACTTCTAAATACCGTTGTCTCTGAGTTGAGAGTTACTATGTGACTAATATTGTAGCATAAAAATTACATACACCTAAATTCTATCCTCTCATTTTTAGCATAGCATCCATGATTGAATGATTTGCAGGCATTACTTCTACAGTCCTTGGTAATTTTTTTCTCCAATTGAAGGGAGACGTAGCCATTAAAAAATATCAACATAGGTTTCTTTGGTTTTCAAGTTGGTTCTGGATGGATGGATGGCAATTTACCACATGTACAGGCCATACCAATGGACCTAGGAGGCTGAAAATTTAAACATTTACCAATTGTGTCTATCAAAAATGGTGTTTCTGTTTGTTTTGTTTTTAAATTCTCCAACTAAATAGGCTTTTGGTGGGGGGGGTTCAATTTTCAAAATTTTCAATGTAAGTTTATTATAAATTGATCTCTTCATGCTTGTTTTTTTGAAAATTGAGGCTTTCTAGTGATCATTACCCAACAAAAGGCAAGAGAAGTAAGTTATTTAATAGTAACGCCTTTTCCAATTTTTCAATTGGTTGCCCCGTGATGGTTTCTACTGGGTGACGAACCAGACAGATTTTTTTGTAAGGTTTGATAAATAATTCAAAATATGAGAATGATCGGCCAAATTTGCATCGAAATTTTGATTTAATTTCCATTATTCCTTATTCAATAGACTTTGATAGTTGGAATACATCCTTTTCTTTTTCTTTTGATACATTTTCATTATCAAAACCTATTTTAGTTCTTAGAAATCTTGAATATTTATTCCAGACTTCTGGAAAACACGAAAAGATCGTACTCTCTAATGTCTTTTGTTCATCAGAATCAAATCAATTTTCCCCACAAAATTCAAAGAAACCAATTAAAAAAAAAATCCCTATTATAATGGAGATGTTTATATATATATATATATATATATATATATATATATATATATATATATATATATATATATGTATATCCCAAAATTCATAACTCCCACATTCTGGAAAGTGGCCAGAAAACAGGGAGACAACCAATAAGAGGAGGGGAAGGGAGTGAGTGCATATGTATGTTTCACCTCCTCCAAATGACTAAAATGAAACAAATGTGTCGTTGACTCTGTTCTTCCAACACACTAATCCTATTAACCTTGTCAAGACACTGAATTCATGTGACAAATTTTGACTTATTCCGTGAATTTGAAAAAAATTTCAAATGTCATTCAAGGGCTTATGTTTGTCACAACCCAAAGACATGTTTAATTTTTTATCATTTTTATTAGCTGAATATCCCGTCTGTAGGGCTGGTTTTCAGTTAGTTGATTTGAATGTTATGCTGGATTTCTATATGTTTGATGATCGCCATTCCAAAACATTCAGCCTTGTTTTTTGGGATGGCCAGTCAGAAGGACAACTGTCAGAAGGCTTCAGACCAGAATGTCAACATTGTTATATGATTATTTAATCTAATTTGTACTAATTATTTAATTCAATTTGGTATTTTTTTTGTAAATTTGAATGAATAAATATTTTATTGTGACTTAATCTTTTTTTATCACATACCATTATGCTACAGAAAGTCGATGCATTAGTATTAATTATTCTTTTAAATTTAAATAATAAAAGAATACTTTCATATGAAATTAGTAATTTTTGGACTATTCTTTCACAAATAAATAATAAATATTAATCTTTGCTTTGAAATGGTTCAAAAAATCAAACGAAGTCTCCAAAAAGTATAATTTTTAAATCAAATGATATAATTATTTCTTTATCAGATTTTTTTACCATAAAATAGTAGAATGAATAAAAGGTTTTAATTTAATTGAACACATATCACTAATTTTAGTGGTAAAAAATTTTCCTAAAATATTACTGATTTCATTTAAAAGTATTAATTATTTAGTTTTTTAAATTAAAAAAGAATAATAATTAATTATTCATCCTGTGATATTTGGGACAAAATAAAAAACAAAATCACAATAAAACATTTATTCATTCAGATTTACAAAAAAATATCATATCAAATTACTAAATTACAAATTCAATTAAAATATTTGTTTGACGATGTTGACATTCGGGTCTGATATCTTTTGACTGAAGGCAATTGTAACTAGTCAATACTACACTGTTGTCTTTTTCACTGATGCCTTTTGTCTTGATTCTTCTTGACCTGGATTCGATTTTTGAAAATTCAAAAATTTTCATCCCTTTTCCAATGTCGTAATTGATCACTCCAACACAGCATGCCACCAGATGTTGATCATGTGACTGTCTCTATTGAGTGACTAACCAGACCATTTCTCTTTTTATTTTAGTAAAGTAAAAATTACCTGATTTGTTTTAAATGTATTTGTATTTTATACAGCATGCAGAGGCAGTCATCATAAGATCAAAAATCTAAATTTTGACTTCTTTTATTCATTATTCATTGAATACAATGTCTCCATACCCGAGATCTCAAAGAATATAACTTTTTTACACCATTCTACTTCAAAGATAAAATTCAATTAACTCGTATCCTCTTGAAAATTTAATTTGAAAGTTCCCAGAATTGTTCCTTTAATTTATTAATTATGCCATGATGGCGAAATTCATCAAGCCAATTTTTTAAACTATAGACACTATTTTTGTCTCGACATATTCTGGTAATTCATTCCAGTGATTTATTACTGTTTCTCCAAAGAAAAAAATATGGGTTTGACAATTTTCCTGGTTTACAAATTAAATTGTTTGTTCAGAGAGTTGTGAGATTTTTTAAAATTTATAACAAGCAACAAAATGGCAGTTTTCATTTTTCCTGAAGGGATTTCTTCAGCAAGCAGATATTTTTATTATTAATTAATACATTAGCAATCTTATTGATTTTAGGAAACTTCCATTGTTTCCAGTACTTCCTGACAAATGAATTTTGATGATTCTTCAAGATCATCTTTTGTTAAATAGGATTTTTTTTCATCAGTTTTATAAGTATTTCAAAAAAATTCACCATCTTCTTTTGAAAATTTCAGAAACACAATTTGGACTAGAGCTAAAATTAACTGCTTTTGAAAATTTCAGAAACACTATTGGTTTTTTCCAAGACGAGTCATGTGTTTTATTTAGAATTTCAGAACTGGAATTAAAAGACATTAAAATGGTAGATAAATAATCATGATATTTGCTGACAAAGTATATGTGGCTGCAAAGATATAAATAAAACCAAACCAGGAATCATTTCTATAACATTTATTAAGTGAAGCATCAAAATCTGAGAAAAAAATTATACATGGTTAGATAAATTTTCCAAATTGCTTCTTCTCGATTTTTGTATTTATGAAAAGAGAGAAAGAGCCCCAAAGTCTCACATGGAAATTTTTGTTGGCCAAGTCTTGGCATGTCTGGTGCGTGAGATTTTGACAAGGCTGAGAGTTCCAGTATGAGAATTTTTAGCTTGCCAACCATAAAATCAGCCCAGAGAGCCCAATCTTGGCAGCCTGCAGTGTCACGTTGATAAAACAGAGCTAAATTAGATAAACCATATGAAGAAAGAAATGTAAGGAAAGGTCAACTAGCATCCAGGAAACATGGTGTTTACAGGGTTGCCAAATTAGCCATTTTTTTGCTAGATCTAGCTAATTTTTTCCACTATAACTGTTGAAAATCTGCAATAACCAAAAATGCGGCTATTCTAAAAGAACAGTCAGTAATTTTAATAATAGTAAATACTTTTTATTATTAATTGGTTTTGGAGTCTTTATATATACATATAATTATAAATATATATGAACATGTTGTCTAAATTGAGTGATATATTAACCATGTAATGATGGGAGATCATTTTAAATACAGTCTAAATAATGTAACGCACTTTATAATACACATACATATGTATGTAACTTTAATAATAATGGTAGCAAGAAATGGAGAGATAGAGCCGATTTTAATAATTTTTAAAGTCAATTTTTGCTACGAATCCAAAACCGTGCTTGGAAACACAGGATGAAATGAGCCACAGTTAGGATCATACCCATGCCCTAAAGCCAGAGGGGATCCAGTAGACGCCTGACCAGTTTTAACCATTCAGCCACAAAGAGTACTTAGTAAAATGGAAGGTGATGTTAAACCTCAAACCTAACTCCTTACATCTGATTTCCACACTAGTTGGGGTTTACATTTGAGACCTACCAATCGTTTAATACAATAGTTTCCTTTTTTTTTCAAATTTATTCTTGGACAAAGTATTGAAACATTATTATTAATTTGACTACCTGAAATGGTTAAAAGCGGTCAGGAGTATATAGGACCCCAGCTGGCTAGAAGGTGAGAGTTCGATTCTCACTGTGCTCTTCATTTTCTGATCACACAGTTTAATTGCTGCCTTAGAATTACTGTCTGATTCAAAGTTGTGATGAAAAACAACTGACATTTAAGATGAGAGTAAAACCTTGTCAAGATTAATAAAGTTTATAGCTTGCCAACCCTCAAATCAGCTCATCTGAACCTAATCTTGGCACTCTGCACTCTGGACTGTCACATCAATAAATTAAAGATGAACCGAATTTCAACAAGTATCAATCCATTCAGGGTACATGGTATAATGAAATAAGCTATGTTGGCACCCTTGGCTATGGGGATCAAGTTCTGTTCTTCCACTGAATTGACACCCATTGTTGACTGAAAGGATGACCTAATCTTGTTACATCTGGTTTATTTCCCCAAACACCAAATGGCATATTTTATTGAAAAGTATGTTCAATCTTTATCTGGTGTCAGAAGATGATAACTATTTTACTGGCAGAAATACTGGCTGGCATTCATCCCTAGCTATCTATTTTGACCTATTTACCGGCTGGGGATTGCCTTCAAAGAGAGTAAATTCAGGACTTTCTCTAATCTTCCATTGTATTGCTAAAAAATACATTTGACTTCATATTTTCTATAAATAATTAGTACGATGGGATTATTTTCACGGACACACACTATTTCAACAATTTATGATAAAAAAAAAGCATCTCTTGTAAAATGTAAGTTATATTCTATTTATGTATAATGAGATGCAGTATTCAAGATATATTTATCAGATACAATACAAAGTGGGTATGGATAATTTCCAAAAAAATTTTACCTTGAAATAGATACCCGATTTTGAGAATGTGATAATTTTTTAAAATCCTTTCTCGATTCTATAAATCTTTTTTCCACAAATAAGTTACCTTAAATTTTTGTCTAAAGAAAAAGGAAAAACATTTTTGATAATTACCAGGTAGATTTTGACCATTAATGTTTCCTATAATCACCTAAAAATCAATAATAATGCCATTGTTGATGACAGTAAAAAAATTGGGGGGGGGGGACATGAAATTTAGTCGTCAAAAATCTACCAAAAATGATTTAATAAAATCTTCAAAAATTATCTTTTTAGAACCAATTTAGAAAAAAAAAATTATTTTCCAAATTCAAATTAGGAATTTTTTTTCATATGATTCTCACGCCACCTCTAATTATTTGCATTTATTATATTTATATTAACTAGTTTTCATTGACTATCACACATTTGAGAGATAAATCCCTTGAGATATCTATTATGTTCACTATTTTTCTATTCAATATCTTTAAAAAAAAGATGTTTTTTTTGATGCAGATGATACAACATACTTTTTTCTTGCACAACACAGCTGTGGCACATTTTTGTGTTGTATATTTCATCGCATGTCTGCTCGGTCTCTGGTACTCAGCAAAAAATGCTCCGTGTGTTAACATGGATCATGAACATTGATAACACCTTTCGAAACATGCTGATTGATAAAAGCGTTTTTTTTTCATTTTTCATGAGTACAAAATATTGTACATTATGGCCCAGTTTGGTTTAAAAGTAGGTATTTTTGCTAAATTTATCTGAATTTGACAAAAACTCTTCTAATTCTGACTGAATTTTGTATCAAGTAATTTTGGATCACAATAAAACTTTTATTCATTTAAATTCACAAAAAATACTAAATTAAATTACTCAATAAGTACAGATTCTCTACAGTGTTATCCTCTAAATTGATGCCTTTTGACCTAACACATTTGTAACTTGCAGAAGTCAGTACTACACTGTTGTCATTTTGACTAATGCCATTTGTCTTGTTACCTTTCGACCATTATCCAACAAGCAAAACATGATTTTCATCCCTTTCTTATTTTTCATCTTGTGCGTGTGTATAGTAATACCACTTGCGTGTGTTATCAGTGGATGGTGAAAATCAAAATTGTGCTTCAACTTATTTCAGACTCTAAAAATCTTTTTGTCAATATTTTATTTAAATTCACCAAATATCAGTTTGTCCAGCACATAACTCAAGGATGGCAAGTGCTGTGGCCACCAAATTTTTTGTGATTTTTAATGGAGCACGGTTTTAGCATATTAAGTCTATGAAAATTCCCAACAAAAATTATAGTGTCGGGTCTGCATTCCTGTTCACCTACATAATAGTAATCTGATTTCCATTTATCATAATACTAAAATTCTGTTAATCTGTACAAGACTTCTGAGTAGCTGAATTGGTACATAGTAACCAGAAGTACCTATTTGGTGTACCAATAAAAGAATAACAATTTTGATCTTTTATTAGGGACAATTTAGGCCTTTTACAAGAACTAGCTGAAAATTCTATTCATAGGATGGGTTTTATGCTAGTATTGAGATATATCAAGAATATATAAGTAAACAATAGACCTGTTATAATGTGGAAGTCAGGGTTCATAATTTTTTACCATGTTTTAAGTGAGTCTGCATTGTAATGAATTTTCCATTTTTACGAACTTTAATCCAAGTTCAGACCCCCAATATCTTCAAGACTGTCACCTTGTAATTCATGCAGATATAGAAAGAGAAACCCCAGGGGGTGGGGGTGGGGTGAGGCTAATTTGGCAGGAAGACAGAAATAAATATGAATTTTTGTTAAAATCATGACATCCCACTCACCAGAAAATTACATTCTGACAAAACTTAGATATATATGTAGTGAGTGTCTAGAGTTGATAATACATAGTAATCTTATTTGTGACAGATGAAAGGGAAAAAGGACGATGAGTTTCATTTACCGACTGTGGGAATGTTTTTGTCAAATTCAATTCCTTTTTACAGTTGGTGCAACCTGATTCAGTAGGTCTCTTTCTATTATTGTACTTGGCTATCATTCTGAAAGTCTAATTCAACATTTTGAAAATTGAGGTCTATGCTTAAACCGGGTTGAAAGTAATTCCATATCATATCAAGCTGTTTTATAACAGGTCAACTGTATAATGAATAAGAGTCAAACCAGCAATCATATCTTTTATCAAATCAATGAAGGGAATTGAAAACATTTGCCCTGAGAAAATCCAATAATTGTGACATGCATTGAAATGAGTTATTCAATACACATTTTCATTTTCAAGAATTTCTAGATTAACATAAAAAAGGATTCTTCGACATATAAAGGAAAAAGACAAGAAATTAGGATTGAAAAGAAAAATAAATTCAAGCAGGGTTTAGAAGTATTGCAATGGCTTTACTAAAGTTATTTTCATGTACATCAGTAGCTATGAGGACATGGTGGCAAGACGACAGGTATCAGTCAAAAGGACCACACTGTAGAGCAAATATTTCAACTGAATTTATACAAATAAATTTAATCATTTTTTGTCAACTTAAACGAAGGAAAGTTTTATGATTTTATTAGATTAATTAGTATAAATTCAGTTAGAATACTTGTACGAGAGTGTTGTCTTTTTGACTGATGCCTTTTGATCGAACGCAACTGTAACTTGCAGTAGTCCATCATTGTAGTCAGGAATGGTAAGTTTGTGTCATGAAGTTAATACTTCCAATAAGTCATTATTGAAACTCTAAAAAAACAGATATTATAAAAAAAACAAATTGAAAAGTACTTAGGGAGCGTACACCTCCACTCACACTATTGTCACTAAAAAGTGAACAATCAGATTACAGATCCCAGACTATGCCATAACAAAAGCTTGTAATAATTATTCATCAGAGACATATCATCAATAGTTTGGAAAATAACTATAATGCAGTTTCTCATATTTATTCGTGATCCAAGACCTATACTTCCATAAAATGTCATTGAAATGCATCAGGAACTTTCGGAGATATTGTGTAAACAGACAAACATTGGTGAATACATAACTGCTATCCAATTTTGTTAGCAGAGGTAAAAACTAGCAGCTTTTTTGAGGTCGATATGTAGCAGATCCATGATCTCAAATTATTTGGGTTTCCTTGCGATTGGAATCAGTTGGTTGATTTGTGAAGTACCATGTGCAAATTATGTTTTGATAGGCACTTTTCCTTCCTTGATAAATTTGAGATGGGTAGATCTCCTGATAAGCACTTTATAAGGACAACAAGCGCAGATTAAACAAATATACACACACACACAGGTGTTTTTGTTCCATGTAATGGGGACCATCATCCTTAACTTCGAGGGATAGCCACAATGTTATCTATGAGTGGAGCATCATTTTAGTTAACTTTCATTTTCATTCATAAAGCAATGTAAAATGTAACTTTTAGTAATTCACCAAGCCGAAGAATTTCATTGACATTTCACGTATGAAACGGGGCCATTTATTCTTTATCATGAATATAACATTTCTTTAAAAAATAATGGAAGAAAACTTGCAGTATTATCTGAACTGAACCATGCAACGGACACAAGAGAGAATCAGGCTTGGCATGATCACATGGAAGGATCACAACACAGCACAATATATTAGAGAAAAAACGAGATTCAGAGATATCGCAGCATCCATTAGAAATCTCAAATGGCAATGGGCAGGCCATGTTGCAAGAACGTTAGACAACCACTGGACATCACATCTGATACGTGGATCCCCAAAAATAATATGTGAAACAGTGGCCAACAGAAAATAAAATGGCATGACGATTTAGACTCGTTCAGGAGATATTGACGATTTGTCTGTAATGGAGAGATCTAGCAAATTTTTGGGAGAATCGTGTCCAGTAGCAGTCATTAAAAGACTGCTGCTGATGATAACTTTGCTAATTTAACGCTTTTCACACAGATATGGTAGCATGAAAATTCAACATTTTGCTATCTTTTAGCCCATTTCCATGCAATTATAGCTAATTCCCAGCTACTTTTAGCTATCAGAAATGGCTATAGTGAGGCTGACTGTATCTTTTTTTTAAGCTAATTTAGCACAAAAAATCTTTTCAAGATGACAACAGTGGATTATTACCTAAATCAGCATTTATAAGTTCTTTGGTTTATCATTCATCTGGTCAGTGATATATTCAATAAATAATGTAGCGAGCTAAAAGGCCAGCCAGTAAGGCTAATTCAATGTCCTTGATGACCATAAGTAGGAAAGACCTACTGTAAACATATCAACCCTGGCTGAGTAGATGGTAGGGAAGTGAAGTGAGGTAGAGGGATGGAAGGTTTTCTATTATCTTATCTTTGGTTCTGACCTTCAACAAGTGACCTTGAGGGTCAGATCCCCACCCCACAAGTATTTTTGTTTGTTGAAAATACAATAAACAAGTCTGGTTATTCACTCAATAGAAAGAGGCAGAATTATTTTGATAGCATGACATATTGGGGGTGGGGGTCAATTAAAAAAATTGGAAAGGAGGTGATCAATGAGTAACTTTCTCTAGCCATTTGTTGGCTGGTGATCGCTGAACAGTTTGAATTTCGAAAAACGAGCATGAATGTTGCTGGACACAAGATTTAGCATAAACTTACACTGCAATTCGAAATTCTCCCAAGACATTAAAAAAAAAAATGGTTTTTGTAGACATGAATAAATCTTGAAATTTTAAGCTCTGTAGGTCCATCGGGGGGGTCTGAAAGTTTGATACATACATATTCAGCCACACCCACTTGAAAACTGAAGAAACTCAAGTTGAGAGTTTTGGTTAACTGATTCTAATAACTTTTATTTAATGTAGGTAAGAATGGCAGACTACCGATTGACAATGCAACTCACGACATGGATCCCCAGAGATCACATGCACAACCAAGGCCAGCAGAGTATTAAATGGAGAAATGAGCTAGACAAATTCAGAAAGTACTGGCTCCGCCACGCCCATGATAGAGAAGTGTGGCAAATTCTGGGGAAGGTCTATGTCCAACGACGGGCATTGAAAGACTGATGATGATGATGATTCAAAATCGAACTTGTTAATTCTTGGGGATTCTTTATGGCTTGCGATTCTGTCATTTCACAGCCAACAACAATTTATTCAGATCCATTTTTATCATCCAAATAAAAACCGATAACTTCTCTTCTACTCTTTCGTTTTTGCTATGAAAAGGCAGAAAATGTTATCAACACTATTGATGGTCCAAGCATAGGAAATGAGGTTTTTCTTTGACCAAGTTGCAGTATACGATTATGTACATCTGTGCTTTTCTTTTTATCAGAAACCGGCAACAAAAAAACTGTCAACATAGGTTTCTTCAGTTCTTAGGTTGGTCTGGCAATGTATGTAGGTATTCATAAATCATACATACAGCCTGTACCAATAGAGCTACTGGGGTAAAAATTTAAACATTTACTCCTTATTGTGTCAAGAGAAGAAAATGGATTTTGTTTTTGAACCACCCCCTCAAGTTTTTTAATGTAAGTTTATGCTAAATTGGACACTTAGTTGGCGTCTGGCAGCATTCACATTTTTTTGTTCTTTTTAATTCAGACATTTCAGTGATCACTGCTCAACAAAAGGTGAGAGACGTAACTTACTCATTCATTGATCAACACCTTTTCCAATTTTTTTTACTTGATCATCCCTCAACACAGCATGCAGCTTAAAGGCATCCACATGACAGTTTCTATTGAGTGACTAACCAGATCTGTTTATTTTTTTTGTTTGTTCCGCTAAGCTGGTACTTTTTCCTTTCTTCTTTTCTAGGCCAAAAAATCATTTCCCACAGACGACAGCAAAAACAATTTCAGGAATCAATTGGATTAGCCAATGGGCTCAACACCAATTATAAAAAGTTCAATTTAGCGTACAGAGAGAGAGATTGAGATCGATAAGGGCAATAAATTACCAAGTATGATTTTTTTCCTATTGGTAAATATCTAGTAGACAAGATAGTCTTTGTCATCGCTATTTTTAAATCTCGAGGAAATAGTTGCATATATTCAGCTATTGTCATCAATAACTATGGAAAAATTCGATACAGAAATATTTCTATGGGATCATACATCGACAAAGATATTTCATGTCCTGTTTGTCTATAGTCTTTGTTATTGGTATTTTTAAATCTCAAGGAAACAGTTGCATATATTCAGCTATTGCCAGTAATAACTATGGAAAAATTCAATACAGAAATATTTCTATGGGATCATACATTGACAAAGATTTTCGTGTCCAGTTTGTCTAAACCCAGATAGTCTACAACCTTAATGCCTAAAGCCAGTTTGTCTAAACTATTAATTAATATGTACTAAAGCTGCTTTTGTCAATGATTTCAAGAAAGGAATTGCAGAATTGATAAAAAAAAAATTTTTTTCAAAATGCTCTGTGTATTTGTTTTTGAAAGTGAATTATGAACAGAAGATCAGTTTTATAGATGAGCAATTAAACAAGAGAATCGATATAGGCAGATTCTTCGGAATCGTATTCACTCAATTGTTAACCATGCTGAACAAAGTTAAACACAATGATAATGATATCATTTTTTTTATTCTTATATTTTTATATTGTTGTTGACAATTCATTTAATTATTGAAGAAATTCTGGGTTCATACAACGTACATTGTCACCTGGGATAGTACCTGTCAAAAATATCAGGATTATTTACGTATGGATCAGGAATCCTGCCTACGATCTAAATCTCTATGCACTCTGCCAAGATTTGAAGTTTGCCTCTGCCTAGGATGAGTGGTGTATCTGTGTGCTTTGTCTAGGATCAAAATATCTCACACTGGCACTCTGCCTAGGATAAAAGTGTAATATCTGTGTTCTTAGCCGAGGGTCAAATTGTTGCTCCCTAGCACTTCTGCCTCAGATCAAAGCGGAGTATCATAGCACTCACAGAAAATGCTACACGTAAAAAAAAATGTATACAAGGATACACGTTGAGTTTTATTTATATGGATCTTTTGTTTTATTACATTTATGATTAAAAAGACATTTTTCTCCTCTCCAATCTTACCACAAATCTGAGGACTCAGTGAATTTATTCTAGACACTTCTCCACAGACTCACAACAAACTAGATTCCTCATGATCTTTCCTGAATAAAAACAGTACAATGACATTAGTGATGACTAATAAACAAATACACTTAACGAGACTATCAACATGCCCTCTTTTATGGATCAGAAGATGCTCCATGTTTCTCTTTGTTAATTCTACATATATAAATTCCTAAAAGCTTTGCTTTAACAGAATAATTATGATGTCCCCCCACATCTGAAAGGAGATCATTCCTATAAAAACCTTTTCGTAAGCCAAAATGGCTTGGAGCAAAGAAACAATTACCATTAATTAATACAGGAAAAATTATCGAGCATTCAGACCAAAAAATGCTGATGATGAAATGTAAGGCTCTCGACGTTCGTGGCGGTGGTGGTGGTGGGAACAAAAGGAAACTGCGGTGTGAGAGAGAGGGGAAGAGGGCGTGCACAGCTTCTATAATCGCTTGCTGCAAAACAAAGACTAAATGATTGTTTCGCCTTTTTACCTTATTTTTTTTTGTAAAAAGTGGCGTGAGGTGATCATTCAAAGAGTAACAGACACCAGCACATTACAATCCATGAATCAATGGAAAAATCAACAGGGATGGAAGGGGGGAGGATACAGCATATACCTACCTCTCAATTTTCAGGTTGTCTTGTCAACAAATGAAGACATTACTGTATACCTAGTTCCTAAAGCTAAGCTTTACCATATAAACATTTACCCTAACCAAGTTTTGCTTTATAATTTATTCCCAAAACTTTCCATCACTGGACATCAGACATCTTAGTTGAGTAGTAAGAAGACCAAGGTTGCCAAATTAGCCATATGTTAGTTACATCTGGCCAACTTTTTCCAATTTAGTTGATAAAGACCTATAACAAGCCATACTTGACAACACTGGTGTTGACATGGATATTAGAAACAGTCAACGTAGGTTTCTTCAGTTTTCAAGTTGGTCTAGCTGGCTGGCCTGCTATGTATGTGTCATATGTACAGACTGCTAGAGGGATGAAAATCCAAACATTTATTCCTTACTATGTCTGCAAAAAACTTTTTTGGTTTTTTTCTAACCCCCCCCTCCATGCCATTGTTTTTAATGGGGGGTCCTGTTTAAACTGTTTGAGTGTGCTGAATTGAAACCTTACTTTGTGTCCGGGAGCATCCATACTTTTTTTTTTTTTTTTCAAGTTTAGACTTTTCTAGTGTTCACTGCCAAAAAGCAAGAGATCGCCCAATTTCCAATTTTTTAAATGATCACCCCAATACAGTATGTTACCAAAAAGACATTGGTTACAGGGCAGTTTTTTATTGAGTGACTAACCAGACCTGTTTCTGTTGAATTCTGTTCCAATCTTCTTTGATGTTGCTCTGTAATGCAACCAACTATTATGAGCCGAAGAGAAATGGGGCCGCAATTTGTAATCACAATTCTGATAGAACAAATCAGATAAAATGCTCAAAATAGAACGTTATCAATAAAAGTCCATTAATATCACAAAAAACAGGTCTGGTTACTCACTCAATAGAATCCGTCACATGACTGTGTTTTGACAGCAGGTGGTGACCAATTAATAAAATTGGAAAAAGAATAGCTTACTTTTCTTGCGTTTTGTTGGATAGTGATCACTAACGAAATCTGAATTTAAAAGAAAAACAAGTGTGTATGCTGCTAGACACAAACTGCGGTACCAATTTAGCATAAATTTACATTGCACACTGACCTTCAAAACACATACACAAACACACTAAAACCCTATGTAAGGGGAATGTAAAAAAACATACATCATCTTTTCTAGACAAGTTTACGGATTAAATTTTCAGCCCTTTAGCTCTATTGGTGTTGCTTGAAGGTGTGAGACATACACAGCCTGACAGACTAATCTGAAAACTGAAGAAACTTATGTTGACTGTTTCTAATAGTATATGAACAATATTACTTCTCTTGCCTTTTGTTGGATGAGTATAACATTTGAATTTTCAAAAAACATGCATGAACACAGCCGGACATCAAACTAATGGACCAATTTAGCATAAACTTACCTTGTAAGTTGGGCCTCCACACTCACTAAAAGCCTATGGGGTAGTAAAAGATTAAAAAAAAGCATTTTTTCTACACATAATAAGGAGTAAACATTCAAATATTCAGCCCTCTAGCTCCAATGGTGCAGCCTGTGTATGTGATACATAGATAGCCAGCCAAACCAACTTAAAAACTTAGGTTTTGTTTGAAGGTTTCTAATAATTTTGTTTCACATTATCATGCTTATATAAGGAGTATGATTTTTCTGTTAATCTGTCCAAAACAAAAGGCTCATCCACTTAGAGGTAACAATTTTGCTGATTCAAATATCTTCTACCTACCAATAATAAACAGACAGCACTTCCACTGAAACGAGTTTATCAATTTCTTTTCAAAGAAATAAAACCATCTAAAAGGAATTCAATTATATCCACGGATATTCTCACAAGGATTAGCTACTACTGTATATACTCGTTAAAAAATCAGACCCACATTTTGACAATATTATTTTTGTCTGGGCCCTCAACCTGTGTATAGTAAGTTAGATTTGGTAAATAAATCTCAGGAAGGTTTTTTTCCATGTAAATATTCCGGTAAAAAACTGACTTATCTTTTAGTATATCTGGTAATACTATAATAATCAAAAATATAGGGTAGAATTGGAAAAGATGCTTTTCGTTTGTCAATGTTGATTTGCCTCTAGCTGCAAACAGCAATTCTGGATAAAATAACGACACATCATCGCCTTTTCTTCACAAGACTGTGCTGAGAAACTCCATTAACCAGTTAAACGAAAGGAGTCTATTCTTCTCGTTCACTTCAATGGGAGCAGATCCGTTAATAAAATTGAGTCATACATCTGCTTCTAAGGGTGTAGCATGTAAATCTTTCTTCCTTTTTTTGTTTACCGTTTATGCTTACATCACTTAAAAAAGTTGTATTTTTTTCTAGGTAAGTAAAATACAGTCACACCATAACAAAACATGGTCTATTATTTTTATGTCATGAGTTGAAAATACGCAATCTCATCTCTGACATGAATGAAATGGAAATAACTTAGATTCACACAAAGAGTATTGTTATATCAGATGAACATTAAAGGTATTCAAAATTCGTAATGTTTTTGAAGTAGAATAAACAAAAGCCATGTTCTGCTTAGAATCAGACCATGGCTTTTTCTATACACTATATTTCTTTCAAAGAGTGTTTTGGACGATTGAATGAGTTGTTCATGTTGTCGATACAATGTTTCAGCCAGTCCATTCTGCGGCCTTCTCAAGGTGCACTATCCAAGAGTGAACAGAATTTTTTCTCTCCAATGGTAGCAATAGTCCATTCATGGAATGGATCGGACAAAACATTGTGCAAGCAACACTAACATCAAGAAGGAGCTCCAAGATGTTATTGACTTTTCTAAAAATTATAGACAGTAACTATACTTCTCCTCAAAGATAATTATCAATATTCTGGGTTTATGTTTCATAAGTTTTGCAGAATTTCTGTTTGTAAGTCACAGGTTACATTCTTTTCTTAAATACTTACCTAATAACTTGCTTTGAATGTGGGCGTACAGTAGGTGCAACTTGAGAGAGAGGAAGGAGGTGTGTGCTGCCTCTATAACAGCTTGCTGCAAATAAAGCGCTAAATGTGTTTCCTTCTCTTTTTTTTAGAGGTGAAAAAGTGGCATAAAGAGAACTTTTGAAAAACGAGGAATAATGATTTTCTTTTCTTTTTTTTCAAGTATGGGAGCAGAAAGATTTCAACTTTAATAATGGAATCAGCAAACCGAGTTCAAACTGCAGTCGGGGCTGTGTCTGTTCACTTAGCACTAATACCCTTGGGAACGGCATGAATCCATCTTTCCTCCCTTCCCCCTCCAACAATGGGTGAAATAGAAAGGCAAATTGGGCTCTCTGGCCTTGGGAAGGTGACCAGTCTAAGAGAAGGACAACTCAAATTCCCAAACCAGGGCGGTTTGATGCCCTTGCATCAACCAAGCTTCTAGAGCCAAGTTGATGCTACACGTATAACTCACTCCCTTTGGACTAAATCAGTGATGCCAAGTGGGGGATTCTCATGACTGGGCATACAAGGATCTCGATCTAGAGGCCCTAGAGAGGACACTCCAGTGTCATTTCATCGTCTGTAGAGACAGAATGGAAGCCATCCATAAAAGACAAATATGAGATCATGCAATTAGAAGAGTTGATCTAGTCAGAGCCAACCAGGGAGATAGGTCTGGTTAGTTACTCAATAGAAAACGTCACACAACCAACATCTTATGGCAGCGTTAGGGTTTATCAATGAAAAGTTCAGAAAAAGAGGTGATCATTAAACAAGTTTCTTCTCTCGCCTTCTGTTGGGCAGTGATCACTAAAAAAAAGGAATTTAAAAAAAAGAAGCAGATACAAACTTGGTGATGAATTTAGCATGAGCTTACAAAGCAAAGTGAATCCCCTCAAAAAAAAAAACCTATTTAGAAGGGTAGGATTAAAAAAAAAAAGATAAAAAAAACATTGTTTCTAGACATAGCTAGAAGTGAATGTTTAAATTTTCAGCACTCTATCTCCGTTAGGGTAGCCTGAACACACATCATGCATATATACATAGCCAGCAGAACCAACTTGAAAACTGAAGAGACTTATATTGACAGTCTCTAATATTGTAAGAAAGGACATTAAAAGCAAGGACCTTGCCTTTTCATGTATATTTCCTTACATGGGAATAACAATGTGTCCAGTATGATGGCTGAGAAAATAAGTACAAAAGCTTGGACACTGAAATAAGGATGATATGTAACATGAGCTCAACAATTATTAATAACAATAGAAAGCACAGGGATTATCAAAAAATAAATCTCTCCCAGGGACAATAAAGTAACTGCCAATTCACAGTTGAAAAGAACTTTTCGCTAACATCCTGACATTGATCAATACGTGTGAAGATCATATCAATGTGAATACGCGATACATCCAACACTAAAAGCAGAACAAAAGCCAAGTTGCTTCACGTGTCAAATGACTCTTGAGGCAATAAGTTTGTCTCTTTTTTTCAAAAGACCTATGAAGACCCAATCATTGTTGCAATTGTGTGTGTGTGTGTCTGTGTAGAGGTTACAGGGTCCCCACAATCCAAGATGGACGGCCTTACAGAGCTAAAGGGCTTCAACTGCACTGTTATTTACCCGTAGTTGGGTGTGGAGAAGAGACGGATTCATGTGTTTCCCAAGGGCATTAGTAAATTATTTATTTCCTGAATCGAAATGAAAAAAAAAAATTACAAAATTTCCCTTCAGGAAAATTGGACACAAAGTTCGTTGGGGGAGTGGTGAAGGTTTTTTTTGGTCATCACTATCTTAACTTTAACTTTGCTAGTCTGATTTACTGACCCTATCATACCAACATTGTTCCTTACACCAAAACACTTCATTAGGAAGTGAACACACACTGTCAAAGCCAGAGTTTGAAATTGATAAGCAGATCCCATTCTCCGCACTGTTAGGCCTACCATAACTGTCTGGGGGTGAACAGAGCACCCCTCCCTAGATCTTTTCATCTAGGGTGAGGCAGTTTAAAAGTTGGAAACTTATAGTCAATGCTGGATAATGGCGCAGTACAACTGTTTCATGTAACCCCAACCTAATGTTCCCATTTAAAAAGATATTAATATTCTTTACTGGTATTAGGGTTGCAGCTTAGATAGATTGTGAATGGATCCTTTTGCTTCCCCCTCTGAAAATATATCCATTTGTCATTCCTTGGGGAAGTGGTAGCAAATGCCTGCACCTCTGCCAACTTAGATTTGTCATTTCTACCACTATAGGCTCAGAAGTTATTCGGCCATTTTGATGAAAATTTGGCATATCAAAACTGATGGAACAGCTTGTGGCAATTTTTTCACACCGTCAACACATCCAAATAAAAGTGATATTGAATTTTACTAAATTTATTCTGTTCCACAATAATAGGTACCAAGTAAGGGGTAAACTCACCAACTATGATCTGCAATACTAACCTGTTAACCATTACATCTTGGCAGGCTCCTTAGGATGCAAACAGTTTGAAGATTATCCATTATCAAATTGTTTAGATCAGTAGTTCTTAACCAAGGGGGGCATGCCCCTTTAGGACAACATGACTAATTTTAAGAGGGGGGCATGAGCCCTCAGAAAAAAAGTAAGAATTTCTCTAATCATTTTGGTAATTCTCTCAAGAAGTATTTGCAGTACCCATTTCAAACTAATCACTTGGTTGAAGATGTGGGGGAGCATGGGAGCAAGATCAAACTAGGGGTGTGGTAGTTAAAAGGTTGAGAACCACTGGTTTGGTACTACAATGAATTCTTAAAAAGTAAGATTCCCCTCACTGTTTTGAGAGAAAAACCAGATGAGACACTTCCATTCCTAGCAACCATAAATGAATCCATTTTCAAGATAACAAATTTGCATATTCTTTTGTCTTTATTAGAATGTACTTCTCCATTATCCATGAATAAGAACAATTTGGAACCATTATCAATTTTTGACTATTATTTTTTTCATCTTAATTTTAGCTGCTTTTTATTGCAACTACTCTCAGACCATCAGACTACAGCCATGTAAATAATGCAGATTTGAAATGAAAACCAAGCTCTCTTCCTCTTGGGAAATTTAGAGCTTTTATTTTTCACTCAATCCATGTGGTGTACTAATGTCTGTGGACTGAAAGTCTGAAGAGTTGCGATGAAAAGCAAAAAAAAATATTGTAATGAAAGAAATGATGATGACGATTGATAACGCTCCATTGGACAAAAATATATCATAACCAATATGAAGCTTTATTGAAAATTAACTGAACTTGGTTCTATGATTTGTTTTTTGTTTTAACTAGGTATCTTTGGCGAGTATTACATTCTTATCTATGATCAAAATAAGAGGCTGCAAATAAAATGTACAATAATAGAAAATTGATGTGAAGAAAATCTCATCAGTAAATAGAGAATTGTTTCCTAGATACAATCTTAGAAATACTTTGGAGTAATGTAAAATGTCTCTTAGGTACAATGAGGAGATGACAATGATAGAAATTCATTTAGAATCATGCAACATGCACGTGAAAGAATCATGCTCAACTTCACATGAAGAGATCACAAAACAGCACAGTATACAGGGAGAAAACAGGAGTCCGACACATCATAAAATCCATTAGAAAACTCAAATGGTAATGGGCAGGTCATGTTGCAAGAATAGTAGACAGCTGATAACATGGATCCCTAGAGATCACATACGCAACTGAAGCCAGCAGAATACAAGGTGGGGGGATGAAGATAAATTCAGAGAGTATTGGCACAGTGATGCCCACAATAGAGAGGTGTGGCAAATCCTGGGGAAGGTCTTTATCCAACGATAGACATTAAAAGACTGGTGATGATGATGAGATGAAGCATTGACAACCATTATTAATTTCTTGAGTGGTTAGTATTTTTCTTCATCTTCCTGGTTGCTATTCATTGCAACTTACTCAGACTGTCTGTCTATGGTGGTGAGTAAACATAACAGATTTGGAATAAAGAATAAGCTCAAGGCAATATCCATATTATTAATAATCCAAATAAACAGAAGTTTAAAGATGAAATGAAATAGAGAAAGATCAATGTGTGATAGAAATAGATATGTAACGTTTATAGAAGAAATTTAAATAGCTTAGAGCAAAATATCATTTCAGTTTTACACTTAAATTCATACAAAGGGAATAGAATGTCAATTTCAAGGGAAATAACTTTTGATTGAAATTATCTCCCTTTGACCATTTAGTGAATTTTTTCTATTTTTCTATTCAATTCACTGAACAGTTCCACTATTTTTACTGCTATTCATCCCAGTATCAATTCCTAATGATTTCGAGTGATTTGGAAATGTAAGTGTTAAAATGACCAACCATCAAATCAAATATATAAATATATATGAACAATTCAAATTCAAAAGAGAAGACCTGGGAGTCTTGGAAACCAGTTAATATGCATTAACCTTTAAATTCATATTTTAAAAAATGAAAGTCAATATCAACTCCTGATTAAAAATATCTTCCTTATGCAAATTTTTTTCTATTCAATTCACAGAAAAGTTTCTTAGTTTTTGATTCTATTCATTGAATAGTTCCACTGTCGATTACAAGCAGTTATAAGTGGTCCATGGATTTAAGAGTTGAAAGTTATGAACACCTTTTTGCAGCACGATTTCTCAAACATAATTTACTCAAGATTTCTGCTGCGATAAATAGTAAGCTCATCACACATGCCATTTTACCAGTGTAGTAGAGCTCAATCCTCACTGGACATCCAACTACTGTGGCCTTGTGCCAGACTAAGTTAAGCAAGTAACTCTAAAATGCAGCCCAAAATTCCTTTTAATAACATCTACCAATGAAGTTAGAAAAGTATACGTACTTGATCACATCTTTCCGTGTGTCCACAAGATACCACTAAAAGTACTCAACGAATTTCAATGAAATTTAGTGGAAGGATGAGTGATGGGATGAGAGGGAGTTGATCAAATTTTGGGGCGGATCCAGGAATTTTCATTTGATTGAAAGATATTTCTCCATTTTTTTTTCTATTCATTCATGTATATGCTCATATCTGTCCACAGGATCCCTCCAAAAGTTCTCAATAAATTTCAATGTAGCTTATTGGGTTCGGTGGACAATAGACTATAAAAGAAATGATAAAATTTGATGTGGACCCATGCACAATTACCCCTACATCACAGTTATATGTCCATACCATATAATTTCCAAAAGTTTATATTGTGCACACAATATCTCTAAAAATTCTCAATGAATTCCAATGACATTTTGTAGAAAAGGAGGCAATGGGCCAAGAAGCAGTGGTTAAACTTTGAGGCGGATCAATACATAATTACTTCCCCCGACAATGGTATTGGCAAAGGTATGTGCTGTTAGAGTGCTTCCGAGTTTGGTTCTGTTTTTTTTTGTTTTCCTATACATTTTTTGTCTTACAAATGAAAAATGTGATTTAATGTCATGGAGAATAAATATCAAAGAAAGGTCATTGAAGTATCATATTTTTAAAAGCAAAATACAGAAGTGTTATCAATAATATTTGAGAAGAATGCTTTGTGAAGTCAGTTTAGATTGTAATATTATACATAAATGCTATAAATAAAGTGACTTAAAAAGACATGATGCTTGAAAAATGTTTATTATAAGCTACAGTTACATGAAGAAAATGATTTATGTTATTTTTGTTTCATTTCTTTCCCTGTGGACTCCTTGTATAGCATATGGATGCATTGAGGTCTTGGTAGCGAGGAAGTTTTTCCTTACTCCCCTGTTCACACTTAGGATTGGCAGGGTGGCCTCTGTCATTTGCCTATAGTTGATGGTGGGGGAGAAGTGGATCCATACCTTTCCCTGGGGCATTAGTGCAAAGTGAACAATAATAGCTTCATCAAAAACTTGAACCTGGTTTGCCGATTCCATTTTCGATGCTGGTAAATGTTACACCATTTGCACATCTACCACTTGATCTAAATAACATTTTTTTTCATAGCATTGCACTGAATCAAAGTATAATTCCAAATCAATACTATTTAACCCTTTTGGGTGAACAAAATGTCTTCTGATCTCAAATTTGTTCTTTCAAAGATAAAATCTATTTTCTCTGCACTGATTGTTGTATTTTGAATACAATCACAAATTTATGATAATGAAATGTCATAATGATAATAATAATAATAATCCACATGAAGATGTGATATGTATCCATATACATATTATTTTTGTGAGTGTGAAACACTTTCCAATCTGCACATATACTGCACTTTGATTCTAGGCAGAAGTGCTGAGGAGAGAAACTTTAATCTCAAGCAAAGCGCACAGACACTACACTCTGTACACAGATACTACACCCTGGGAGAGGGTCAGGGAGTGACACTCTGATCCATGGCAGAGTGCATTGACACTCTGATCCACAGCAGAGTGCACAGATACTCTGATCATAAGCAGAAGCAATGATCCATACGTAAATAATCTCATCATTTTTGACAGGTATTATGCGAATATAAAATCAATCTCAATAGCCAATGGTAAAACGAGCAAATATAAAGAAGATGAGTCTTTAAGTGCCAAGATATGTTATCAATCAGAAGTCATCAATCAAAACTGTCAAAAAAGGTTTATTCAGTTTTTATGTACAGGATGCACCAATGGATCTAGAGGGCTGAAAATCCAAACATTTACTCTTTATTATGTCTAGAATATACTTTGTTTTGTTTTTGAAAATTCCCGCCCTAAATAGGTTTTTAGTGGGAAGTTCAATTCAAGTTTATGCTAAATTGGTCACTTATTTTGTGTCCACGTTTTTTTTGTAAACTTCGAGATTTTTAGTGATCACTGCACAAAAAATTGTCAAGAGGAGTAAGTTATTCATTGATCACCCCGAACACAGCATGCTGTTAGGGTTAGGGTTAGAAATGTTTTTTAAGGATTAGTAACTAACCAGACCTGTTATTTTATTTTCTGATCTCTGATTTAGTGAGGTAGTTAGCTTGCTGGCTCTACAAACTATAAATAGTAGTCATTAGTATTCATTTTTTGCTACTATTAACCTTCATCTTAATTGTTGTTGCTTTTTATTGCAATACTGATTTATAATACGTCATCAACTAAAAACAAACTGAAATAAAAATTAATTAAAAATAGTTAATTAGATCCTCTCTGAATACAACTAAAATTGGCCTTAGGCTAAGAGTTGGCTTTTGCAAAAGTAATTCATTTTAATAATTCACTAAATCTGTTCATAGGTCAAGTTGAATATTTTAATCTTTCAAGATCTAAAAAAATACTAAAACAGGTCAGGTTAGTCACCCAATAAAAACAGACACATGACATGCTGTTTTGGGAATGATCAATTGAAAAATTGGAAAGGGGGGTGATGAATGTATAAGTTACTTCTCTCACCTTTTGTTGGGCAGTGATCACTAAATAAACAAGTGTGAATGCTGGTGGGTACAAAGCAAGGGATCAATTTAGCATTAACTTGAATTGCAAATTAAACCCCCTCTAAAAACATATCATAGAGTGGAAACAATCATTTTTTTTCTAGACATAATAAGGAGTAAATATTCAAATTTTCAGCTCTCTAGTGTCATTGGTGTGGTATTTATGCGTCGTACATACTTACAACATACATACAACAGCTAGCCTGACCAACTTAAAAACTGATGAAACCTTTGTTGGCAATTCTGGTTCATAGTTTCTGATACTGGAAAAATAGAACCATCTTCAAAGTTTCTATAATAAAAGCAATCATTATTTTTACAGTGAAGAAGAGTTTTTTTTCAATTCTAACACAGTAACATTGGTTGGCTACTTTCATTGGGACCAACTTGTAAAGTATGTATGTAACAGCATCTGATGAATGCAGTTTTATTTCAAGTAGGATTGATTCTCTCTCTTTATAATTAGAATGTCTCATGGGAGTCAGAGAACCAATGAAATATCCTTTCACTATGATAACAATGAATTATATTTCCATATGCAAGGACAGGTCTGGTTAGTCACTCAATGGAAACTGTCATGTGACTGACACCTTCTGCAGTGTTGGGGGTGATCAACTAAAAATTTGAAAAATGGAGTGATCAATGAATAAGTTACTTCTCTAGGGGAAAGAAACAGACTTAAAAAAACAAAAACAAGCATGAACACTGCCGGACACAGATTAAGGGACAGATTTTGTATAAACTTACATTGTAAATTGACCCTCCCCACACACACACACACTAGAAAGTTATTTAGGGTGGGATTTCAAAAAAACAAAAAAAACGTTTGTTCTAGACAAAATGAAAAGTTCAAATTTTCAGTCCTCTAGCTCTATTAGTTCAACCTGCATGTGCCATACACAAAGAACTAGACCCACTTAAAAAATTGAAAAGACCTATGTTGATAGTTCATAATAAGATATCAATTCATATACAGAGATATATTGAGTTAATTAGGTAAAATAAACAGAACAGAGAAGGTAGATAGTAATGTCGCTTATCCTTACTAAGACTTTTTGGGACTATATACATTCAGAAGTTCTGCATAACTTGACTCTGACAGAAACAACATTTACCAGCTCACCATCAGAACAAAGGAATTGTTTTAGTCATTATAACCAGCTGCAATGAAAGTCTTGACCTCTAACCCAGCATAAACAGGTATTCCAGCTAGTATGTTTATTAACTTGTAGCACAAACAATACCACTTATTTCCACTCTGATTTCAGTAACAACTGGCCAAGAAATTCAAGTTCAAATATAAACCACTCAATATGGATGCCTACAATAGCAAGATTGTTAGGAAGCAAATCTCATGGAGTAATTCGATAGGTTCTCGAGTTCAATCGTCATGGGTGAACCCCTTCTGTGGTTTTCTGTTAGTTCAAACTAAGCTAATATTTGTAAAAAAAAATAGTACCTGTTTATAGTTTTTAGAAGGGTCATTATCATTCAGAGAGATTTCTGGACAATTGAACTCCTCCTTGTTTGTGTTATTAACATAATGCTCCAGCTGGATCATTCCATGACATTCTTCCGAGTGAATAAGGACAAGGTATGGAAATCCAGGCCCAACGAGGAAAGGAAAATGCCCAAATCCTATGCCTAGGATTGCTACCATTGATGAAAAGAATTGTTTACCCACGGCAGATAGTTCACCTGAAAAAGGCCATAGAAGGGATTGGTCGAAATGTGTCAACAATCCAACAACAAGAAAAGAAGTTCAATCAGCTAAAAATCTCTCAGGAAGCATCATCGTCTTCATCAGTCTTTTTTTGTCCATAGTTGGACATAAACCTTCCCCAGAATTCGCCACACTTCTCTGTCGAGGGCGTCGTGGAGCCAGTATTTTCTAAATTTGTCTAGTTCATCTTTCCATCTTGTATTCTGTCGGCCTCGGTTTCACATGTGATTTCTGGGAATCCATGTTGTGAGTTGTGATGTCCATCAGTTGTCTGTTATTCAACATGGCCTGCCCATTGCAATTTAAGTTTTCTAATAGATTCTATGATGTCTCAGAAACCCTTTTCCCCCTTTATATACTGTGCTGTCTTGTGATCTCTCAATGTGAGGTTGAGCATGATTTTCTCATGTGCATGTTGCATGTTTCTCAATTTGCGAGTTTATCTCTTGGTTAGGTTCCATAAGTGACAATTGGGAGGATGCACTGGTTGTATACTCTTCTTTTTAGGATCATTGGGATCAACTTGTTTTTGCAGGTTGAGCTTGCTCTGCCAAAGGCTTGCCATCCTAGTGTGATTCTTTGCTCAATCTCTTCCTTCTTTGTGGGTTTCATAGAGATTCATTGTTCTAAGAAGATTTAGTGGTCTACTTTCCCAAGTTTTGTACCTTTGATTTTGACAATTATGTCCTTGTTCTCAATGTGATTGTTGCTCATGAAAGCATAGTACCACTCGAAGATAACAGAATTATTTACACATAGATAAATTATACAAATGAATATATTTTAGTATAAATAATCTGGAAACCCACCCTATCATAGCTAAAAATCCTCCTGGGTGTGGCACGTTGGCTACTCCCACTCACCTGGGCAGCACAAACACATGACCTACTTTCTGTATGTTGATTGAAACAAATTTTTTTTTATACATATCAAATTATAAAAATTCAACCATGTTAGTTTTGCTTTTTGAATAATTTTTTCAGAAAAAAGTACTATTGAAAGTTTTTGTATCAGATTAGTAAATATTGCCATAAGTAAGCTAAGCTTTGTGAATACCTATAGCCCATTCAATGTAATAACAATTCTTGAACTTGTATTAAAAAATCAGGAAGAACAAGCACTTGAAGGTTCACTTCAATGGTCCAACATGGCACTAAAATCACAACCCTTATGTTTTATCTGTGACATATTACAAGGTCTATTTAGGAAATGTCCCGCCATTTTGAATACCTCAAGAACTGACCGCATGGCAATGATAGAATTGGCAACCATTTAGAGGAGACCTTGCTGCGAATGTGGGAACAGACACTCTCCAGTGGGGTTACTTGGTTGGCAGAGACATTACTGAATAAGCTTATGCACTGTGTGACCATTCAATTCACATTGACCAAGCAAGTCATTGTCCAAGTCTTGCGCAGAGTTTTTAGAAAAACATTGCATCCCCCAAGTGTGTCTATATATATATTTAGTTAAAAAAATATATATATATATATAAATATATTCATGGATTTTTTCATAGGTAATAACTTGTAAAACAATGAATCAATAAGTAAACTATAGTAACATGTACCTGTCTTTATATAAACTCCTCAGCATGAATCTAAATGAACCAAGCACTTTTCTTTTCATATAAAAGATTTCAATACCATAGAGAAATTATGGATGTATTTTAATGCCAAGCTGGTTGGGAGAAAATTTTGGGAACACTGACCAGCTGTGGAAATAAGTCAGAGATGAACAACACTGAATCAGCACACTGTAAACAACTATCAGACAGCTTGCCCAAATAGCTTAGAAAAAACAAGGAAAAGCTATCCCATGCTAAACCACACCCTGAGTACAAATTCAGCATACCTTGTCAAATATTTCATCTATAGTTTTCAGAATAAGAGAGTAATTGCAAAAAGATTTGATTAAAAAAAAAGCAAAGCATATTTTTTTGCCTGGGAGTGTACATGAACTAAGCCAGCCTGTCTTAGTTTGTTAATGGCTGCCAAAATTCCAGAGAAATGCTCTAGATATAAAAAGACTTTTAATTTTAACACAGACCAACATAATTATAAGGATATATGGTTTCCTATTTTAATTAGGGCATTTTTGATTACTATCAGTTTGGACATAATTTTTATAATTGATAGCATTTAACTTTGACCATGTCCCACATAGGCATATGGAGCGAACAGTGCTTGTTTTTACTCAAAAAATCATGCTAAAATTAAGAAAAGAAATATGTTCAAGACTCTGTTCACAACATTCTTATAGCATGACATGCTTAGCTGAAAATTTCAAGCCGATTGTTCATTATATGATAAAAGCATATAATTTGGTACAAACACATTAAAAAAAAATAGGTGACATATTGAAAATTAATGATAGCTCAATATCCAAATCTCTTTGGCTATAAGTGTATCAAATTATATGCTTTTAACACAAAATGCACAATTGTTTATATTAAAACTGCACCATTATTAGCAATCCGTAACAGGTTTTTCTCTAGATATCTGTTATCTTAACTTATTTTCGGCCAAATATATCTCTTGACTTTGTAACTTCTGTGCTGTGCTTTTCATGTAAAACTGATTAAAATACTTAGTCTTCATTGCATGTTTAAAATAGTTTTATTTCTATACAAATCAACTAATGTGTACAACAGAATACCTAATAAATGTAACCTGGATATATGGGTGGTGTGTCAGGCTATGGAAACCACTTAAACATGGGCAAAACCCAACCAAGTTTTACATACATATACAATGCACATAGGAGGTTTTACAGTTAAAAAATTTCAGAAAAATATTTTTTTAAAGGTTTCAGGGGGGAAGGGATTCTTTTTAAAATGATACTATAATGTTATACTGGACCATTATTGAGTGGATGGATATATAGCTGCGATTCAGGGGAGATAATAGTGAAAAAGAATCTCTGGATCAGACCACAAATTGAATCTTCTCTTCCTTCACCCATCCTCCAACAAAATGTCATTGAAATACATCAAGAACTTTTGGATATATTGTGTGTATAGACAGACACGGAGTGAAAACATATTCCTCTTATAACTTTGTGAGCTTGAGGTAATAAGAGAGGGAAAAAAACAAGGCTGGCAGATGTGTCGAAAAGGTCGATAGCATTGCTCTTTATAACTTAGCCAGTAGCAAATGAGCTATCATTTAAAAAGACCCATTCACATGAACACATGACCTAAAACACCTTTTTCCTCAATCAATAATAATATTATTCACAATTGACTTCATTCTTAAAATGGCTATTGTAAAAAATCTGACAGAAAAAAGAATTATAGTATTTTTCTGTTTCTTTTTATTTAAATTTATGCATGTGTTGGATGAATGAGAGAAAATGGCTTGGTGGTTAACTCGCTCATTTTGCTAACTTTTGATATTCCTCTTTAGGAGTTCTATGAACATGACCTTCTACCAAATAGTTATATATATAATGCATATACATATATATGTATATGCATATACGTATATATATCTGTACATGCGTATATATATGTATATGCATAAATGAATATATATATAATATATACATTTATATATAATTGTGTCATCCACAGACACCTGTTTTATTGTACTACAACTCTTCAGTGTGGCTATAGACAATCCATTATCCCATCCAGTCCCATGAGGCAGGATTGAAACCATCGCTTCAGACCCAGAGGCTGGTATCCTACCGCTGAGCCACAGAACTGGACGGTCAGTAAGGCTGAATTTAAGTGATATATTCTATTTTTGCTTAAATCCCCCATCCACCAGAGTGCTCTATGGAAGAGCATTGCATATATATATATATATATATATATATATATATGTGTGTGTGTGTGTGTGCAAATGCATATCTATATGATTATATATATACATACATATGTATATATGTGTGTATATGTATACATATATACATGTATTTATATGTATATATAGTACATTCAGATATGTATGACTAGATTTCTTTTCACTTATTTGAGTACTGAGGCTTGTTCAAATTTTGAAAAAAAACAAGAAAAATAAAAAAATTTTCATATATTGAATTATGCCTGTTTATACTATATTGCAAGTTAGAGCAGAGCTGAACTGAGAACTAATCTGTTCCCGTAGGGCTTACCCTCCTCGGAAGTCAATTAAATCCTGACAGGGTAATGCTGCAGTCATTAGGAGTACCAAAGTAGGGATTCTTTCTTACAAAATTGCAAATGGGATCCATTCGGTGGAGGATTTTATGGTGACTCTTTGTGGGGCTTTATTATGTAAAATATGGCTTTCTAGACTCTATATATATATATATATATATATATATATATACCTGGAGACACATGCTGACATGCAAAGAAGAAAAGATCTGCAGCTTACTTGGCTGGTTGTACAGGTGGGCGGGTAGGCAATTTGTGGAGCTATGGTGATTCAATTTGTTATTCTAATATAGAAAATAAATAAATAATAACCCAATAGAATACAACCTGAACTACCAAATAAAAGAAAAAACTTGGTCAAATTTCAAACAGCCATTATTATCAATCGGTGTAAATCAAATCAGCGTGAAAAAGCTGTCTGTATCATATATTTATATCAACTAGCTTGTATACCTGGCATTACCCAGAGGAAAAAGTTGTACATTAAATTCTAACACAGAGCTTCTCAAAGTAGAGATCATAACCCTTCAGGTGGTTTGAAAATGCCAAAATTGTCTTGACTTTAAATTGTATACAAATTCACACCCCATAAAATGTAGTTATCTCTAGGATTTGAAAATATCTAAATTGATCTGATCCTAACTAGACCTTGACCTAATATGGAGCAGTCTCTGTTGGATTTGAAAATCACAAAATTGACCTTTAGAGGTCACCAGAAGTTACTAACACCTATTCTTCGTTCATTTTATGGTCAAGTTACCCACGTATATAAATTGGTAGTCTTTAGGATGCAACTATCCTCTTAAATTTGAAAATAACATAATTGACCTGACACTGAATTGACTTTTATAGGGCCCCAACACTCCTTACCATAACAAAGGATCTAATTACCCTGTTCACAAATTTGCAGTGTATTTGTCTGTAGGATTTGAAAATTCCAAATCTGACCATCACAGAAAATGTCAAAAATGACTTGACCTTAAATTGTCTTTTTAAAAATGACCAGAGGTCAGCACCACTTATTCTGTATTTATTCTGTGGTCAAGTTACCCTGGTACAGAAATTTGCAGCCCATAGAGTGCAACTGTTTTGGAGTCTATAAAACAAAGTTAGATGGATACAAAAAATTGTAATCTTTAGAGTACATTAGATATGTACACATTGTTACTTATGGTAGTTTTACTTTAAAGTCAAGGTTATTTGAGGAAGCAACACGGAAATTAATTTTGTGATTTAGCATGATTTTATTTTTATTTATGAAATTTTTTTCATTTACTATTTCATACTAAGCATAAGTACAGTGGAGTTCATGGAACTGTCAAGCATAAATTGTGTTCCTTAGAGGTTTAGATAGGCAAATGAATAAAATGGTCTTCAGCCTGTAAAATGCTGAGTAAATTTTCAGGACTAATTGGGGAAAGGGGAGATAGCATCTCTGACACCAAAAAAAACACTGTATGATAATGCTGTCAAAAATTTGGAAGGAAAAAAAAAGGTCTTTTGTAGGTATGAGGTACACCAATAAAACTAGATATTACTTCCCTTCAGTAGCTCTCTTCTGTTAAGGGAACTGTTAAGGAAATTTTCAAAAGGAGAGCACTGAAGTGAATCCAAGTCAAAAGAACATCATAGTTACAATCGCATTTGGTCAAAAGGCATTAGTCAAAGGACAACACTGTAATACAAGTATTACAACTAAATTCATTTAAAAAAATACTGAATTAAATTTCTTAATTGGTACAAATTCAGTTAAAATATTTGTATCATAATGTTGTCCTTTTGACTGGTCACCTAATGAAGTACCATCAGGTCTACTATGGCTTGATAAGATCTGCAGTTTTTTTGAATAGTGATTCAAGACAGAGCCAGATAAAGCCAGTGCAAGGCCTGTAGCGTATGTTATAAAAGGACTCTAAATTTTAAAAATACACAAAATTAAGGCAGTTTAGTACTATAGTAATAGAGTAAGTACCGAATCGGAATAGTTAGCTTGCAAGTATTTAGTGTGGGGCCATTGAAAATGTGGGGCCTGTAGCATATGCAGCTTTGTTAATCTGGCACTGAATTAAGGTCCAATTGTGTGTGGGTTTTATTTCAAATAATACCTGTTTTCCCCACACTGACTCTAGCTCCTTTTCCATATGATGTCATTCTCTGTTTGGGTGGCTTCTGAGTCATAGTCTCCCCATATTCAGGGGACAGATTATGAGTCACGGAATAGCTGACTGCAGGAGACGAAGGGTTAACAGTGGAATATCTAAATAAAATGGATGAAAGATTTCCAAAGAAATATTTTCTGATGTATTCTGCTGAAGAGAGATAAGCGCAAAATATAATCATCATATATATGAGCCATGTCTGTCACATCTATGGTATCATTCATCAGCCCCTCTCCCTTACCACTCTCTCAATAGATTAGCCTAATTTCATTTCCTTTCCATTCTACCTTCTTATTGAACTACCCAACTTTTCCCCACATCTCTCCTCCTACCGAGTTTGTCACACTTACAGTATCAGTAGCAGCTGTCAGTTTAGCCTGTTGTTGTATACTTGTAATAACTGTTAGCAAAGCAACAGATCATTAACTTGTTGGTCGTACGAAAAAGAAACATTCCAACTATTTTAGCAAAGCATGAGAACTTAGAGTATATAAATTGCTAACATGAATCAGCTAGGTTGATTGTGTGTGTGTTCGTGGCGGGGGCAAAAAAGGGCATTTGGTGGGTTGCTACCTATGTTGGGCAGTGGCTCTTTAGTCCCCTTCAAAGTACTCCTCTTATCCCTGTGTCCTTTCCACTTTTCAAAACAATCTGCAAAGATTTTTTCCTGAAATGTCATCAGCTGTCATGTCACATTCTCCTTAATCTTGTCTATGGTCTGAAATCTTTTTTCACCGTCACAGTCAGCCAAATCTGGATTGTAGGAGAGGTTGACAGACCTGGGTAATACAATTTTTTTTCTAAGAAAAAAACCCTGCCCAAGATGCGATGAACAGGTGTACTCATTTTGAATGTGATGGTCATCCATTACTCAAGCTCACTCAATGACATCTCACAGTTACTCCATACGAGAGTATCTGTTCACGCATGAGTAGAAAGGTCTCCTCTGATTGTTTGCTGAGTTATATCAAACCTGCCCAGCTAGTCCTCAAGATATTCAAAATGGCTAGATACTTTTTGGACTGATCTCGAGCATGCCAGAGAAAAATATTATTTATGGGCAGCCTAATCCTTATGGGAAATTACAATTCACACGGTTTTCATCAGTCATCAGAAACCGTCGGCCAGAACTGTCAGCATAAGTTTCTTCAGGTTTTCAAGTTGGTCAGGCTATGTATATATCACACGTACATACTGCACCAATGGAGCTAGAGGGCTGAAAATTTAAACATTTACCCCTTGTTAAGACTATAAAAAAAGTTATTTCATATATTTTGAAAATTTACCTAAAATAGGTTTTTAGTAAATTTGGTGTGTGTGCGGGGGGGGGGGGGTCAATTTATAACGTAAGTTGATGCTAAATTGGTCCTTTAGTTCAAGTACAGCAGCATACATGTTCGTTTTTTTTTTAAATTCTGACTTTTTTTGGTGATCACTACCAAACAAAGGGCAAGAGAAGTAACTTATTTAGTGATCAGTTTTTTTTTCCGATTTTTATTTGATCAGCACCTACATGGCATGCTGTCATAGGACAGTCTCTATTTGGTAGCTAATCAGACCTGTTTCCAATCTAGTTGACTTGAAAAGCTATTTTCTCAACAGGGTGGAAATTATTTTCTCATTAAAAGTATTATTATTTTCAAACTTCGTTTGAGGCATAACACTGTATTACGAGTTCTATAGCAAATAGGTTTTTTACAGGATAGAGCTGCTAGCCCCACAATCAAGATGGGCTTCATCACAGGGCTGAAGAGCTTAAATTGCCATGCTATTTACCCATAGCTTGATAGAGTAATGGATTCATGCCTTTCCCAATGACATTACTGCAAAGCAAACAAAAGCAGCCTTGGCCAAATCGTGAACTCGGTTTGCTAATTCTGTTCACTGTGCCAGTGACCATTACGCCGCCCGACTGAAAATAATTGCATGTATACCTTGATTAGTAAGGTCAATTTGTTCCAAAATTTTTCTGTTCGGTTCATATTTTTATTATAAGGTAGGTTTTTTTCCAGTTTGTATTCAATTATAGTAATTTATACAGCAATACCTTGATTTCACCACATCAAAACCCACACTATACAAGGTATTACTGCAGATTTATAAGCAAAAACCTTTCATCTATCTCCTGTCATCCACGAAATTCAAGGGGACTGCTATGACTGAAAAAATATCTTAGAAATACAACCATAATTCGATATGCATTAAAACGGGGAAAGAAAAAATAAATGGAACAATATTTCAAACCAATAAAATGCATTATATGGAAAAAGCAGCCACGTTTGAGAAGCAGCATTTCCATTTTAGAACCATTATTTATTTTTAGCAGCAAAACAAACATGAAGTCTTGGAGTGAAAACATCTGAAATAGAGGATTCGAATTGGCATGTGGCATATTGCCTGGGTGGAAATGGTTTTCCTTGAAGAATCAAACACAAGCAGACTTTGTTGCTGGGATTGAGTCATTGTGCTTGGTAAAAATGGCACTGCAAAAAATGGCACCAGAGAAAAACTTGAAAAAAAATAGAACATTCAGATAAAATGCTAATGGTCTATAAAAATACAGGTCTGGTTACTCACTAAAAAAAAGTCACATGACATGTCTTTTGGTAGGATGCAGTATTAGGGTGATCAATTAAAAATATCGAAAAATGGGAGGGATCAAAGAATAAGTTATTTCTATAGCCTTTTGTTGGGTAGTGATCACTCTAAAAGTCTGATTTTCAAAAAACAAACTAAACGATCAATTTAGCATACACTTAAATTGCAAATTGAAGCTCCCCTAAAAAAAATCTATTCTTCTTGACAAAATAAGGAGTTAATGTTTAAATTTTCAGCCCTCTAGCTCCATTGATACAGCCTGTACACACCATAAATACATACATAGCCAGCCAGAATTAAAAATTGAAGAAACCCATGTTGACAGTTTTGGATGACTGTTTTTCATATTGAGTTGAATGAATGAATATAGAGGCAATGAGTAAGTATTTTGTTCTTTCATTTTGTTAGGTAGGTAGTAAGTTCATTAGTTAAAAATATTTATCTTCCTAGGTATGGTGTTGTTAGCGTTATCACGTTCCTTTGAAGAAATAATTAAATGTAGTTTTTCAAGTTTAGATAAATACCATTTTTTAACATTTAATCCAATTTATCACTTTCAAATGTTTTTCAAGATCATTGGTGATTTAATTAAACAAGCTTTTTTTTTTCTTAGACTCTGGTTCGCAAAGAAATAACATTTGCATGTTATTTCAGATTAAATCTATATTTTCACTAAGTTTCAAACCTTGGGGTGGAGTTGTCGATGGAACTATCCAAGGGGTCGATAAATGCCTAAAGGTCTATGAAATATTTGGAGCGTTCCGCATCTTTTGACATACATTTTTGTTTATTTAGTATTATTCTATTGTTACTTGTTGATCTCCCGATTTTGATATTTAATTATATACGGGGGATTTAGAAGATTTTGTACATTTTAGAATTTGGTATAAGTACATTTGGTATCTTTATTTGGCAGCGCTCCCAGGGAGTCAGTGAGAGAATAAGGATTCTATGAAGGGTTCGATGGTCAAAAAAATTTGGTGACCCCTGCTTTAATTCATAAAGCACAAGTTTTTAATTGAAAATTAAGTAACTCTAATATCATTCTGTTTGTTCCGACCTTCTGTTCCACATTCAAATGGTTTGCTTTAATCCTGATAAGTGGGTATGAAAAGAATGCGTGGGGAAGGGAAGTTACATAGTTTTACTAAGGGGGGGGGAGTAAAGTTTGATAAGAGGGGCAGAAGAGAGAGAGGGAAGGAAATTTGATAAGAGGGTAGGAAGAGAGAGAGGGGAAGGAATGTTAATAAAAGGGTAGGAAAATATAATTAGAGAGTATGAAGAGAGGGAGGGAAGGAAAATATGATAGAGAGAAAGAAGGAAAGTATAATAAGAGGGTAGGAAGAGAGAGGGGGAAAGTTGATAAGAGGGTAGAAGGAGAGAGGGGGGAATATAATGAGAGAGTAGAAATAGAGAGAAAGAAAGAAAGTATAAAAAGAGGGTAGGAAGAGAGAAGGGGAAGAAAAGTTTAATGAGAGTAGGAAGAGAGAGAGGGGAAGAAAGTATAAGAGGGTAGGAAGAGAGAGGGGGAAGGAAAATATAATAACAGAGTAGAAATAGAGAGAAAGAAGGAAAGTATAATAAGAAGTTAGGAAGAGAGAGTGGGAAGGAAAGTTCAATAAACACATAAGGAGAGAGAGGGGAGGAGGGAAAGTTCAACAAGAGGGTAGGAAAAGAAGAAAGAGAGGAAAGGTAGTTTACTAAGGGAGCAGGAAAGGAAAGGGGAGAAAAGAGAGTTAGGTAGTTTAATAAGAGTACTAGAAGATTCTATCACAACTTTTACGCCTCTCAATTTAATGCTTTAACATGGACAGTACTTTTTATACCAGAAAAAATTAACAACATTTCGCCTTTTTAATTAAAAAAAAAAATTCTCCGTTATTTATCTGATAATGACGCTGTTCAGGCAATAGTCGTCCACACGTCTTTTTTCCCCGAGTAACCTTCATTCTTACTTTTCCATTAGAGTGCGAATTCTCTATCTGGGTTTATAGACTTGCAGAAAATTCCATAAACAAGACAGAATCTAACAGTTACTTTCATATGTAAATATTTATATATGTAAAAGAGAAATTTGTTTTCTGAAGGGGGATCCCTAAAAAAATTAATCACAGAAAATGTTTCCTCGAATAGTAAGGGTTTGAAGACCCTTGGGTTAAAGGATGTATTTATGCAGTGTGTGTATAGGGGGTGGAATTAAAAACAGCTTTACACTGCCATATAAATTCCACATGCAGGCCGTGTTTACAGTTAGTACTTGGAATAGGCTTCATGTTGTACTGTTATTCATGTATGGTACATCTGAGCTTAGGTAAATAGTTCCTACCAGATAGAATCAAAACATCTGTTCATAAAATACATGAAAAGAGGCCTTTATAGATGTTGCCTAGAAATTACAAACTAAGAGTGGCATTACTTATGAAGTTATACCTGCTTCTTTTTTTTTTTTTTTGCAATTTCCAAGTGACTAACTTATGTAATTTTATACACAAAACATCTATATCTATGTTCACACACGCACACATGCATGCATATGTTAACCTGAATTAACAGAATTACCTGTTCGATGAAACTTACTTATTTTCAGTTAAAAATTTTATTTCCCTTTAATCACATAAACTTGTTCTATATCCTTGTTTCGATAAAATAAACATTCGATCCAAGTGAAACAAGGTATTTATCTTTCTTAAAAATGTTAGACTTCACTTTGATTGTAAAAAATAGTTGTTTTATCTTTGTACTGATTAAAAAATCTATTGAATAAAGTATAACAATGTATTTATTTTTTGTAAAAAAAAGTTTGATTTCACTATGATTGTAAAAAATGGTTGTTTTATATCCTAGTTTCGATTAAATAAATTTTTGATCGAAGTAAAACAAGGAATTTATTTCTCTTAAAAATGTTAGATTCCACTTTGATTGTAAAAAAAAGTTGTTTTATATCCTTGTTTTGATTAAATAAACTTTTGATCAAAGTAAAACGAGGTATTTATTTCTCTTAAGAATGCTAAAACTTAGGGAATTTTGCTGATTCGGCAAAACATATACACATGAAGAATATGCGTACACATATCCTTTCTGAATGTTTTCTCTATGCTACTGTTTCACTAATGCAAGAAAAGGCGGAAAGAGAATAGCGTTCAGAGTTTTGCAACAAGCCAGTATAGAGGCAGCATGCACCCTCTTCCTCTCTTTCCTAAACCCCACCACCCTTCCTACTTAAATTGGTTCAGCTTAACTTACCACCATCACCATTTTGGGGATCTGGGAACTTCATGATATTTTCCCAAATAAATTAACGGTTTATTAATTTAATGGGATGGCTTCTCCACTTGACATCATTTCAGCCTACAAAAAGTTTTCATAGGAATGTTCTACTTTCGGACAGTGGTGGAAACCTGTATCTATAAACATGTTACTGTAAGATTCACAACGGTGCAGTAATGCTTAACGAGCTTGTGATGTTGACCATTACTAATGCAATTGGTTCAATCCTCACTGGGTCCCCCTCTACTGTGGCCATAATGCATCTACGGTCAGAGTGTGGAACAAGCTTGTTAACCATTACTATACTGATTGCGAAACTAGGGATTTCATGAAATCATTGAAATGTACAGGGATTTCACAAAGTTTTTAGAAATTTTATGAAATCACTAGGTGCACAATCTTACAGTAACGTCTATATATACTCATACACATGTAGAAAATATTGATATATGTGTATATATACACATATACATGTATATACGTGGATTACGTGTACGTAATTATACACACGCACACATATATACATGGATAATGTGTATCTATGTATACACATGCACACGTATATACATGAATAGTGTGTATCTACTTACACACACACATGTATAATGTGTATCTATGCATACACACACACACACACACTTATACATTGATGCAGTGCATCTACGTATATACCCCTACATATATACATGGATAATGTGTAACTATATATGAATATATATATATATATATATCAGCAGGGGGCCTCCAGTAGCCCTTACAACAAAACTCACCCACAATGCATAGCTCCTGGCAGTGGACTCTGGTTCCACATGGTACATTTTAATACACACTCACACAGCACACACCACTGATGATGGGAAGAATCCCGAAACATGTATGGACTATTGACATATAAGGATTGATAAACCTTACCACCAAACACTTCACTCCCGAGTCTGTCTCACTCTCTAAAGTACACGTTATATATATATATATATATATATATATATATATATATAGACACATGTATATATAGATATAGAATTTGTTAGATTGAAGAGAAAATTTGGAAAGCTAAAGTAGATGTTACAAATGAGATTTCTTTGTTTAATTTAACACATTTTGTTTTTCTGAAGATATTAGCTTTGACTAATATTGAAATAAATAGATAAAGATCTACTTCGGCTATCTAAATTACCTATTCGATCTAATATTGTTGGATGAATTATAATCTACAACCATACACTGGTCATATAGAATATGTGTATCTATATACAGATGAACTGACGGCTCCAAAATAAAATCAATAAAAAAAGAAGTTAGGAGAGCAACAACAGCCTTGGTGAGATTCACTTAAGAATGATGATGGAAGCGTTACACTACTTGTTGAGACTTTCTCATGAGAACCAAGACTTAACACATTATCAAAGACATGTTACCAATGAATGTTTGCTTGAGGCATTTTTCTACACAGCTAGATAAAAACAGTACAACAAGAACTCTATTCAGCATCTGAGTAAATTTAGCAAGGCAGTTCAATGAATGAAAGATAAACAAAAACATTTTCTTATATGCTTATTTTTGTACCTTAATTAAAACAAGTAAGGTAGCAAGCACCTATGTATTGATTGAAGTTGATAGCAATAAAGAAAAAATACATTTTCACAAAAACAGAAGTCTGCTCTTTATACTCCTCGGCAAATTGTACACAACAAATACCATTTTGTCCTTTAGAAATTAGTCTTTGGTTATCACATGTGCGTCTGCTGAGGTTGGAAGAGTCAAACGGAACATGGCCGATTGTAGGTTTACATAGAACTTGAGGTTCTTACTTAGAACTTAAGATCACTCTTCATTTCAGGAAAACATCCAACACCTCCTGAAAAGATCACATAAATGATGGAGAGAAGAAATATATCTATATAATGATCTAATGGACAGTGCAAATTTTTGTTTCTTTTCTTCTTTGTCTGCTCGGATAGTGTAAGGGTTAGCATGTCTGCCTCACACACAGAAGGTCCCGGATTCAATTCTCAGCATGAGAGAAGAATGTGAAAACTCTTCATTTATCAGGACAAAATTATCCTGTGCACTCAGCAGCTAATTGAGTACACTCTAAGCTGTGTGATCAGGGTGTAGGTATCCCTTCGGTGAACTTGCATCCTGCCAAAGGGGTGGTCATAAAAAATAAAAAGAATAAAGTTCTGTCTCAACCAAACTTGAGACTTGCAAGGATCACTAAGCCGATCCATACAACAGAAACCCAGACTTCGTTACCAGCCTCCAAGACTTATAAGAGACAAATGCTTCATCTTGACCATTCTTTGTTTCTCTGTCCGTAATCACCACTAGGGTGCATAGATACTAGATTTTGATTCTAGGCAGATAGCTGGGAAGCAACACTTTGATCCTAATCAGAGCAACAGGTACTTCAATCCAAAGTTCAGATCGATATTTTAATAATTCTATCATTTTTGACAGGCATTATGCTACTAAGATAATAAGTCAGTAATCTATATAAAGGAAAAAAGCACTGAGTGCTATTTGTAACAACTCCAGGCCAGTTGTTGGGTTATAAATTCTTTCAAGTAAACCTATTGTTTTTATGCAGAAAACCAATGGCAGTCTGTACATTTACCACGTTTAGTAAGTGGTTTAACCTTTCACAGTCAAAACAAATACAGTCAAATGGTATGGTAGATTCAAACTTTCAACTATTTCCAGACTGAATTTATTTCTAAATTTTACCAAGTAACCCAAATTCGAATTCAATTTGTGAGCTATCTACACAAGTTAACCCTGCTATATCATATATATTCTGGTTGGTTTCATGCTCAGGCTATATGCCAGAAGCATTTTTACTCATGAAACTTGATCATATCACTAATTTCGTAGCATGTGCCAGATTCGGTTGTAAACAAATGCAAGTGTTTGGTAGGCTAGACTAGGCTGGTCCATCTGGAAAGGGTTAAATGAATCTGATGAATTAGTTGGCAACTAAAATGGCTGTTACAACTACTTCTATAAATGCACTTATATAATTTAACCAAAATACAGTGACTAGAAGATGCTTGGCATTCAATCTGATGTTATTTAGCCATCTCAGCAGGTGGGAAATCCTTCATTACTAATTTATTGTTTTAGTATCAAGATCACTAAATTCACACTCGTGATATAATCTACTATAGTAATATGCACGTGATTGTTTTGTATCTAATGGATAACAAAAATTTTTGCTGGAAAATGCTTAGAGGGTCTCAACTTTACAGTAAGATTGTGGAACTAGGGATTTTGTGAAATTGCTAAGCATTTCAGTTCGATCCTCACTAGAAGCCCCACCAATATGACCTTGTGTCAAACTAAGCTTAACTTGTTTGATATCAAGAATATTCTGCTTCAGTATTTGCAGTGTAAATGCAGGTTAGTTTGACACAAGGCCACAGGACTAGGGCACCCAGTGAGAATCAACCTCATCACAATAGTAAGGGTCAGCATCACAAGCTTGTTAACCATTACTACAGTGATTGTGAAACTAGGGATATAATATAATTACTGAAATGTTCAGTGATTTCACAAATCAATAGTCCCATAGTCTGACTGTAACAGCATTATGGCTGCTGTAGTGGGGCACCCAGTGAGACTCAACCTCATTACAGTAGTAAGGGTCAGCATCACTAGCTCGTTAACCGCTACTACACTGATTATGAAACTAAGGATTCGATGAAATGTTCAGTGATTTCACAAAATCACTAGATCTATTACTCAGACTGTAACAGCATTATGATCACTAAATTTCCACTCGTGATATGATCTGCTATGATATGAATATACAAGTGATAGTTTCGTGCCTAGTGGAAACACATAGACGTAATGAGAATTATTGCTTGGAGAAGCTTCGAAGGCCCGCAGCATAGACAGTGATTAAATTATCATTTAATAGATATTCACGTATGAGTAATGATTAAAGGAGACAGAGTGCTATGACCCACTTCCATGTTAATTACTTATAGATATTCTAATTACTTATAGATATTCTAATTACTTATAGATACAGATGAAAAACAAATCTATTAGTATCATAATTGAACTAATTCCACAAGTTGATTTTTTTAATTGTTACCAGAGATATGCCAATCATTACCTTGTACATTATGCGTAACATATTTTTATTTTTTGTTTCTTCTCGGGTAATAAGTGCTATTAGAAACCGCCAACCAAAACTGTCAACATAGGTTTCTTCAGTTTTTAATCTGGCTGGCTAGCTTTATACGAATTATGTATACAGACCGCACCAATAGAACTTTAGGGATGAAAATTTAAACATTTACTCCTTATTGTGTCTAGAAAAAATTTTTTTTTTCTTTTTTTTTTTGGAGGGGGCCAATTTACCATGAAAATTCGTGCTAAATAGGTCCCTTAGTTTGTGTCTGGTAGCATTCATGCACATTTTGTTTTTTCAATTCAGACTTTTTTTAGTGATCACTGCCTAATAAAAGGAGAGAGGATCAAGTTATTTATTGATACTCCCTTCTTACAAACTTTTAATAGATCATCCCCAACACAGCACGCTACCAAAAGATGGTCAAATGATGGTTTTGATTGAGTGACTATCGAGATCAGTTTTTACTTCTCTTTTTTGGTACCACAGTAATAAGTGTTACTTTCTTATTGATTATGTCTATAAAAAGTATAGAAAATATCAATCATTCCCTTCAAATTCTGCTGGTGTGACCAGGACATAGATAATTTGAAATCTACTTATTTCCAAAGTCACAACGGGCTTATTTGCACATTTTTAACCACTGCATATGAATATCACTGTCCTGGTAACAAAAGCAAAGTTTGGAAGGAATAATATTTTGTACTTTTCAGACATTATCAAATCAAAAATAACACTCACTTCCCAGGAAAAAAAAAAATTGCGTTGCACAGTCTGATTATTACTAGCATAGTACCCATCAAAAAACGATGGTGTTATTCGTCATATTTCTTTATGTATATCACTATTCTCATATAATATGAATACTGGATTTAGGTGAAAAATAGGTATAACAATTCAGATTCTTGTACAACATGATTCACTAGAGTTTGGCAGTCCCATGTATTCTTCCGTTTTGATGTTCCGAATTTCTGAAGATATGCAATAAGTGCCCGCAATTTTTATGTTGTGTTCTGTTACAATGGTGATTACTTTAATCATATCAAATAACATGAGAAGAAAAAATAGAAACTAAGATTCCTACCGTTGTACGCCTTGTGCACTCGATTTAAAGCCATTGTTTTTAAATTTAGTCAATTTTTTAATCTAGAAATCTTAATTCATTTTAGTTTAGTTATTTTTGGGTGATCAGTAGCATGTGTTCCACAGAACAGAAATAGATATTGTGGTACTCAGAAATTATGGTCTATTATTTCAGCCCTTAGCACCTGCATCTGAGCTCCTTAGGAGTGATCAGATCAATAAGAAAAAAAAAAGAAAAAATGTTTCATAAATTTACCACAGAAACTTTTTTGTCAGATTCATTTCATTTTTTTTCAGTTGGCAAGTTGTATAAGTCAAATGTATTTCTTAGTGAGTGGGTGTTAGGGATGTGAGTTAACATCTATCATCAAACGGGTTTAATTTTAGAAACATATAAAATATTTTCCATGTACATTCGAGTATAACACTCCACCCCTCTATTTTCGCATGGATTTGAGTACAAACTTTTGTGTTATACACAAAGAAATACGGTATGTATGAATACATTGTACTAATGAATATTCTAGTGAAAATGTATTTTTTGAAAAAAACAAAACAAAAAAAAACACATACCTTGAAAGAAATTTATTTTTCTGGTAATTTTCCACAACTTTTTATATTTTCTAATAATTTTAGAACAATAAAACAACAGATTTGGGTATAAAATGACTTTATTTTTTAATGAAAAAAACAGTTTTATTTATAACAAATCAGAGATGCCTATATTTAGTGGAATTATTTTCCATGCTACCACTGAGACATCAGTAACATGGTCTGTCATCTACACATATATATAAAATGCCACATGCATGTCTGTAACATATGTCAAGTTAGATAACTATTAAATGATAATTATTTAGTAGTGTCCCTTATTTTTGTAAATGTGTAAAAATAATCTGGTTTATTCTGGTTAAACATAAACAAGAAAATACAGAGCAACATGATCATCTGGTAAACACAGACACAGCAGCACCCCATTCAGTGTCAGAGTGTTCGCAGTGCCCTGTTCCTCTCTGTTTTCTTTAGCAAGACAGAAAACCAACACACATGAAAAAATGCTTTTTTGCAATATGATGACTTGGATTGCTCGCTGTAAAATAAAGTAGTGGGGGATACATAATAAGGAAATATTCATAAAAATTGTGTGGTGTTGAAGCACTGACTATTTTGTGCTTGCAAGTTTATACTTATTACATGTTTCCCAACTCTTTTCTCTAGTAGATAAAAACATAGGAAGAATAAGTACATCTTATCAAATCTGACTCCACCAGGTAAAAAGTCTGATTGAAAAACCCTAAAAAACACCAATTCTGGTTGGTCACTCATTAAAAACTGTCACGTGACCAACTCCTTATGGCAGCATACCATCTTTGAGGTGATCAATTGGAAAAAGGGGTTATCAATGAATAAGTAACTTCTCACACCTCTCGAACAAAAGTCACTCGATAGAAACTGTCATGTGACCAATGTCATTTGGCAGCATTGCCATGTTGAGGGTGATCAATTAAAAAATTGGAAAAAAGGGATGATCACGAATAAGTTACTTCTTTCACCTTTTGTCGGGTCATGATCACTAAAGAAAATTTGAATCCACAAAAAACAATTGTGAACACAGCTGAACACAAACTAATGGATCAATTTAGTTAAAACTTACATTGCAAATTGAACCTGCCACTACGAACATATTTAAGGGGGGGAATTTTTAAAAAATGCAAAAACATTTTCCCTTGATATAATAAGTGGTCTGGCCTGTACATGTACTTCATAGCCAACCAGCCAGATCTACTTGAAAACTGAAGAAACCTATGTTGACAGTTTCTTATAGAGCAGCGGTATTCAAACTGTGCTTCGCGAAACAGAGTGACATTTTTACATATTCACGCATATGTCTTCGTATTTCATTTACCTTGAGTGATAATTAGTAGTTTACCATGTTCTTAACAGATTATGATTTAAATAAATTCTTAGTTATTTACATGACACGGATGCTATTTAGTAAGTAATAGTTGTTCATATGTTTATTTTTCTCCAAGCTTCGTTCTTCCATTCAAGTGTGTATTTTCTCTATGGGTTCATAAACATTAGGCTAATTCCATTGAACAAAGCAAAAAATCAAATAGTTACCCATTCATGTAAATATATATACATGCAGAGGAAAAAGTTGTTTTTTGAAGAGAAGCCCTGCAAAATTAAATTTTTCAAGAAGGTTTCCCAAAGTAGTAATAGAGTAAAAGAGTTAATGAATTTCAAAACAAATTCAACTAAAATGACAGGCTGAATTGAGAAGTGGAAAGTAGAAAATCTACCAAGTGAACTTACACCATAAACAAAAATTCATGTTTGCAGAATAAATAAACAAGAAGAGAGCAACAGAGTTAAACATGGATTAATACCAAAATATCTGGTAATGAATTCCGTAAGCATTCTGCATTGTCTTCACTCAATAGATACAAGGTTTTGACTCAAGGCCAGAGCATGCAAACCGACCATAGATTTGTAATCCATTTGAGGGAGTGGTGAAAGAGGCCACATAGTTATCAAGATATTCTGGAAGGCAAATACACTGCGCATTAAGATGGCGGTGCAATAGATGTTAGAAATAAAATGACTACGAGGAATGTAGAGAGCAAAGACATAGAAAGCAAAAGAAATCTGATTATTATTGTGTTGAAGGAAGGAAGTATTATTGGACAGGAAAAAGAGAGAGGGGAAAAAAATCAACCGAAAAATATGTTCTATGTAGATATTGCAATAGAATTTCTAAAGAGATTCATTGCATACCAAATAAAATGTCTACCTTTTTATGTGGTTTGCAATAAAGATCCCCAAAGAGTCTTTTAGGAATTAGTCATACCAATAACTTATAATGACATAAAATATTGATTTTTCCTTTAGTTATATTTATTAGAAACATCAACATGAGTTTTTTTTCAAGTTTTCAAGTTAGGCTGGCTGGCTGGCTGGCTGGCTGGCAGGCAGACTATGTTTCTCTCATGCATAGAGAAGCCCCACCAATAGATATAGAGGGCTGAAAATAAACCATTTACTCCTTACTATGACTACAAAATTTTTTTAATGATTTTTTTTAAAAAAATCCCCACACCCCAAATATGTTTTTAGTGGGAGGGGGTCAACTCGCAATGTAAGTTTATGCTAAATTGGCCCCATGGTTTGCGTCCAGCAGCATCTATACTTGTTTTTTTTTTTCAATTCAGAGGGTTTTTTTAGTGATCATCGTCCAACAAAAGGAAAGAGCAGTAACTTTTTAAAAATTTTAATTGATCATCCCTAACAAACCATGCAGCCTGGAGACATTGGTCACATGACTAACCAGACCTGCATGGTTTATAATTAAGATCCAAGAAAGTTCTTTAGTATTGGTCATACTTTGAACTTATAACATAAAATATTGATTTTTGCATCGGTTATATCTATCTACATATATATATCTAAATATATATATATATATATACACACACATATATATATATATATTTATATACATACTACATTATATTTTGTTGATACATTACCAGACCATTTAGCTGGCTTCGAGAAAACTGGAATAACCAGATTCCTGGAGGGCTTTGTAGTAGTATGACCGCTCTTTGTTTTATTTTTGTGGCGTGGTTGAATTGTTATCAGATGAAGATTGGTTGATCAATTAAACAGACCATGTTTTTAAAGAGGGTTAATTTGGATGTTGTAAGCAGTTTCCCTATTTACTTCTCTTTGTTTCTTCTCAAAGAATTCCAAGTGGATTAATAAAAATCGAACAGACCCTGCTTTAGAGCTATATTAGTTTGTATCTATTCAATACTATTTTTTCCTTCAATTTTCATTATTCACATTATGATTTATGCATGTTTATCAAGCTTCGGTCCAAAAACCACGAAAGTCCAGAAATCCAGGTCACCTCAAATCCAAATGATGGTTCAGTACTGGATTAAAGTTTGTGTACAGCAAAAATTCGACTAAAATGTCAGCCTCGTGCTCAATAACAGACTGAATTGAGAAGAGGAAAGTAGAAAATCTACCATGTGAACTTGCATCCCAAAAGGCCATTCATATTGGCAGGAGAAATAAACAAGAAGAGAGCAACAGAGTTAAACATGGGTTAATACCAAAATATATGGTAATGAATGCCGTTAGCATTCTACCTTGTCTTCACTTAATAGATATGAGCTCCTGACTCAAGGCCATAGCTAGCAAACCGACCATAGATTTGTAATCCATTAGAGGGAGTGGCGGTAGAGGCCACATGGTTATCAAGATATTCTGGAAGGCAAACATTGCGCGTTAAGATGGCGGTGCAATAGATGTCAGAAATGAAATAACTACAAGGAATGTAGAGAGCAAAAAAAAAAATCTGATTATTATTGTGTTGAAGGAAGGTAGTATCGGATAGGAAAAAGAGAGAAGGGAAAAATGAAGGAACCAAAAAAATTAGAAGCTGTCAAGTGACCAACATCTTTTACCATGTTTGGGATGATCAATTAAAAAATTGGAAAGAAAAGCAATCAATGAATGTTACTTCCCCCTTCTCTTCACTTCTGTTAGGCAGTAATCACTGAAAAAAGTCCCAATTTTTGAGAATCAAGAGTGAATGCTTCCAGACACAAACCAAGGGGCCAATATAGATTAAACCCACAACTTGAACCCCCCTACTAATAACCCATTCATGCAGAGAATTTTCAAAAAAGAAAAAAAAGCTAATAAAAAAAATGACATAAGAAGAAGTAAATACATACTTGACCAGGCAGACATACTTAAGAACTCACGAAACCTATGCTGACAGGTTTGATTGACACTTTCTAATACCAAAAGATACAACACCAAAGTGTACCACTGTTAAATTATTCATGTTGCTAGTGATGGATTTGAAGCCACTAGTTCCAAAGTCTATTGTACCTAAAGGCAGCCATTAATATGATATTGTTCCACAGACTTAGGCTTCTAGTAGGTATAAAACTAATGGAAAAAAAATAATTGTTTCATTATCCATGTAATGATATAATTTTTATTTCTGTCAATGAAGTTGAACAGCAATTACGTATTCACCTATTTTAGTCCACAAAGTATCTCAAAAAGTTCTCAATGAATTTCAATGAGATTTTATGGAAGGTCAGGCCATGAGCCAATTAGTTGTATTTGAGATTTTTTTTGAGTTTGTCAACATTGCGGACAACAGATGTAATAATGCAGGAATGACGTCATCACGTTGGCATTATCATAATGGAAGTGTAATGTTTAATGACGTTGACGGATGTATGTACTTCCGAGCGCTTTCTAGATTTTTATACTTTTATAGGAGATGGTGCTAAGAGTCAATTCAACACTAGCGATTATATACACAATATCTGTCTGACCACTATGACCAAAGGGATGATATAAATATTTGAGATAAGAATGTTCAGCCTAAGCTGCCTGAAAAAGATTATTTATTTTCTTATTTTATCAGTCATTAAGGTCCATTGTTGGACACAAGTCTTCTCCAAGTAAGTATAAGATGGGGGGAGGGGCTTACCCTGCCATGCTGGCCTATCAGTATTAGCAGGGAGGAGGAAATAGATACATGCTTCTCCCAATGGCATTAGTGTGAACTGATGACAATGGGCAGACCACATTGCAAAAATATCAGACAACCATTGTACATCACGACTCACAACATGGATTCCCAGAGATCATATGCGAAGCTGTGACCAGCAATAAATGGACAAGTTCAGAAAGTACTAGCTCCACAACACCCATGATCAAGAGGTCCAGCAAATCTTGGAAGAGGTCTATGTACATTCAACAATGGATGATGATGATGATGATGATGATGATGATGATGAATGCAAACTGCCTTAGCTTGAGTTGGAACTCGACATGCCAAGCCCATTCTCCATACATTTAACCACTCGGCCACTCCTGCCTCCTTGAAAAAGATTACAAAGATCAAAACAGGTAGATCTTATTTATGTGTCTTTGGACCTGTCTATCTCATTGGGTCGACAAGGAAAATCAATAATTGACCAAAGGGTAGAAATCCAACAACTGCATGTTGTCGAGTCTGTCTCTCCGTGAATCTAGTAACAGAAGACGATGAATAATTTAAGTAGAAGATTTTATGCAGATGACTGTTCAAACCGAATACTCACTAGCATAGTACCCATCAAGAATGATAGGATTATTTACATACGGATAGTCACTTCTGCCTAAGATCAGAGTATCAATGCACTCTGCATATTCAAAATATCAATCCACGCATTACTGTTTAGTATCAGAGTGTAGTATCTGAGCAAACCAAAAAATTTTGCACACAAAAAATATTGTTATGATATTCAAGATTTTTCAAAATTTATTCTTGGATGAAGTATTGCAACATTATTATTAATTTTGACTATTTTTTACCATCATCCTAACTCTCAGTTGCTTTTCATTACAACTTTGAATCAGACAGTAATCCTACAACAATAATTAAACAGTGTAATCGGAAAATAAAAAGCAAGCCCATGGTGAGAATCAAACTCACACCCTCTAGCCAGAGGATGTTCAGTATGTACCTGGCCGCTTTCAATCGTTCAGCCATACGGACTTATTAGTTACGTGGAAGCTGACTTTACACCTTAAACCTAACTCCCTATGACGGATAATCTGAGCTGTTGATGTTCACTATAGAGACCTTTTTGATACGATATTTTAAATTTTTCAAATTTTATTCTAGGATGAAGTATTGCAATATTATCATATATACTTTAACTAGTTTTTATCTTCATCCTAAAAAGCAACTGAAAGTTAGGATGGAAGGTAAAAATTAGTCAAAATTAATAATAAAAATATAGTTGTTTGCATTCTTGAATTCAAGTTGCTAGGCAACAATTGACGTCATATTAACTGCTTAGCAAGATCTGAAGTCATAACTATGGCACAGATGTAATTTTCCTTCATGTTATAACTGAAAATATAACATTCAACTGTAGGTAGGAACATGCTGATTATTATAGATCATGAAAAGAAGGTTATATTTTGATCAATAATCTACAGGTATTGATGAGCAAAAGAAAGAATGAATGAAGAACTATTATTTCCTATTTGTATTGTATTTGGTGCTGTAGGATGGCCGAACAGGTAACATATGCAAATCTTGTCGAGAGAGAAGACTAAATGAAGGATCATCATCATCAACACTAAAATCATGACAAAAATGTAAATCTAAACCCTGATACGTTGAACTTTTCCTTTTTTTAGTATTAACCAATTAGTTGTCTCAAAATGAAAACAAATATACAAAGCCTTCTTTGAGAGATATGATCATCATCAAATGATTTTTTAAAAATATATTTTCTATTTGTATCATTTTTATCTCAATATAATATGATATTTTCCACAACTGGGAAGCAGGTATTTTTTTTAAACAAATCTTATGTGAAGAAGCAATGTTAAAAGAAAAAAAAGAAGAATTTCTGTTGAAATAATTAACTAATCAGGTTAAGAGGTTTTCTGTCTCAGTCTCGTTAGTACTGTACATGTAGCAATCAGGGAACATCCAGTATCTACAAATATTCAGGGTCTGTCTGAAACATTTCCAATCATTACATCCCACACATTTGTCCAAGCGTTTTGTCCTGTTTTTAAAACAGTCTGGTAAGTCCCCTTTTGGGGTTGCCATTAGCTGTCACGTCACCTTCTTCATAATCTCATCCTCAGTCTGAAATCTCCCCCATTTCAAAATGGGGCATCCCCCTCCCTGATTAGGCCTTATCATTTAGGCTGAAGGGGTTCGGGAGTTGGAATTTTAGAGTCAATAAAGGATATCAGTGCAGTACAATTATTTTACGTGACCCTAACTTGATTTACCCCACATGAAAAGATGGTATAATTCTTCACTGATAGCAGAAGATTGCGGCTAAAATATATTCTAAATATATCCTTTTGTCCCTACCCTAGAAAAGCGATAGCGGATACCCATGCTCTGAGGAGTTAGGAAAGGGGAAAAATGTCATACTTTTGTCGACAATTATTCCAGCTTATTACATCAATAACATTTTTTCGTACTATTTCTGAACTTGGCAGCAATCAGTTGTTTTTGGACCGATTGTTAATTAGTATGAAATGCTTTCTTTATAGCACTAATGAAAACACTGATATAATCTATTGTCTATAACTTTGAGAGGAGTCATTAACATTCCAACTTCTGTTCAGACAATCAAATCTTTTCTTTTCATCATTGATATTATAGACACAAAGTTTTGGCCAATCATTTCTTCAGTCTTCATAGTATAATCCGAGAAAAGAAGTCAACCTCTTTTCTCTCCAGGCAACAAAGAATTGTTATCATTAATATACCTACTGGAACAATGCATTTTCAGCAGCGCTAGATACGTAGACATAATCATATCGCCAAACAAGCACTCAGGCAATTCCAAATCATACATTTTGAAGTTATTTCCCCAATATATATTTTTCTAAGCAAAGATAACCACATAGTGATGAAACCTGACTAGCTGGTACCTAGCTATTGACTGACCTAATACCTAGTATTTATACACCTGACTGACAACTGACCTAGTTTTCAAAAAAAAAAAAAAAAAAAAAAAAAAGAAAAGATTATATAAACTAGGTCAAAACTAGGTAAGTGTTGGGAATCGGGAAATGAAAAAAATCGAGAATCTTGTTCTCGGAAATTTCTGTCAGTTTTTTCTATGAAATCCTGTCTCCTTTCTTGATCTATAATCGAGACTCCAATTTTAGCTTGCAGTAAGGTTTTTTGTTTTAACCTGGAGGTAAATAGTTTGACCTAGTTTTTGACCAACACCTGACCTAGTTATATTTTTAGAACTAGGTACAAATAAAAGCTGGAAACCAAATATAATCTAAAATTAGATTACAGTAAGAAAAAAAAAAAATTAAAATTTTTTTTTTCCAATAATTTTTCATTGATTTTTCCATAAACACTGAAAAAAATGTTGTGTGGACCAAGTTGAAAAATATTACTAATTTGTTATACGTAAATTCATTAGTTTATCTTTATCTAGTAATATTTATTATATTTATTTAGAAATCTACTTCCAGACAAACTAATGAATTAAGGTTGACAAATTTTTTCTCAGCAAGGTTAATACTTTCAAGTTGATCCTAGAAAAAAACTTTCGTCAGTGTAGACTTTTCAATGGAAATAAGCTTTTTTTTTCAGTTCAACTGAAAGTTGCTCTGTTAATCTAAAGCAAATAGAGGTCTGATTTGTATTTTTTTCTCTTAAATACATTATATAATCAAAGATTTCCGTAACACCTTTCATCACATTTACGATGATACATAGCAATTACATACACACACTGTTTCCACTCCTGGAGAAGAGATGCATTTATTGTTCACAATAAGACAGTGAGAGAGATATAAGTCTGGTTAGTCACTCAATAGAAGCCATCAGGTTATCAATGTCTTTTGGCAGCATGTTGTGTTGGGGGTGATCAATGAAAAGTCTAAATTTCTAAAAAATCAAGCATGAATGCTGCCAAACACAATTTATGGGTCCAGTTTAGCATAAATTTACATTGCAAATTGAATCCCCACTAAAAGTCTATTTGAAGTAGGGATTTGAAAAAAAAAAAACCCCACCCCACCACACCTTATATTCTAGACATAGTATTAAAGAGAAAATGTTAAAATTTTGACCCATCTAGCTCCTTTAGTGTAGCCTGGATTTGTGATACCTACATACATTGATAGATAGTCAGCCAGACCAATTTAAAAATGAAGAAACCTATGCTGACAGTTTTGGTTAAAGGTTTCTAACACTTGAAATAATTTCGGACTAATAATGAAGGAAGGTTTTGAGAATTTAACACTTACATGGTGTGTAGAGTGCAAAAGAGGCAAAGGTAGGCAGCGAGTAACCTACTTGAAGAGCAGATGAATGGCAGAACAAGTACCGGAAGGCATAGATGAGAGGGAATTGCCGAGAATGACAGGGGGAAAAGGAAGCTGGGTAATGGTAATGTATCTCATCTATTTGGCAAAATATATTTCTAATAGAAATATTGCAACATATAGTCCAACAATTGGTGGAGATGCAATTGGCATTAACAGTAATGGCTTGGACAATGGAATTGGTGACCCAAGTCTAAATTTTCGTTGGGGCTGCTTATGTTCACTTTGCACTAATGCCTTTCAGAAAAACATGAATCTATCTCTTCTCTCCCCAACCATGGGTAAAATAGAAGGGCAGCCCTCTAGCCTTGGGAAGTCTAGGAGAAGGACAACTCTGATTCCGAACCAGGGAGTGGAGCCCTCTAAAGACAGTTTGATGCCCAATTTGACATCTTTCTAGCAGCTCTAGACAGTACATTCCATTGTCTGAAGAGATAAAATAGAGGCCATCAGATAGTCCATTAATCTACCACAGCGAGACTATGTTATATGCAGAATGAATAGATGGACAACCAGTATTTGCTATTAAAGTTGGATGCCAAAGTTTCACAGCCAACTCCACTACGACATACCTGACTAAACTCGGATTGGCATCAACAGGAAAGAGAAAATATATGAAAAAGCTTCAAGATCATGAAGAGGTGGCATCTGCGTGGATCTGGCATTCCAACACTGTGACGAAAAAACACCAATGTCTGGTGGTATAGTGAGGTACTGCTGGGTTGCCTTGGGATAGTGGTAATGATTATCTGGTCAGATATGATATTTATCATCAATACTCAAAAAATGATGAGGCATCAATATTTAGGAAAAAAAAATTATTTAATAACTTACTTAAATACACACACACACACATATATATATATATATATATATATATATATATATATATATAAATCAATAATTGTGTCATCCCCAGACAGCTGTTTCATTGTATTGCAACTCTTCAGTGAGGCTATAGACTATCCAATATTCCATCCAGTACCACGAGGTGGGATCAAAACCTTCGCTTCAGACCCAGAGGCTGACATTTTATATGTCCTACACAGACCTGGACGGTAAGTAGGACCAATTTTAATCAATATATTTTCTTACGTATAATTCCCCATCAATCAGAGTGCTCCATTCCAGAGTTGGAAGAGCATTACTATAATAATTTATAATGGACGTGTTTCCCTACCTAAAGAGTGCTCAACCCTGAAGAAGGGAGCGTCAATGTATATATCTATATACATATGAATATATCATAAATTTTGTTATATTATGTTGAAACATTTTATTTCAAATGATCTCCCGTCGTTAACTGATCAATGTATGCCGCAGAAATCAAACAAGGATTGGCTTTGTGAACAAAGATTTTTGGAGGGTCTCCTATGACTTCTTCTCTTGGTAGATGCACAAGTTAGCTAAATCATATATATACATGACCCTAATGGGATCCCAATTTTTGCTCACAAAGCAAAGCATCTGATGGTGGATTTATGTACCACACTAAACTTTTAACCACTAAATGGCACACAGACACACACACAGCACATGCTACTGAAGATGGGAATACCTCCCAAAACATGTTTAGCTTATCACTGAAAACATTTATGGATTTATAAACCTAGTTTCCATACACTTTCACTCCTGAGCCTGTCTCACTTCCTATTGTTCACATTATATATATATATATATGTATATATATATATATGATATTTATGCCTTAATGGTCAATATCATAATCAAGTTTTAATATGGTTATTCATCATTACTTTATATAAGTCAATGAACATCCATTGGCATAATTCTTCATTCTTAGCCATAATCAAAACTACATTGAAAAGAATTGGTATTCCTGAATAGATGTGAATAAACTGGACAGCAAACAATAGATCTTTTCTGTAAATAAACTTTTGTCGGGGAAAAATGTTTCTTTATTACCAACAAAGGAGGTTGATGGAATGGTTAATTTGTTCTTTTTCTAACTCCATCCCATCAAGACCCTTAGAGACATATATCCCAAAGTTTCTACGGCTGCTGGGATATCCAGTGTGCGCCAGGCAATTAGGAACAAATTATAATAGAATAGAAAAAATCAATCATGTTGGCCATCATGTCAATGATAACGGCTATCAAAGAGTCCTAGGTATTATTGGTCCCGCTGGTTAATCTCCCCTTTGATAACACCCCAGACATAGTAATTCAGGGAATTCAAATCAGGAGAGCTACGAGGCCACACATTGGGGGTTACATGATCATGATAATTCTCAACTTGCCACTCCTGGGCCATGTAAAAGGGAGAGCTGAGTATTGCTGGAACACGTATAGCCTCTGCAATACTGAAATAGTATAAATGTCCACTATTACTGAAAAATTTTCAACACAAAATTAGCAGCAAATATTGTTTAATTCTTTCAACTTCCTGTAAGAAATTTCTCAAACTGCTGCTCTAGTGTGATAAGGATTTTGAGGATAAGTAAAGAAATTGGGGCTTGTGTAAAAATGTTAGAGACCGTCAACCAAAACTGTCAACAAAGGTTTCTTAAATTATCAAATACGCCTGACTGGCTGGCTGGATAACTATATATGAATTGCACAGGCCACACTAAAACTCTCAAGCCTACAAAAAAATTTTTTTTCACTTTTAGAAAATTACCCCTCAAAATAAGATATTTGTAGGGACTTCAGTATGTAATACAAGTTTATGCTAAACTTGTCCTTTAGTTTGTCTCATGCAGCATTCACGCTTGTTTTTTTGAAATTCTGACTTTTTATTGATTACTGCTCAACAAAAGGTTTGAGAAGTAACTTATTAATTGATCACCTCCAACATGGCATGGTACCAAAAGATGTTGGTCAGGAGATGATTTTGAGAAAATGCTCATTTATGGTTATTACACATAATTAAGTGGTCAAATTTAAAGAAGTCAAATTGAAAACATCACTTAATGGCATTTGATTTGTTGGGGAAACCATTATTAGTTCCAGCTCTCAGCAATGTCAAGTTCATTAGCAAATGAAAATTGAGGAGACATACAGTTGAAATGGTGTTTATAAGTGGCCAAAGCAAATTCTTCTGGCAAGACATGGAATTTGATATAATTTAACACAATCAACTGCATACAGCAAGAGTCACTCAGCTACTTTACAATCTTCACATGGATAACTTTTTGTCTAATTTGTTTCAAGCATAAATATTTTCTTTTTTTGCATTATAAGAAACTTGGAAGACTCCTGGTTTTCAAAACTGAAAATGGAGATCATCGTTGAAAAATTCAGACATTTCAGTTGTGAAGAAGAGATATTTTTGAAAGGATCAAATTAAAAATATAGAATCTGGAATCAAACTACTTTTTCTAAAAGCATCAGAAAATATAAACTAATTTGATTTTTACAAAATGATTTTTTTTTTAGCCTAATGAAGACAAGAGTCAGGGACATCACAGAATCCATTAAAAATCTCAAATGGCAGTGGGCTGGCCATGTTGCAAGAATGGCAGACAACCGATGGACATCACGACTCACGACATGGATCCCCCAAGATCACATGCAGAACTGAGGCTGGAAGAATATTAGATGGAGAGACGAGCTAGACAAATTCAGAAAGTACTGGCTCTGCAATGCCCATGATATAGAAGTGTGGCGAATCCTGGGGAAGGTCTATGTCCAACGACAGATATTGAACAATGGTGATGATGACATTCAAAAGGTCATGTTATATATGACCTACAGAGTTTTGTCTTGATCATTTCTGTGATTTAGGCGTACATCAAAGTGTAACAAATGCATAGGAAATTTACCCAGGGACCAGCAGGGACAGGACTATGTGGGTGGGGCAAGAATGATGTGCCAAAATTCATATCCAATCTCTGCTTGGATTAATTTCCATCTAGTTGTTTGGTCTTCGTTCAGATTGGCTGTTAACAAATGATCTTGTCACAAAGAGGATTCTGAATATTGATGAACACAGTTAGTTTTTTCAACACTTCAATATCCTCAAAGATTGTTCAGTCAGTACTTGCATCAAGCTATTTGATCAATTTTTATCTGTCATCATGAAGCTTTAAGTATTTAAATAATGAGACAGATCTGGTTAGTTTAGTCACTCAATAGAAACCATCATGTGATTAATGTGTTTTGGCAGATTTCCATGTTGGGGGTGATCTATAAAAAAAATTTGAAAAGGGGCTGATCAATGGATAAATTACTTCCCTTGCTTTTTGTTGGGTGGTGATCACTAAAAGGAAGCTAAAATACTGCCTGACAACAAACTAAAGGATTGACCTACATTGTTAATTGAAACCCCACATTAAAAAAATAAACGATTATGGGAGGAATTTTCAAAAAAAAAATTTTCTAGACACAATAGGGAGTGAATGTATAAATTTCAGCCTTGTAGCTCCATCAGTGCAGCCTGTACACATGATGCATGGATAGATAGATAGATACCCAGCAAATCAGACCAACTTTAAAACTGAAGAAACCTATTTTGATGTTGACAGTTTTGGTTGACAGTTTCTGATAACAGTCATGTTAAAGCTTCAAGTATTTGAATAATGAGATAATACAGGCCGCCAGACCATAAAGACTATTTGTTCATTAAGTGGTACCAAGTAGGTAAAACTACTTACTGAGCACTAAAGAGAAAACATTGTCATGGAAACCATAACTAAAAAGCATTTTCTGTTTTGATTTTCGAAAACGTATCTAATTGATATTAATAGAAAATACAACAACCCATATTAATTGAAAAAAATGGACTCACATTTATATTCTTTGATAATATTCAATATTAATTCTCAGTATCTAGAATATCTTGGTCAATTTCAAGTCAACTATAAATATCTAACATTAGTTTCAATCAACAAAATATATGATACTAATAACAGCAAAATGATTCAATAGTATTAGTGGGGAGATGGTAAATGTTGTTTCAGACAAAATCTAGTTATACTAAACTGCTGGATATATATTGTGAGGATCGATCTCATAATTTTTTATGTTAAAACCTTCCCCTGGGTCCAATAAGTATTCATACCAAATTTGATAGCATCGCATCAAACTATTCGGCCATCTGTAGAGGATAGACGTTATCAATACAGGCAGGACACTAACCCTATTATGATGCAAGCGTCAGGGTCCAATAAAGCCAACTGCATTATAACCAAGCTGTAATCAATTTAGGTGTTTTGGAGTTTGATTAATATTTTGGGGTCAGCGTTGTATAACAAACTGCATTATAACTGGATAGGTCTGCATAGATACTGATAAGAAGAACCAACTTCTAAGAGTTCAAGGCCATTTTGGCGGTCTTATTTCAAATCGGCTATCAATATTCACCATGAAAGCTTCTCAAGTAATCTGCATGGACAACAGGTCTGTGTTAGTTTAAAGATTAAGTAGGGTTATCCTAAGAGTTGTTTGGACTATTGATCTCATACTTTTTGTTTATTTTGTTGTTGTTACCACGGTGAGTCAGCAGATCCATTCTAGAACCTTCTTTGGGTGTACAGTCCATATGGAAATATGTGGGGGGGGGTTGTCCCTTTCACACTCTTTTTTTTCTCTGTCTACGTGACGAAAATCAGCGAAGGTAGCCAAGAGAAAAAATGGGATTTATGAATACACAGTTAAAGACCGTCAACCAGAACTGTCAATAAAGGTTTCTTCAGTTTTTTAGCTGGTCTGGCTGGTTCTCAACCTAAGTATGTATCGCGTATGTAAGCAACATTAATGGAGCTAGAGGGCAGAAAATTTCGACATTTACTCCTTATTATGGCTAGAAGATACGTTTTTCAAAAAATCCCCCTTATATAAATTTTTAGTAGGAGCTCAATTTACAATATAAGTTCAAGCTAAAACGGCCCCTTGGTTTTTATCGGGCAGCATTCATTCCTTTTCCCATTCTTTAATTGATCATCCCCAACACAGCATACTGCTAAAAGACATTAGTCATGTGACTATTCCTACTGAGTAACTAACAAGACCTGTATTTTTATCTGGTTATGTATTGAATGGGAAAATCATAAAAAGTTACCTGGTTATCTTGCAACGTTTCATATCAAAAATAAGCTTATTTCAAAACTTCTTAGAAGACTTACTAATACATTTTCGTGATAGCTTTTTTTGGCTGTCCTGTCAAATTTAGGGACTCAAACATTTATCAATTCAAATCCTGATGGATAGTAGCATTTACTTTTTTTAAAACACTTATTGCTTGACAAGCCTTCCCCAATATAACATGGGTGTTGGGGTTCAAGAAAGCCAACACCGTGTTAAAGCAGGACCATGATCAACCAAGCAATTTTGGAGTGAGATTGATATTTTGGGGTCAACAATCCACCTGTGTTATCAGGCAAACTCTGCTGTAACAAACTGCTTTATAACAGGGAAAGCATGTACTAGTTCACCAACGACACCAAAAAATGACCAAAACTTCCAAGAGTAAAGTTTTAACAGCACCATGAGAAAGAGATAATTTTAGATAAAAAGCATTTCATCAAAGAATACCTCCCTATCAAGTTTCAAGTAAATCTTACTCAAAACAGCTGAGAAAATTGATTTTGAAAAGTTCAAATGCCATTATTGCCAGATCACATGATCCTGAGTGGAAGATTTTTCTAGGTAAGAAGCACCTTATCAAGGGATACCTTTTTTACTAAGTTTCAAGTAAATCTGACTTCAAATAACTGAAAAGCAATACAGGGACAGACCAACTGGCCAAAAGATGGACAAAACCTCTAAAAATACACCAAAGCATCATGTTTTTCAGCATTATTTTTATTCATTTCCAACCAGTGTGAACCTGGGTTTTTCCTACATTTGAAAAAAGAAAATTAGATTTGTTTTATTTTGTAATTCTAAATCATTATTAATCTTTTGCTGCTATTTACCTTCATCTTAATTGATGTTGCTTGTTAATCACGACTAAACTCAGACCAAGGGTAAATAGCAACAGAAAATTAATAATAAAGATTTGTTTCACTTTTAAGACGGTAGACACAGGTGATCATTAATTTTGGGACATAATTTCTTTCATCTTCAATTTTTATTTGCTTTTTTTTTCGCAACCTACTCAGACCGTCATTCTATGGCAGCAGGTAAACAGGACAGATCATAAATAATGAAGAAGCTCCAGCCAAAACTTGAACTCTCTGAGAAGCTACCTATTTAAAAGACAGCCTTACCGACTAGGCTACTAGAGCTCATACAGCTGGCAGGACATCAAATCTAACCCTTGAATTCATCCTTCCCTTATTGTTCTGTGTCCTGTTTGTTATTGTTTTCACAAATATGAGTAGTAGTAGCAGTAGTGATATTATCGCGATTTATCTTTCTTTAGATGAATCATTGTTAACCATTATGATTTTTTTTCGCAACTCAGACAGTCAGTCTATAGCAGTGAGTAAATAGCACAAATCAGAAATATAGAATAAGCTCAACACATAGCTTAGATACGAGGTTCCATTTTTGAAACCAGGTTAAAGAAGCTAATTACCATATATTCATTAAATAAAAGTATAACTCTGATTTCAAACTAGGATAGATACCTTGTTTATTCCCCTCCCTACTGTCAGGTACTTTACCGCACGGTAGAAATAAAATTTTCATGCAATCCAAAAAAAGTTGGTTCCAAATTATAAGTACTACTAGCATAGCACCCATCAAAAATTACAAAATTATTTATCTATGGATATATTATGCAGATATACATTTTATCATTAATTCATTGCAACCAAAAAGACACATACATCAAATGCATTTATTTTACTGTCGATTTTCTATAATTCTTCATTTTTTCTGCTTCTTAATAATTCCAAAACAACAAGACAACAGAATTGGGTAAAAACAAATTTCTTTTTTTAATACAAAAAAAAACATCAGTTTTATACATGAAATATCAGATGCCTATATTTGTTTTCTGTCTTACTATGAAGACATCAGTAATAGTAATAATGTAGATGCAAATACACACGCACATAGCAGTACGCCTTAGCGTAGTGGTTTCCAAACGATACTGAGAAACTTAGAAAGAAACTTCACCAAGCACTTCGTAAAATCTCAAACACCCTATTTCAAAAACATAATTAAGATTTTAAAAATTTTGTTCAAGCTCTTCTTAGTTTTGCTAGAAAGAAAAATGACCAAATTTTTGTCTACGAAAACGAGAAACAGATTGTCATTAACAAAAACTAGAATTTGGTCATTTCAATTAATTTTTCAAAATAGAGCATCAAAGATTTTTTTTCAAAAATGAACAATAAAGTGCACATTAAATAAAATATACATATGCATCTTTTGATTTTTCTCTATTAAAAACTATATTGTTTCACGAAGGAAAAACAGACTGAAGTAGGATCCTTCAGAATCTCATGATGAATCTGAACTTATATCAATCGAATAAAAAGAGTCTGTAAGATTTAATGACTCAGTTGCAGTTGTTTCATCAAATTGTTCAATTATGCCGAAAGCAAAGAAAGCATCCTCCTTATCAGTACATCTAACTGATGAAGTTGAATTCTTGTTTTGCTTTTCATCTGAGTCATTGCTGAGAATCTATTCTCGTGGAGGTATGTAATAGGAAATTGGACCAGAATTTCCAAACTTTTTTGTTTCGATCACCCCATTGAATATTATAAACAAAAATTCATTAACAATTGACGCTGTGAATTTTGATTTCCACATCGGGTGTTCTAAATGCAAAAGTTGAATATTTGGCTCGTTGTAAACGTTTGATATATCAATAGCTGCATGAAATAGATTCAATACCCAGCTTGATTTTTTAGCGATCTGTATTCCTCTGCAGAAAAGCATTTTTTGATATTTCATTTCAAAAGACCAAGATGATCTAAGATATCATCTATCTAAAATCCATCTCCATCAAAGCTAATCGCATGTGAGGAATATTGGAAAAGTCTGCCTTCTTGACATTTCCTTCTGAAAGTATTAAAAGAGCCTGAAATCCTTGGATCTTGCTAATTGCACAAAAAATCTTCTTGTACTTTCCTTGAAATGATAAATTTGAAGTGTTTGAATATTCAAATATGGAAGCCATGTAATCCAATGTGATGATCCACTTCGAGTCATCAAAGAGTCACAACAGACTCACTCTTTGTATTGGTGAGAAATACATGGATTTCCTTATGAAGTTAGAAAACCATAACCAAAACTTTCCCTCTTCAAAAGCCACTGAACTGGAGAATATATCAACAGAGCTGTGTATTCAGCATCCATGTCTTCGAGTGTCTGAAGCATACAGGATTGTTTTGAATACATTCCTATTTGATTGACATACTTTACATCATCAACAAATAATTCATCATCATCAGTCTTTTAACGTCTGTCATTGGACATAGACCTTCCCCAGGATTTGCCACAATTCCCTATCATGGGCATCACGGAGCCAGTATTTCCTGAATCAGTCGAGTTCATCTATCCATCTTGTGTTCTATCAGCCTCGGTTTCTTATGTGATCTCTGGGGATCCATGTTGTGGGACGTGATGTCCATCAGTTGTCTTTCATTCTTGCAACAGTTTGCAGGCCTGTCTCTTGGTTAGGTTCCATGTTTCAGCTCCGTAAGTGACTATTGGGAGAATGCATTGGTTGTATACTCTTCTTTTTAGGATTATTGGGATCATAAGTTGACTATTTTCCTTTTACACACTTAAAAGTTGTTTTATTTAAATTTCACACTTGACTTCATTTCAACAATTACAATGGCATCTGTGTCTTTCTGGATAAGGATGTCAAGATATTATGCAAAATAAAGTCAAGCATGAACTTTTTTGTTTTCAAAACTTCTCAAAAAATACAGACCAATATTAATTCTAGATTTTCTGACGAAAAAACAAAGTTAGTTTTGACTTTCTACAGAAATAGGCCAGACATTCATTACTGTGTGAGTTTAATAAAAAAAAAAATTAGTGACAAACCGTATATTAAGTAAAATGTGATTAAAACATAACGTTTGATTAGTTAAGATGGCATGCTGTAGATTAACAATGAAGATTAATACAAACAAACAAAATTATGTTATTTCAGGGTTTTCGCAAGTATATACTTTATATATAACCTTGTCTCATAGTTTTATCATGATGATTGTATTCTTTTTTACCTAAAAATCTCCGGAGAGCAGAAATGCTTTGACATTGTTCTCAAAATGTTTAACATAATATTATGTTTTACCTGTTTTGCAATCTCAATATTATATGGAGAGATCACAAAACAGCGGAGTATATTGGAAAAAAACAGGAGTCAGGGATATCACAGAATCCATCAGAAAACTCAAATGGCAATGGGTTGGTCATGTTGCAAGAATGTCAGACAACCGATGGACATCATGAATCATAAAGTGGATCCCCAGAGATTGTATGCAAAACTGGCTGGCAAAATATGAGATGGCGTGACAAACAGGGAAGTTCAGAAAGTATTGGCTTTACGATGCAGTTGATATCTAGCTGATCCTGGAGATGGTCTATACCCAATGACGCATGCTAAAAGGCTAATGATGAGGATATATAGGAACAAATTTGACCAAACTTCTCTGTCAAACTTCACTGATGAAACCTGTGAGAAACCCTTTTTTTTCATGAACCTTATGAAAATTTTCACGTATCCTTGGGTTGATACAGAATACTGCTTTTATGTGATAAAATCTTTTTATATGTAATAAATAAAAATAAAATACAAGTTTTCTTGATTCATTTCTTCATTTTAAAATTTGATTTTGATACTTTTTTGAAAGTCCACCCAGATAGAGTAATGGTTAGTACGCCTTCTTCACAAGCAGAAGGTCCCGGGTCCAAGTCCTAGTATGAAGAATGTGGAAAACTCTTCTTAGTGGTTTATCAAGTACATACTGTGTGATTAGAATGGAAATATCCCTCCAATAGGGAATGCTCCTAGATCAGAATACTGCACTAGTGTTACCTTTCCCAAAATAAAAATAAAAAATTGTCTCTCAAAAAGAGCCTATAACCCAGTGCAGGATCTTGGAGCACCAAATATGATTTCATCACGTGTACGTCAAGGGAAAAATTGGCCAATTCCTCTTCAGGCTAGTTTGGAATCACGTTCATCTCCTTAACTGGTTGCCAACCATAGCAATAGATCACAATCTGCTCATCAATTTATCCATAGCTGGAGGAGGAAGAAGAGAAAGATTCATGCCTTTCTCAAGGACATTAGTTCAAAATGATCACAAACTGTCTCAGCTGGAGTTTGAACTCGACTTGCCAATTCCATTCTCCTCGCTATTGACTGCACAGGCACTCCAAACATCTTTTTGATACTTGAGGGCCATGGTGAGCTGATACAAGGAATCATGAGATATTTGAATTTAAAAATATCATAATCACTTTTTAGTGCTTCACCATTCTGACACATCATGCATGAGACTTGTATAACAGTCATTGCTATGATTCGAAGATTCTTAGTTCAATCTGATAGAATGCAAATACTTCCCTTCATCCATTCTTCAAACGTTGACCTCCTGCATGTTCCATGAACCACAAGAGGCTTAATTTTCTTCTCCACCAATCTTCATTCCTAAGTATGAATCATAGGCCAGTGAATAGTTATTATTCCTTGGATTTGAGGTCAATCTTCTAGTCCAATAAAATGAATTTGCAAGGATTTGGGCTTTTCATTTTAGGCTAGAAGTATCCATAATTTTTCAGAATCTATTACTCTATGTAACTATTTCATTTTTACAAAGAAAAAGTGAAAAGCCAAAATAGCATTTAGTATTTGATTTGCAACAAACTGTTACAGAGACAGTGGGCACCCTATTCTTCTCTCTCACTCTTCTACACCCCAGTCTTTTGTACCTTCTATAACTTCACAACATCACATTCTGACAACCTATTATCATCATCTTTAGGGTCTGGGATTACAAAAAAAATTTTCTCATGTAAATTAATGGTACTCTCGGTTGTCAATAAACATCCCCATCCACTTATTAATTTTTGGACCTTGTTAGGATCATTGGATTTCTCATCTTCCTTTGTTCAGTAAATTTTTTTTGATGATAAAAATACTTTTTTTTACAAAAGAAAGCCATTTTTTTCCACAAACTTTGATTTTCTACTGCAAACCCCCTCAAATCAGGCTCAAATTTTCATAAGAATTTATCAAAAGTAACCAAATCAGGCTAAAAAAAACAAACAAACATAATAGTAATCAAATCCACAATTTTCAAGTCCCTGAAATTGGTGAAACTACTGTAATAAATACCTTAGTCTTATGTCTTCCCCCCTTGTTAATTAGAACCCTCTGCTTACTTACTTTCAATTTTTTCCGACACTGATAAAATGAAAAAACTTATCTAAGTGTACACTTTAGACAAAACAAATTTAAGGGAAGTTTAAACTTGGAATAATAAGGTAAGGTGTTCTTCTTTGTTTATTATGATGTTGTTAATAGCAACAGACATTTTTTTTAAATGCCATAACATCATCCTTACTATGATTTAATTTAAATCTTGTTCTACAGAGATATTTCCCAGAAAAAACCTCCATGACTCACTCTCTTCCTCTTTCTCTATGCTTGTGAACGCTGATGACATAGAATATTTTGGGCAAAAAACATCTATTTCCAGACTGATTTTTTCTTATAAATTGAGCCCTTCTCCTATATATCAAGAACCGCTGACCCAAACAGCTTCAAACTTAACAATGCAATATCCAATGTGCAGACTAACATATCTGGTGATCATCAACTTTGTCCAAAGGCCAGTTGTTTAGTTATCCAGGTGTACACAAACACACACACACAGATTTCTTGAATTACAATTAGACGGTTTACGTAAGCACATATAAAAGAAAGATATTATATAAAGGTCGTTCCTTGTCTATGGGACGGGCACATGCTGGGCAAAGCATGTGGAGACCCTGGGATGCCCAACCATCAGAATCCCCTTCTCGGCCATGCTGATAAAGTCCAGAGGAAAGCAGGGAGTGATACATCTGGCTTCAGCTTGGCTGCAGGAACTGCCAGCTGGACGACCAATTGAGCATCAAACCATCTTAAGGGGGCTCCACTCCAGTTGCTTCTCCTAAACTGGTTGTCTTTCCAAGGCTAGAGAGCCCAATCTGCCCTATTATTTTACCCAAAGCTGGGGGGAGGGAGGGAGCAGATGAATCCATGCCCTTCCTGAGGGAATTAGTGTAAAGTGATCATAACTAACCCTGACCAAGCTTTGAACTTGGGTCACCGATTCCATTGTCCAAGTTGTTACCGACTACGCTGATCAGGTATATAAAAGGAAGACATGACAAAGTCTAACTGTATAATGCTTGAAACAATCCTCCCAAACCACCATGTTATGAACATAAGAAGTGGATCAAGACAGAAAAACAGTGTTAATGAAAAACATTTATTGCACATAGAATTAAGCATAGATTATACTTAATATAATTATTACCTGAAAGCCAACGGACTACCTGTGTTAATACTGACTCAAGGGCGGCAACATTTTATAGCTCAATAGACTTAAAAGTACAGATGTCACTAAAACCCAGTTAAATGGGTGCTTGAACTTTACATCTTTTTTTTCCCCAATGTGAATTTTCAAAGGTTAAAAATGCAGCTCTAAATGAAAAACGACCAGGTTTCTGATTAATAATCTAACTACAATTGAAGAAATCTCTGTGCATGTACGGATGCACAGGCCCAGTCAGAAGGGGGTCCAGTGGGGCAATTTGACCCATGTCTATGGTTTAGAAAGAGGCCTACTTAAGAGGTGTACATCACCCATACATATATCGCAAGTACTTAGCACTGGTTACAAAAATACTTAAAGAGCAGTTTGAAATGGGGGCCTACTTTTACCATCTGGCCCAGGCCAATTTCTAGCTCTAGTCCCTGTGCATATACTGCTATTATTCGAAAATTTGCTATTGAAATATAACCATTTATCTCTATCAGTGAAGTTGAAGAGGTATATGTATATATGAAATTGAAATTCAACAGATATGCAGTGTCGAGTTTGAAGTTTTTTTTCATCGGTAGTTTTCTTGTAGAAATAAGTGAAAACTTACAGATCTTTTATCATAAATTATAGATCTAAATTTAAATATAAAATATCTAAATTAGCAACATTAGAGAAGTAACCAAAATATTCTGTGGCCTAGTTTCTTATAATAAACAGAAAATTATTTTATTTGACGATTATGGCAGGCAGCTCCATACATGATAAAGTCTGGTCCCTTCTGAACAAGCAAATTCGGAACGGGCACAGCCAGAGTATCATTTAATTGCATATTATATTGATAATATAATTTGATAAGTTAAAAGATATAACCACCAGTGTGTTTTATTGTACAGGTAGACTTGTCCATTTTCACGACAGAAGTGAAAAGCAAAAATAGCGTTCAGCATTTATTCTACAGTGAGCTATTATAAAGGCAGTGCACACCCTCTTCCTCTATCTCCTGCAACTTTTAGCGCCCCAACCTCTGACAACACAGCCTAATATATATATATCATCACCATTTGGGGGGTTCAGAATATACTCAAAAAATTAATAGTAAAGACTTAAAGAATGCTCTATATTCCGGAGAGCAGGGGAAACCTGTATTCTTAAATTTTGAAGAATAATGTGAATAAGAACAAAAAGTTTACATGTGGGCCCCAGGGATGGCAAACCTGTGACATGCAAAAAAAGTCCATTGGCACCAAGGAGATTTTTGTTAGTGATTTTATAAGAAAATTTTTTTAACCAGCTGTAACCTCCTGCAAATACCAGGAACTGCCCCCAAACGTTATCATTTCTTCCTTAGCCTACGACTAACCCATTGTCAAAATGTTATTGGACGTCATTGAGAACTATTAGAGATATTCTATGTAGGAACATAAATGAATATATAAATGTAAAAAAAAAATTAAAAAGTATCTTTCAATTGGAAAGAAAATTTCTGGATCCACCTCAAAATTTAACCAATTCTTCCTTACCCCTTGACCTATACCCTTCAAGAATATTTCATAGGAATTCATCCAGAACTTCTGGAGATATTGTGTGGACACAAAGCTACGATGTACATGGATCCGCCCCAAAATTTGATTACTCTTCCTTTAGCCTATTTCCACCATTCCACAAAATTTAACTGAAATTCATTGAGAACTTTTGGAGATATTGGGTGGTCAGACTGATGGAAAGACAAAGGGTAATATATATACCTCTCCAACTTCATTGATAGAAATAAATGATAAAAATGAAGCTATCGAAATTCATGAAGAACTTATGAAGATATTGTGTGGACCAACACGAGTGAATACATATACCTCTCCCAACTTGGTTGGCAGAGGCAAAAGGATAGCAATGCACACACACACACACACACACACCATAATGTTTATATATGAGGAGGGTGACTACAAACTAGCCTAGTAGTGTAGGAGAAAAGACCAATGTAAGTCTGCTGGATATCCGGTGGTAACAATTAGAATGACAGTTATTCTAATTTGAGCTCCAAGAATCATGGTAGCCAGTTGTATATGAGTTCAGGCAGCACACACAGCTATACGTGGAATGAGACATGGGTATCCACCAGAGAGAGAGAGAAAGGGGGACAGGACATCTGCCCCCCCCACCTAACCCTGGATCAGGCTTGCTCACAGAAGGTGTTTGAAATTTGGAACCTTATAGTCAATAGGAGATTGTTGAAGTACAATTGTTTTATGTAATGCCAACTTCAATAGAAAAAGTCATGTGAGCAAAGTATTTTGGCAGCATGCCATGTTGGGGGTGATCAATAGAAAAAATTGAAAAACGTGTGATCAATAAATGAGTTACTCTCTCACCTTCTGTTGTGTAAAGATTTTTAAAAAACTGAATTAAAAAAAAAAACAAGTATGAATGCTGATGGACACAAAATAAAGAACCAATTTATCATAAACTTTCACAGTAAATTGACCTCCACCCCTACCCTCCACTAGAAAATTATTTAGAGGGGAGGTTTTCAAAAAACAAAATATCATTTTTTTTCTAGGCATTATAAGGAATAGAATTGTTATTTCTTACCCTCTATCTCCATTGGTGTGGCTTCTTCTAACTCTGGAATGGAGCACTCTAGGGGATGGGGAATTGTGCGTAAGTAAATGTATCGCTTATATACAATTCTCGTGGTACTGGATGGATATTGGATAGTCTATAGCCACACTGAAGAGTTGTAATACAACAAAACAGCTGTCTGTGGGTGACACAATTATTGATTTTTATTATCTATCTATCTATCTATATATATATATATATATAGCCAGCAAGAGCAACTTAAAAACTGAAGAAACTTATGTTGACAGTTTTGATTGATGGTTTTAAACAATTATGATTGTTCTAAAAACATTAAAGCAGTACATGAGTGGTTTCTCAAATTTATTAAGATATTAGAAATGGAATTTTTTTTTGTTTTACTCGATTGATATTGGAATAGGAATGTTACATTTATAATAAAGTGGCACATCATTGACATTTCCGTGAAGATTAAATAAAACCATAATAATCTAATTTGTACTAATGAAACATTTTTTTCACGGCAAACCAGATATTGAATTTAAATAAGATTACAATATCAGCATAAGAAATTATTTTATCTTTTCAATTTTTTTTGTGCACAGTCCTTATTAGTGATGGTGTTATTTCTATTATAATGTCTTTCCTCATTTACTTTTTTGAATGTTACTTTGATGGTTTCTGTCAGGCAACAGCAAACAGAAAGAGAGGAAGTGGGTAGAGAAAAATGTGTGTGTGTGTGTGTGTTTTTATATATGCTAAAGCAAAAAGCTAATGGGTGTTTATATCTTACATCATTGCTACTACTGCTGATGTCCTTGTAATAATATATATATAACAAATATAGGCATCTCTGATTTTGATCTCTCATGAAAAAAACTGATTTTTTCTTCTCATATTAAAAATAATTTTGTTTTCACCTAATTTTGTCACCTTATTGTTTTAAAATTATTAGAAATATAAAAAGTTGTTGAAAAATCAATTTGAAAAAAAATAGATTACATGATATTGACCTTTCGTTGCAGATTAAATAATACTATTATAATCTAAATTGCATCAATAAAACAATTTTTTCTTTGCAGCAAAAAAGAAATTGACTTTTAATTAGATTACAATGTCAGCATGTGAAATGATTTGCGATTTTTCAATTTTTTCCTTTCATTAGAGACTGTCATCAGAACTGTCAACATCGAATTCTTCACTTTTTAAACTGGTCTGGTTAGCTAGCTATCTATGTATGTATCATGCATACTGGCATACAGGAGCTAGAGGGCTGAAAATTTAAGTACTTAATCCTCAAGAAAAATTTTAAATTTTTTTGAATACCCCCTTAAATTGGTTTTTAATGGGGGGGGGCTCATTTTGCAACTAAAGCGTATTCTAAATTGATCTCTTTAGTTAGTGTCTGTCAACATTCATGCCAGTTTTTTTGAAAATTCAGACTTATTGATTTTTTTTTTTTACTGCTCACTGACAACAACTTCCAGAAGGCAAGAAAAGTAACATATTCATTGATCACTCCTTTTTCCGATTTTCCAATCAATTATCCCCTAAATGGCATGCTGCCAAAAGACATCAGCCATGTGACAGTTTCTATTGAGTGACTAACCAGACCAGTTTCTATTATAACGTCTTTCCTCAGTGTTAATTAAAGAAAGGATAAGGAAGTTGTTTCTCATATCTCATGAGGCAATTATTGATCCATAGAAATCTAACCATTGTTTTTAGCAATTGCGGGTTTTTCCAGAGCCAGGATATTAACCCAATGTCCAAGAGCTAAAGAGCTCCAACTGCCTTGCTACTTACCCATGGTTGGGGAGAAAATGGAATACGTGCCCTTCCCAAAAGCATTAGTACAAAGTAAACGCAAACTGTTGGAGTTCAAGCTCTGATCACAGATTCCATTCTCAGTGTCATTAACCATTAGGCCACCTACATCTCCAGCGTGAATTAAGGAACGATGTCAGATGTCAATATGTGCACGTATGATGCAACTCAGCTGTCACCATTGTGACTCTTATAAAGACTTTCATGTGCTTATCACTATTTCCAAATTCTGAATCTTATAGACATTAATATTTTGAGTATAATTGAAGGAGAGGGAGAGATAAAAGAGAAAACAACTAAACTATCAGAATAAATCTAACTTAAGAAAAGGTCTGGTTGGTCACTCATTAGAAACCGTCTAGTGACCAACATCTTTTGGCGACTTGCCGGGTTTAGGGAGAGGGACTGAAAAAATTGGAAAAGAAAGGATGGTCAATGAATAAGTTACTTTTCTCGCCTTTAGTTAGGCAGACATCATTAAAAATCTGAATTTGTTGAAAAAAAAACAAAACAAATGTGAATGCTGCCAGACACAAACGTAAAGATCAATTTAGTACAAACTTACACTGCAAATTGAACCACCCACAAGAACCTATTAAGGTGGAGGCGGGTATAAAAAAAACTTTTTTTTTTCAATATAATGAGTAAATGTTCAGCCTTCTAGCTCCATTAGCGTGGCCTGTGCGCGCAATATAGCCAGCCAGACTAACGGGAAAGTTGAAGAAACCTTTGTTAACAAATTTGGTTGATGGTTTCTAGTATTTTGTGTATAATTGAAAAAAAGAGAAAGAGGAGAAATATGATTGAACCATCAGAATAAAAACACAAAAATATAAATGAGCAAGCGAGTCTGCCTTTGTTTTACTAACTCAACATCTGGAAAAACACTCTGCTCCTCCACCATCACGGTATCATCGCCTACAATTTGAAGGAAGTCCTCAATTTATTTCATTACCGAATGTGGATCTGGCAATCAAATTCGGCTCTCTCGTGTCAGATTAAATAATCTTTTTTTTTTTTTTGTTAATTAGCAAAACTTCATTTTTTTTCTACATCACTTATTTTTATTGCACAAGGTCACAAGAATACAACTACCATGATGAAAAAAGAACTGACTCTCAGGCAGTTCAATGGTTTAAAGTGTATTTATTAAATTTTCCCCGTTATCCAGAAGTAGAACATTCCTATGAAAATTTTCATAAACCGGCAAGGTGCAAAGCAACAGAACAATTACCATTAATTTATATGGGAAACATTTCTGAGTGTTCCCAAATCAAAGAAATATTCAATATCTGTCAGTATTACACTAAGCATAACACCCTTCCAAGCTCTTTTACGCTTGTCTGATACCTTACGATACGTCTTGCTAATGGATACACAAGATAAATTGAGATAAAGCACAGTTGCTCAGAGTCACAATTCAAGGCTTTGATGGCCTCAGATTCTTTTGTAAAAGCAAACTCAAGAAACCCATGGTGACAGTTTTGGTTGACGATTTCTAATACACTAAAATTGGCCAGAAAATGCAATTGAAATTTTGAAATACTTGCCCACATTATGGAATTCTAATGTTCAATCAGTTAGATGGGACAGGAAATTTACAAGCTAGGTCTTTTTCAAAAACCAAGTCACAAAAGCAAATTGATTTTTTCTCCCACTGAATTTTTAGGTACTGGAATAGTTTATCATCATATGTAAAAAATAGCACTAGTATAAATAATCTTAATAATAACTCGGACAAATTTAGATCATATGGAATAGGAAAAAAATTGGGAGGGTAATTTTGGGAGTCTTCCACTGAAATGTATGGAAGAATTTAGAAAAAAATTAATAAATAGAAAGTGCTTGGTAAATATTTCTCTGTAATGGTAAGATTATAAAATTTTCATTGAGTTTCAAACATTTTCATTACTTGAATGAATGTACATTATAATGTTGAATAAGTATTTCTAATATAGATTGTTCAAAGAGATGCCCATAGAGGTATTTTTATTTGATGATACAAATAATAATGTAGTTATCTGAATAGGAATCAATTTCTCTTAATGTGAATGCACTTCCATAAAAGCTGTACAACGCTTTAAAAACAGAAAGCAAAAATGGTTGCATATTGATTGTTTTTATTTCTTTTATTTGTATGAAAGTTTATTTTTAATAAAAATTGTTTAAAAATGATGATATTTCTTGATTATTTTTTTTAAAAATTAATGAATAATTCCGACTTTTGTTCAAATAATAAAATCTCTCCTTCTCATCTTTGATGTTGTCAACACAACGTTTTTGCTGATTCAATCTCCAGTCCTTATCGGGAGCAAAATTCAAGAAAATAGACAAGGCCAACTTCTTTTCTTCATCAACACAAACAAATTGGGTAAACTTTTTTTTTCTTTTCTCACAAGCATAAAAAAAGGTTTGCCTCTCTTCTCTGACTATACACCTGATGAGGGCTGAAGAAGGGATTGACCGAAACATAATGTTGACAACATCAAAGATGGGAAAATTGTCCATACAATAGTTGGAACGTTAATGACTCTCCTCAAAGAATTATTTATATACTTACTGCTAAATTGAATGCTAGTAACATTCTCGGTTAAAATAATCTCAATAACTGACAAATATATTTTTAGAAATTCTTTTGATGAACGCTGTCTCTTTTCTATGGTTTTCAATTGTCAAATTTTAAATATGGATTTATATTATGTTGAGCTCTTTTCAAAGATAAGTATTTTTCCAAAACATGTTTTACTTGAGTAAGTTATTTTACTGAAGGCTACTACAATGGTCATTGTTTTTCATACAAGGTACTGTGGGAAACATCAAGAAAATAGCCGTGGTTAGTCATCCAATAGAAACCATCACATGAGCAATGTCTTTTATCAGCATGCCAAGTTCAGGGTGATTGAGAAAAATGAGTGGTCAATGACTTTTCTCACCTTTTGTTGAGCAGTGATCATCAAAAAAGTCAAAATTTGAAAAAAAAAAAGAAGCATGAATGCTTATGGTGGACACAAACTAAGGGACCAATTCAGTAAAAACTTACATTGAAAATTACCCTCCGTCTAAAAATCTGGGGGTGGGGGTTGAGACAAAAAAAGAAGAGAGTTTAGTTGACACAAGGAGTAAATGCATAAGTCTTCAGCCCTGTAGCTCTATTGGTACGGCCTGTATGCGCTGTACATACATAACCAGCCAGGCAGACTCACTTCAAAACTGAAGGAAATTTTGTTAACAGTTTTAGTTGACAATTTCAAACATCCACAAAATTCATTTCGTACCAAGATATGAATGTTGCTTTTCTTGACTTTCAAAAGTAGACATATCTATCTGATACTAAAAGTCTGATTCCATTAACCTATCAGTGACCTTCAAGTACTTAAAACGGGCATTGTAACCAGAGGTATTGATTCAAGATACCCTTAAAATCCACTAACTTGAAGTATGCAAAAAATGTCCAGGTGATTTGCAACTAAAAAATAATATTATGGGGTCTGCACTCTCTCTCACAGCAATAATAAGGATCTGATTTCAATCTATCTATCTATCTATCTAATGAGATTTATTCTAGATGTACAAGAACATTCTTCAACAGCTGCTATAATCGTTTTCAGTGATGAATCACAAAAGAAAAAAAAAGATGATTCCTCCTTTCTTGTGCACCTCCGGTAAAAATAAACCTAGATAAATGTTATAGTGCATGGCATGAATGTTAAACAATTCTTCATATGAGTTGCAAGATGCTACTGTAGTGTTCTTGAAGAACTGAATTAGCTTCAGGAGCCAGCGGTAGTTAGCCTGGAATCAGTAAAAACGATTCCTCTATAATGAGTTTTTGATGTGAAGTAGAAAAGAATTGAAATTGATTAACTAAAGAGACTTCCTAAGGCATTCTGCATCTTCAGTGATATAGGTACGCAGGGTACTTTTAAATAAGATATTTACCGTATGAAGAAATGAGGCAAGATGAGGAGTTTTTGCATATGTTTTTACCATGATTGCCTGAAATTTACCAGCTTTTTTCCCTAATATCCTGTCAAGAACAATTGGATTAAGATTTACCATTCACCTACTTGAAGTACTTAGCATTCCAGGGCCAAGAGCCACTTAGACTTTGGCCAGCCAAATCCCTCATCCCAATTTAACCTGTTACTATGCAGCTTAAATTTCGCTGAAACAGACACAATACCCCATAACTTGCCATATGGCTACAAATATACCTAATTGTACAATATCTGCTGTCACTTGGAATCGGACTTTTTAAAAAAATGAAAGGAAGAACTTATCAGAAACCGTCAACCAAAACTGTCGACATGGGTTTCATCAGTTAAAGCTTGTCTGGCTGCCTGCCCATATATGTATCTATACAAGCTGTACCAAGAGAGCTAAAGGGATGAAAATTCAAACATTTACAACTTATTATGTCTAAACTTTTTTTTCTTTAAAAAAAGTCTCCTCAAAATAGGGTTTTTAGTTGGGGGTTAAATTTGCAATTTAAATGTATACTAAATTGGTCCTTTAGTTTGTGTCTGGCTGCTTTCATGCCTGTTTTTTGAAAATTCAGAATTCTTTTTCAGTGATCTTGATCCAGCAATAGGTGAGAGGAGTAATTTATTCATTGATCATCCCTTTTTCAACTTTTTTACTTGATCACCCCCAAAAGACTTTGGTCATGTGACCAGTTTTGCTCATTTGAAAAGTCTATAACCTCACTGAAAGAGCAAAAGGAAATGAGTAAAGAATCATAATTACATTCCCAAGAATGAAACCAGACAATTTGTAAATAAAAAATCACCAATATGATAAAAGCCATATCTCTAACATTTATAGTATCAGTAGCAGCCATCAGTGCCTCTCCAATCCAGTCCAACCCTATTTTTAAACTACCTAACCTTCCTTTCTGCCCTCCCAACCATGTCTGTCAGTAGCAGCCATCAGCCAACCTAATTGTTGGTACACATGATAACTGTCAGCAAAGTGATGGGTCATGGACTAGTACTGTTTAAAGGTATTAATTTCATTATGCTTCAAATAAGAACCTAATTATCATAGATCAGATTTTTCTCAGAGAACATAAGAAAATTCAATTTGTAATTAAAATGATAAAGTAACTATTGCAAAAAATTATTTAGAATCTAACTACAATTGAGGAGATCTGTATATTACTTGACGACTGGCCATTGTACGAAGTTGACATTGGCCAGATATACTACACTACTCAGGGCAGTGCAGTGTCAAGTTTGTAGCAGTTTAGATCAGCGGTTCTTGAGAAATCCAATGAAGATAAATGAAAAATCAAAGATTGTAGATCTTTCTTCATAGTTTCTATCTCCCTTGACTTCCACTTTTTAGAATTATCTAAATTTAAATATAAAATATCTAAGATTGCAACTCTGAGGAGTAGCAACCAAAACATTTGAAGCTGTTGTTTCATACAATGGACAGAAAAACTTGATTATCATGACAGGCAGCTCCATACACCATAAGTCCAGTCCCTTCCAAACAAGAAATTTGGGATGGGCACTGTCCAAACATTATTTGATTGCATATTATATCGATAACATCTGCTGTAATACTAATAACTTTGGACTGTTTTAAAAAAATATAAAACAATATATGGAATATATGGAAAGATTGCTTTATCATCATAGATTTTAAATATTATTATTCGCAAAGATATATTGGTTCGAATATATAACTGTAATGAAATTTCTACAAATGTATTTTTAGAACTATTTCAGAAATGGTTTCTAAAATATACATGATGCCTTAGGTAACCTTTAGTACTCTGAAGTTGACTTCTCGCTGAGCAAAAAGTTTTTCCAGCCACAACTCCATTTCTGAACAATAATGTGATTGAATTTCACAATTTCATACAGGGAAAGACAGACAAGTTACAGGCTTCCAAAGATACTAAGTGCACAAAATACTGGTGCCCTTGAAAAAAAATTCAGAGTTTGAAGGTTAAAATTTCATTAGTTTTGAAAATCCAGTCAATGAGACTGAACTGGTAAAAATGTCCACCAATAAGAAGAATTAAATTATGCAGATTAATCTGCTTCAAAACATTCATTCTTATATTTTGAGTATGGATGAATGAATCCTGTAAACAGATAAATCTTTATCCCTGCTTCTAAATATTACTCGGTTGAAAATCAACAAAAAAACAGGAAAAAAAAGAAGAAATAAAAAAGACAGGTTTGCTGAGTCACTCAAGGAGTGATTAATAAATGAATTACTTCTCACACCTTTTGTTGGGTGGTAATCACTAAAAAGTCTGAATTTTCAAAAACAAGTGTGTGCACTGTCAGATACAAACCAAGGGACCAATTTAGAATTTGAATTACAAGTTGTGCCCCCCCCCGCCCCGATCCCCACTGAAAGCCCATTATGGGAGAGGGAAGGGATAGAAAAACGAGATGTTTTTCAAGACATTAGGAGTAAATATTGAAATTTTCTATTCTCTAGCTCCAATGTGGCTTGTACACGATGCATAGAGCCAGCCAGTTAGCCAGCCAAACCAACTTAGAATCTAAGGAAACCTATGTTGATGTTGTCAGTTTCTAATTAAGAGGGATTTACATTTTCAGTGTTATGTTCAAGATCGATACTTGGTGTATTCTGAGGATGGATGGTCCCAGTTTATTTAGATAAAAGCTGAAACTTTTTCCTTATTTCCCAATGGATTTTCATATTAATAATAAAAAGGTCATCCAGTATACTTTTTTTTGTACAATGATGAAGTGCTAAAAAAAGATGTGAGGAGATGCAAACCTCTACAGTGAGGTGCTTTGGTGAGGGATGTACTTAAGGGTTACCCTGATTCCATAGATACAACTATAATGCACCGTTTGGGATAATCAGAAGGTAAAAACAGTACATTTATCAAAAAAAATATATTTTCGTAATTTTTTTTATTTGTTATTTATATAATACAAATGTTGCAGGAATCGTCTTTACTCTAGTGGAGTGGAGGTTGACTCCGCTGCAGCTAGCCTTGAATATTATGTTGATGTTGATGGATTTTAACTAAGAGAGATTTGCATTTCCAGTGTTGCTAATACACCAAGTATTAATATTATACATTAGCAACACTAAAATTGTAAATCTCTCTTTGTTAAAAAATCATCAATACAGTATTCAAGGCTGGCTGCTGTAGAGTCCAACTCTCCTTGACAGAAGATGATTACTACAACTTTTGTATTTTATGCATAACAAATGAAAAAATTATAGAAATATATTTTTTTTGGTATAAATGTATTTATTTATTAGTAAGAAATGAGCCCATACATATCTGATAAACTTCCATTAATATCTAGGACTTGTCAATTTGGCTCAGTCAGTAAGACAGCCTCTTGGCAATCAGTTGGTCCAGACTCTAAATAACGGTAGGAGAAAGTGGATTTCACATAACGGTTGACACCCCTCCTTATACTGAGGATTGTTCTTGGTGTACATGTTGATCTGGTTACAGTGGGAAAACAAAGTCAACTTTAGCCTTTGTACTGGAGTTCGACATTAGATAGAAAGGGAACACCATTTTCACCCCCAAGAGGAATGCTGTTCCCTATCCCCAAACTAAGTAAGGGAATGCCATTCCCCCAGCACTTACTTCTTGTTGTCATACAAGTAACTATTTTGCTGCTGGTATTAATGATTAAAGACAATGCTTGTATAGTCGTTTTAAATATTCACATGACATTACGATTCCATCAACTGAACAACATAAGAGCATAAAAGGCATTTCAGAGTTTACTTAGCTATTTCCTCCTTTTTCAAAAGAAGACAGAAAAGCCATAAACATTCATAAAAGCCTTGGCAGTACAAACATGAATAGAATTGTTAGAAAATCCATTTCAGCTAATTTGTTAGGAATGAAGAAGTCAGTATTGCAAGACAGAAATGGTTTGTTGATACTGTATTCAAGCAAAATGGTTAAATAGGAAAACAAACAATAAAACTTATACCAGCTTGTGGATTCTGTTTTTTTTTTCAACAAAAATATTGATTAGTTGATTTGGAGAAGTGTCAACTAAAACCGGTTTTTAAAAATGTTTTACCTTTAGCAATCTGAATTCTTTTTTCAAGAGTGACAAGATTTTGTGCACTAGATAAATTGCGTTTCTTAATATTCTCTTCCGACTGGAGGTGGAAATGGTGATTGTTGGTGGACGATAACAACGCAATTTTCCATATAACAGTTCCTGCAATTAGTGAACAAGGATCTTAGTATTTTATAAGAGGTAAATTCCTCATCCTTTCAACAGAAAATCTGCGCAGAACCCAATAATTCAAGGTAATTCTATGATAAACAGTTATCAAAAAAAAATGCTGTCTTCGTACCTTTTGATGCATTCAGAAAACATGTCTAAATAAGGTTATATATTGTAGTGCAGTGGATACAAAGCTTCAATCTAAGTTTGCATTTTATCTATAGTGAAATGAAGAGCAAGAAAAAAATTGAGCATTAGGAGTAATAGTTTGAAAATTATGAATACATCAAGACTGGATAAGTAAATCAAAACTCTTATATTTTTTCTCTTATTTATATCTGTTGAGGTACATGTTGAAAAAAAAAAACTTCAACTATTACGAGAAGAATGATTTCTTGTTTCATCACATTCAAGTCCACCAGGGACAAATTTTACAAGAAGCATACAAATAAAAAAAAAAAAAATTTCTCCATGTAAAAAGTAAATTTTGCCAATCTTTTGAGGTACATATGCATTTAGTTAAAGCACGTTAACAGGTGAGCTGGGAATTTTGTTTTTTGGCGATTTACACACTTTCAGTGTGTCTTATCATGATCAATTTTGTCTTTTTTTAAAAATTGTCTATTATGAACTAATTTGCATTTTCCTTTTTCCATTTCTAGATAACTAAGAGACATTATGAGTTTACAGACACATATGTTACGAACACTTAATTCGAAAGCAAAGGTTTTAGAGAACTGAATAATTAAAATTTATCGGTCTCAAGGTTATCACTGATGTCACTTTGTGACATTAATTGAAAGTTGTTTTCTTCTTTTTAATTCTTTTTTAACGATAAATTGAGAGCCGGCATTAATGTTGCTAAACTAGGTTCGGGATGAACTGTTGGATATAAATTGTGAATGATCAATATTCTGTAACCCGACAACACAGGTGAAGTCGGAAAAAATGTCATATCTGAGAAAGAGCTTGATGGTACTTGGTAGGAAGGTATTATTTTCTCCTGTAGACTCTTTTTGAAATACATTGCAATTTTGGTAGAAAGTTGCTATCCCCATGTCCAAGACTGACTGTATTACAGGGCTAAAGGACCCCAACTATCCTGCTATCTATCAATAGCTGGTGGGAGAAAAAGATCCATGTCTTTCCCATTAGTGCGAGATGAACGTAAGTAGCCTCAGTCAACACTCAAACTTGGTTGGCCGATTTACTAAGACCAGCCAAGGTTGGTAAAGTAAAATGTGGGAAATCATAAGTGGACAAATCAGCTTAGAGTGTGAGTGTGGGAGGTAGGGCACAGTTATGAGATAATTATTTTCAACACAATATATAAATCAAGAGAGAAATCAGTCATCTGATACTTAACAAAAATATAATTACCAATATTTCCTTGATTTAGAACCTGAACTTTACATGCTCTTATCTATATAAACAATTCACTTCTTCAGTTTTGTCCGGAAGTTGCTCAACTTAGAATATAATTTTTCAAAATTGGCCCAGTCCTACCGGACCATTATATACATGAAATGCTAATAAGGACAAGCCCCTTTTTCTAGCACAATCTTTTTTTAAAGAGCCGATATGATAGAAAACTGCCAAAAGTTTTGACTAAAATTCTTCTCAAAAACAAAAAATGCAGAAGAAATCAGGTTTCAACAAAAATCATAGAGGAGAGTGGGAGACAAAAAATACTGCGAGAGAACTATGCTAAGTGTAGGAGATTTGGCAGGTCTGTTTACGTCACACCGCACTACTGCGGAAGCTGAATATATTTGCCAATACTGTGTGTGATTAGCCATCTGTATTGCTCAGGTCCACTACTTTAAGGAGGTTAATAGCATTATGATATCATAAGTAGAAAAATGTAGATATTGTTCACAAAGAGATTACCTAACAGAACCTGATGCTCATAAGGAGAAAATTATAGACCATTCAACATTTCATAAAAAAATTTGCCCTCGTTTGATCTGGTTTTGAGATAATCTGAAAAAGAGATGATCCTTCAACAGATTATCAAGACTTACTCATACTTATTTATTTATAAAAAAAAAAAAAACAAGTGTTTATGTAGAAACAGATGATCACTTAATTGTAATAAAAGATTTGCAATGCAAAATACAGTGAGATGAGCAAATGGGGCACCCCCAACCTCCATCCAAACCTTCTTGACAAGATTTTTTTCAAAGTTGGAACCTCTGAGCCAATGACGGATGATAGTGCAATACAACCGTTTTTACATAACCCACTTAATATTGACAAGTTATTCGTAGATGCTCTACCATGTCATCCCAGGGTCAGGTCATGCATCTCTGTCAACATTCAATTGCATTATCTGACATCTGGATCATACACTACAAATAGTGGTGAGTACAGCACCTCCCTCACAAGTGGAATGCCTACACTAAAATAAGGTTGCCCCTAAGATATACAGAAATATAAACTAGAAAAGTGGCAGCTAATGCCCATGCAAGAGAACATAATATAACTTTTTTAACCCTTTCAAGACTCACCTGTTAAGGTGTTTAATGCCTGAATTAAAGTGTCTCAGAGGACTTCTGAAAGAGATCCACGGGACTTATATATCTCAGCAGTCATAAAGACCCTGAGATGTATATGTCCCAGGAGTCTCAAGAGAGTTAATATGATGAATTTCAAACACAGAAAACATAGAAATTACATTTCATTTCCACCTCTAACATTATTTTGAAGCAATAAAATCCAATCAGTCTGATTATATGTGAAAATACTTATTTAGAAGGAATTAGTTTCAACATATTAACAATTATAAAAATAGAAAGATTCCTTTCAGATAAATAGTCAAAAATAAATTACACAAGTAACAAATTCATCAAAATGATTACTTTTTGTTTATAGTTTTGAGAAAGGTCATTAACATTCAAAGAGTTTTTCGGCTTAAATATCATGTTAACACACTAACAACAAGTTCAATTGCCCAAAAAACTCTTTGAAGATTTCTTTCTTTATTTTGGCACTTTAAAATTATCTCATTAAGCTAAAGCTCAGAGAGGTATTTTTGTATATGTTTAGAATGTATAAACAATGCAATAAGCATCTGTACCTTGCATAAAGGAATCACCGTAGCCCTTACCAGAACTAATTTTCCCAAATTATCTAAAAAAAAACCCCAAAACACAGCCTTTTTGACTAAAAAATTATCTAAAAAATACCAGTACAAGATTTGAGCATTGTTGGTCCAAAATGACCATAGAGACCCTGAAAAAGCACTTTTTTGGAGATGAAAAAAAAAACAAAAAAATAACTTCTCCAGATAATGCCTAGTGGTATACTTACGCAAATTTTTAGGGTTGATGCCCAAAAAGGTGACCAAGAGTGCCCGGAGAACACACACACATACATTGACGTGTAAAGAGAGGAGTATCTGTAGCCCACTAGGCTGGGTAGGCCATTTGTAGGGCTACAGTGATTCAATTATGCTTTTACGGTGCCTATCTGGAAAGCCAATCAATGTTAATGAAGAGAAAATAGCATATCTAGGATACTGGCACCGTAGTCCTCTTCAAAGCACTCCTCTTGGGACCTCACATTCCACTTCCAGAGTCTTCTTTCAGAGTCGCCATCAGCTGCATTAGCATATTTTCATCTCATCCATAGTCTGAAATCATCTCCCCTTCAAAGCAAGAAGTCAGGGAGAGCCAAATCTGGACTGTAGCGGGGCTGATGTATCACTGTGAATGCAACAGTCACACAGTACACTAGCTCACTAAATGGCATTCCAGTGGCCAACTGAGTAACCCCAAAGGAAATTGTCTGTTCATGCACTAGTGGTAAGGTCCCCTTTGATCGGTTGCCACGCCACGTCATAGCCATGCAACCGTTTTTCAAGATATTAAAATGGCTTGAAATTTTTCAAACACACATTATACAAGGAGATAAGAATCATTCTTAATCACTATTTTTAGATGTGCTAGCACCTCTAGCACTGATTGCCGTCACTGTCTGACAGGCTGACATACTGAAATGAGAGTAACAGTGTTGCCAATTTAGGTAGATGTTTTTAATCTAAATCTAGATGTTTTTAATCTAAATCTAGATGTTTTAGGCTGCACCTAGATGTCAGATATTACCATTTAGATGATTTTTAATAATATAAGAAATATCTTCATTTAATTTATTGTAATGAAATAAGTAATATTTTTAGTAAATCAAAAAAATAAATGTTGAAGATTAAAGTCACATTTAATTTAAAAACAACATAATGTATTTACTAGATTTCAGATTCATATCTGGAAAATCTAGACTTTTCTAGGTGTTTGAAAATGTTGTTTCACTCAACTTCAGATGTAAACTTTTGATTAATGTTGGCAACACTGCAATTCGTGGCATTAGCTGGGGGACAGGATATATGACACTTCCCCCACCCCCACCCCGATCAGGCCTTCTCACCTAGAAAGAGGGAGCTCTGAAAATTGCAATCTTAAGTCAATAAAGGATAATGGTGCAGTACAATTGTTTAATGTAACCCCAATTTAATGTACCCATATAAAAAGATGGTATAATTCTTCGCTGATAACAGAGTTGCCACCAAGATATATTCAGAATATATCTTTTTGCACCCACCCAAGCCCCCCAGGAAAGTGGTAGTGGACACCACCAATGCAGCTGTTGCCAGATCTAGCACCAACAAAGAGTCTGAATTTCATTTACACTAAACTTACAACCTATTCACATACAGACAAGCCTCAATGTTCGGTAATAAAGCAAGAATCAATGTTTCCTATATGAAAAGGTCATTAGTAACTAAAAATAATTCATTGTAAAATCTCTTTAGTATATAGTACAATAATTAAAAGAAAAGGAAAATCCATTGTACTATAAATGATTAACATATTTGTTTAATAATATATCTGTCTTGAACAATGTTAACTTGAAAGCACAAAGGATCGACATTGATAACTAGAATTTCTAGTTATTTATATATATGGTAGAGTTATATGCTCCCAGAGAGTGCATGTCTCTGCTAACACCATTTTCACTCACTGTGTGGAGAGGACATAGCTATGATGTAGAGGAGATAACTGTACACAGACCCCCCACACACACACACACACACAAAAATTAAATCACTTCTTCCCTAGCACATTTTTCACCCTTCCACAAGATTTCATTGAAATCTATTTAGAATTTCGAAGATATCATGTGGTCAGACAGGGAGCTTTTGGTGATATTATGGAGTGTGGACAAGTAGGGAAGGTAATTGCACATGGATCCGCCTCAAAATTTAATCACTTCTTTCGTAGCCTATTAACCCCTGTTTCACTGAATTTTATTGAGAACTAATTTATAATAGTTCATCTACTATAATGAATAAGAATTAAAAAAAATTTTTTGATCAAACTGAATTACCTATTAATAAACACGGCGTGGAGATCATAGATAGGGAGTGAGTTAAAGGGTTTGATTTGGACTGAGTCTTTCCGATAAGTTCCAGCAGTTTAGTGGTAAGAAGAACGGTCACGTAGTAAGCAAGCAGCTCTCTGGTATAGAGGGTTGTGAGTTCAATTCTCACTTGGAACTTATTCTTTATTCTGATCTGCGCTCTTAATTCATTTACTCATTGCTCCAGCCTGAGTTTAGATGTGATAAAAAGCAACAGCAGTTAAGATGAAGGTAAATAGTAGCAAAAATCAATAATACATATACCTCTCTAACTTAGTTGGTAGAGATAAATAATAAAAAATGAAACAATATAATACACTAAAAGGTTATTCCATCATAGAAATATATAGCGAATAATAAGATGATTTTTTTCAAATAGTGTATAAATCAGTCTCTCACCACTTCTTCGAAATATGGAAGGTTTTCAAATAATCAGAAAATTATTCAGTTTCCTTTTGCATGGATAATGAATATTTTTTTTTTTAAATTAAATTTCTCTTCATTACAATGAACTGGCTTAAAAATAAACAAGTTGAAAGAAGATATCTGCATACGGGAAAAATGTTTTTAGTGAATTTAACGTCAGGTGGAAATGAAATCCTATTTTCAAATCTAATTTAATATTCAATTGATTTCCATAATCACATTGAAAAAATAAAAAAAACAGTCTCAATCATATCATTAGGTAACATATTGAGGATCTGTCTGTGTCCCTAAAGAACTATGCTTGCTCATTTTGGCAAAAATATAAAATCATGAAATTCAAATAATTGAACCTAGTTGAAAGTTATTGCACATCAAGTCTGACAATCCGATTCTCTTATAGTGCGGTTTTGATTAATGCTGGATTCCTTTGAATAGTGTAGTTTTGATTTGAGTGGGTTTTGATGTAGTATGGTTAAGGCAGAGCTTTTCAAGCTTTGCGACTCGACTCTTTAGTGTGTTGCTGATAATCTCTAGATGTGTTGTGAAATTAAGTATCATTTTGTATATCTTTCTAAAGATTCTTTTCCTGAGTCAGTTGAACCACTAGGATGATATATATTTGGTTTGGCTAGAGGCATAGCTAGAGATTCAGAGGTCCAGAGGACTCGATTCCTTGGAGGACTCCCAACAACATTAGAGAGCTTTGTTAGTACAAATGCAATAGGTGAACTAGCTTTTTAGGTACCCCTCCATTTGGGGGCAGGGCGTTTTCAAATAGCTTTATTCTCTTTGAATTTGGCTAACAAAACTTGAATAAAGTGTCACAAAAATATTAATTTTTTTAAGTGTCGTTAGCGTGAAAAGCTTGAAAAACTGTGACAAAACTATGTATTGCTTACAAATTGGTCTAGGTATAGGCTGGAAAAAACCCACATTAAATCATAAGACCTTGAACAGTGCTGTTTTGGACAGTACGGAAAATTTCGGAATGAACTAACAGCACTAATCAGATAACAGCTGAATTATCATTTGATATCAACCAAAGATTGAAATCTGAAGAGAATATTGTAAAAACCGTCTGCAACCTATCGGAGCCATATCAGGTGGTATGATGATAATCACTTACGTAATCTTGACTGAACTGTTTGACAAGTGGATATCCTTCAGGTTAAGAGCCATGCTAAATTGAAGCGACTACCTTTTCGATCGCAGGTTCAATTCCTGCAGCAGCACTATTTTTCTTTCTAACAACTGTGTTTTTCTGAGTAACAATGGGAGGTCATTTCAGATTGAGTTTTCAATAATATAACGTATTCATAAATATTCTGCCATATGATATATCCATTTCTTAATAATGTAATTACAAATAATAAAATTTGGACATTCTGTAGAAGTACCAGATATTTTGACTCAACAATAGACAATTTTTTGCTATGGAGGACCATAAGTGCGAACATCTCCTGCAAAAACCAGGTTTATTTACTTTTTTTTTTAATCTATCGACCTAAAGTAAACTACATATTCCCTTTTTTTCTTTAAAAAAATAAGCTTGTATGATTTTTTCAAAAAAAATTAAAATCAAATTTAATATGATTTTTATGTATGTTTCCATTCTAAGATGTGCATATGTCAATATTTATTTTTGTAAGAAATAATAAATATATAGTTTAAATTGATTTGATAGATTTTTTTAAAACAAAAGAAAGAAATTTTGTTGTGTTCTTGTTATTTTCATATGTATATCTTATTTCTATGTAAACTATTTTTTAAAAATCTTAAAACCAAAAAGCTAACGTAAAAATCAAGTGAAATTTGGATTTACACCTATGGTCCTCCATAGCAAAAAATCACCAATCATTCAAACTGGTTAAAATTTCCGGTACCCCTGCTGGAGAATGGCCTAATTTTTAAATGCACATCATGGTAATTGAATATGTTGCTATGTTTAAATACTGTGTAAAGCTTTATATCTTTATTAATAAATTTTTCTTATATATATATATATATATATATATATATATATATATATATATATATATAGAATAAAACTAATCAGCGACTATTTCTGCTAATTTTTACAACTGTAGTGCATTTACCTGTCAACTTGAAAGATTTCAAGGAATGATACTTCCATAATAGGGGTAACCAAATTATGAGCAAGCAATAACCACTGCCAGTAGATTTTCATCTAGATTGTATGCAGCTAGAAATAATCATCATATTTCACTTGTGTTCTGAATTGTATCATGCTGATTACAAAAAGGATCAATATAAAACTTATTCATTCATTTAAATTTTATTCATACATTTATGAAACTGGCTCGTTAAAATGTGTAAAATATATAATGTGGCCCTCACCCTGAAAAGTTGGGAGACCGCAGGTCTGTTATAATACATATTTAATTCTCTCAGAGGAAATCCAAAATAAGTTGGTTAAAGAGAAGGTCAAATAAGTTATTCTAATTTTTTCGTTTTGGGACACTATTAACAGTAGAATTTTCATAACTTCTATCTAGGGTCACATTAGCAACATAAATTTTTTCAATAATTCATTCGACAGGTTAAGCATCTCCACCTTGGTAACCTCAGGTCTGAGGGTGTGTTACAAGTTTAGGAAGTTTTGAGTGTAGAATAAGACTACAGCAATCATTAACACCAAAAAGTTACATGATTAGCCTAGAATTTAAGAATATACTAATATTAACAAAATACAGATCATGTAGACTACACCTGTGAGTGAGAAATAAATTGCAATAATAATTGTAATAGTAATAATGTTATGTTTATTTTTTTTCCTTGTGTATCCACTTCCAAACGAAGGTGGTGGTGGTGATGGTGGTTGGTATTTACATTCCCAGTGATGAGCTGGCAAAAGATGGCTCACTCAAGTTATGAATCACTTTCTGCAAAGAATTTCCTAATTTGTTTTTCCAAAGCATAGATCGTTGATGTATCAACACTGTAATCACTATTGAGTCTCTTCACTGACACAACTGTTTCTAATTTTTTTTAATAACTCTACTTTCTTCGCAATTGATAAGTAATTTTGTTTTCTCTTAGCACAATTATCCAGTGGACTTTTGAGACATTACGCAAAAAAAACACAACAGTCGCCCAACACTTAAAAAGCTCGAATTCCTCCAAGTAAAAGCTGACACAGTCAACACCATTCTGGTTCATTTACCACACGTTTGGGGTAGGTATGAAGTCATGGATCATCAGGTCAAGCTGGGTGTGGTGGGTCACTGGGTCATACAAGAGTATTATTGTAAACTCTCACTAAGCAAACCAACCCAGAATTTTGATTTTGAATGGGGTTTGGACTTTTTTTAAAGAAATATATTTATAAATAACATCAAATAATTATTTAATTCTTAAAAATAGCTGGGTTTCAGACGTGTCCAAATTTCAGACACTCATCTTTACTATACAGTCGATTGTTTTTGACATTAATTATCTATCTAACTACTATCAAAGAAATATTTGTCTGTGCTTGTGTGTGTATACATTATGATTACTCAACAACTGGCCATTGTACAAAGCTGTCTATCAGATATATCAGATAGCACACAAGGCAGTGCACTTTCAAAGTTGAAGTTTTCTGGATCAGCAGTTCTTGATGAATAAAAAAAATATAGATAAAACGTTAAAAATTATCTGTTGATTCTCTACAACTCTTCATGTTTTTGTTTTTTTCTAATAATTTCGAAACAATAACGCAAAAGAATTGGGCAACAAACTAAATTGAGACATCAGCAGCAGTATTAGTAGTGATATTACCAGCAGCAACACATTTTGGTCAGTGTGTTTGCAGTACCCCTCTCCTCTGTTTGCTATAGTATGACCAAAAACCAATGAACATCCTGTTTATACTTCAAGATACTATTATATTCTATTATAAAAGAATCTTATTACTTACATTCACTTCACTCAAGAGCATACAGGAATACCTCAAATAGTGGTGATTTCGAGGTGGTACTATAAAGGTATTGCTGTATAAATGAATGCAACAAAGTATATGCTGGGAAAACAAACACATTAGATTATAAGACCTTGAACAGTGCAGTTTTGAACCATATGGAAAACTTTGGAACAAATCAACTGCACAATTCAGGGTTTACCTGTATTGATTATTTATTCTAACCAACCATCTACCCTTATACTTTACAAATGTTAAGTCCTCAAAAAGTTGATATATCTGTAAGTCCACAAAAAGTAGATACATCTGATAATCAGTAAAGATAATCTTTCCTTTCTGTCAGCTGATAAATCTGGCTAGAAAGATTGCAACAAAGAAATAACCTAATTGTACATAGATATATAACCTTGTTTTTGTACATTGATTTTATACTTTATTAAAAGTAGGTTAGTTTTTCAAACGTCTATGAAATGTATTGACCAATGATGGTATGGAGATAAAGCTTTGCTTACGGTCATTTACTGATTGCTAAGCTAGATTCACTGACTGACTGAGGTAAATACCTAACCCAATCTCATTTGCTACATATAATATAACAAGCCCACCATAGTGTATACATATATATGGGAATTTGGTTGGTACACTCACCAAGAGCTAGCCACAAAAGAGCTAGTTACAAAAAACTACAACAAAAGAGATAGGTGACAATTGATAATACTTCAAGTAATTAACTCGGGCTACGGTTTAACCCATATGGTCTACATAAATATAATAAGCATGTACCTATATATGTACTTTTCAATCTAATAACCGTAGCCCCACAAATGGCCCCCCGACCAAGTGGGTACAGATTCATTTTTTCTTTGAGTATGTGTCCATGTGCATACCTATGTGTGCACACAAGTGCATGTCTCTTTCTCTCTATGCTCCTAGTCATACATATATGAGTAGAACACCAGTGGGTATCATCTAAAAACTTTGGGTTTTTTTTTTTAAAAGTGACTCTTGTGTCTCTATGTTCATTTAGGATCAACACTACCCAAATCTTGTATTGTTATTTTCTGGATAATTTTTGATAAAAGATCTTTTTTTTTAGATAATTGTTTAGATAACTAGTTCTGGTACATACACAGGCTACGGTGATTCATTCATGCGAGGTACAGATATCAATGCTACTTTTTAGGAACCATCAACTAAAACAGTCATCAAAGTTTTCTCCAGTTTTCAAGTTGGTATGACGAAAAATTTCAATATTCACTCCCTATTATGATTAACACACTCCTTATTATATCTAGAAAAATGTTTTGCTCCCCGTTTTTTGTGGGGTTAAGTTTGCAAGGTAGGTTTATGCTAAATTCATCACTAGTTTGTGTCCAGTTTGTTTTTTGAAAATTCAGATTCTAGTAGTCACTTGCCCAACAAAATGCAAGAAGTAACTTCAAGTGATCACCCCTTTTTTCCAATATTTTTAATTGATCACCCCCAACAAAAAAATGTGGGTCAGGAGATGATTTCTATTGAATGACTAACCAGACCTGTTATTTTTATTTCATATAGCCTCCATAGATATAACGTGCAAGTACATATGTATCACTTCACACTTTCATGTAGAATAACTTTATTGTGTCCTCAGTTCTTCACTGCATAGTACTCATCATACTCTTTTCAAGTAGCTCTTTTGTAAAGAGATCCTTTGTGGAAAGCTCTTTCAGGGTCATAGATCTTTTATAGTAGCCCTTTTGTAAACAGATCTTTTATGACTAGGTCTTTCAGGGTGTAACCAAATTCGGCAATATCAAAGAATTAGGGGGTCTATTAGACTCTCTGAACTTATTTCAACAGAATACAACTATTTGCACTCTAGCCATACTGGTTTCTATACGTAGGTGAACAATCAAAATAATCATATTGCAAGGATATCTTTGTTCAACCTTGTAGATTCCCTGTAGAGCATTGGACCACAGCCACTCAGCTGCAGTTTCAGTAACAAGTAGAATTTTACTGGGTGGAGTTATATATTATTTGTGAAAAAAAGTTTGATTTACGAGAGAAGAAAAAAAAATGTGGTTTTAATTTGATCACAAATTTGTTTATTGAAAACAAGGATGTGAAATAACTATTTTTTTTTTTACAACCAAAAGTTCATGAAATCAAATCACCAATGTCACTTATTCAGTATAACACACACAGAGACTTTTCTTTGATTGAAGTTCAATGATAAATGACTGTCTAAATAGTGAAAGAACCATTAATTAATATTGGATGAGGGGGTTGGCTGTTGTACTGTATCAATGTTATTCATCATGAACTTTATGACAGTATGAATTTTGACCTCCAGAGAATTGGATGATGAACTTGCTTGACAAGTAAATAATTCATTTAGTCTGTTCACTGCCACAAACAACATAACTGGTCTTAGCAAGTCATCAGTGCAGGGCCGCAAAGAGATAACTCATCTTAGAAAGTCATCAGTCCAGTGTCATAGACCAAACGACAAAATCACAGTGTAAAATATGTTTCTAAAATACCTAACAGCAAGAGAGGAGGGGATCAACAAAAAAAAAAAGAAAAAAAGTTTTTTGCAAGAAATAAGGAGAGAACATTCATATTTTCAGCCTAGTAGCTAGCTGCATTGGCATCGTAGTCCGCAGAAAATTTTCCAAGACTGCAACTCAGTGTTGCCAACTCCAAAAATATTTCCATGCTAGTTTGACTGCCAAAAAGCACTAAAAATGATTAAATGATAAGTAAAAAAAATAGCCAAAAAATATCAACAAAGTGCTAAAAATGGTCCAAGATATGGCCCCCAAAATGGCTTCAAATAGCAGAAATGTTTAAGCACATCTTTGCTAATTTAGCAATTTTTACACTGCCAAATTTTCATTTGTCAAAGACTAAATTCCGTCTAAAGACAGAGACTTAACAACCACGCATTGGTACGGCTTGTACAAGTGATACCTCCTCCTGCTGCTTTTTCACATAGAAAAAAATTCACAAAATGAGAAATTCTCCATTGCATGTTCGAAATGGTTTTATTAGATGTGATGCTATTCGGTCAGTCAATCAGTCAGTCAGGCTCATTTCCGTTAAATGACAGAAATAGGAAGGACTGAAGAAGTGACGTCATCAAAAGAAATCTATTCCAATGCATTTTTTTCACCACCTGCTAAGGATGTTATGAAAGAAAAACCAAGGGATACATTTTTGTATAAAAAAAAACAAAAATATCAGCAAAAAAAAACACCAAAAATGACCATTTACAATTTTTATTGAAAATGATACTACTAGAATATTTTCATTTCACAACATTTTACAAGTATGAAAATCAATGGACTTAAAAAAAGACTATTTGTTCTTTTTCTTCTTCCTGCGACTACTACCATGCATGGTAGACACATCATTGAACTTGTGGTTCTTGTTTTCATACAAATCAACTGAATATCTAATAAATTTAGCACATACATAATTATATGCAAGACTAAAGAAAACCATTACTGTAAGACAAGCTATCTCTTCCATAGTACTGGACTGCCGGCTTGCTAAGATGAATTATTTCGTCTGTCCGTGGCAGTGAATGGGTTAAAAAATTGAAACATGTCAATACTTGAATTCTTTACATAAAGAGGAAAAAACTGAAGTTTTCATATCGATAAAGCAAAACTGATGATGCAATGAAAAATAGCAGTATTGAATCATTGTAGCCACACAAATGGCCTGCCCAACTAACCAGCCAAGTGGGCTATAGATTCTCCTCTTTTTGCTCAGCTGTGTGTCTCTGGTTGATCCTGATCACATTTTTGTGACTACAACCTTGAAAATTTCCATGAGTACACCACTAAGCACCATCTATAACGCCCCCCCCCCCACCACCACCACCAAGTATTTTTTAGGGTCTCTATGGTCATTTTGAATCAACAATGCCCCAAACTTATTTTTTAGATAACTTCAGATAAACGATCTATTTATTTTAGATAATTTTTTAGATAATTAGTACTGGAACATGTGTGGGCTATGATGATTCATTTCTGCCATGTATGGATATATTCAATTATCATGATGTACAGTTGAAAATTCAGTTTGTCCATTCATCAATCAGTTTAGACATAATTACGAAAGTGATAACTGTCACGTTACCCGATATGGCTTTAATTAATTGAAGATGTACAAAATCACATTCCTAGATCTCAAATATTGCTTAATACCAAATGATAATATTAGAAATAGGAATCATATAGTTAAACCGAATGTGCAATAAGTAGAAACCGTCAACCAAATCTGACAACATAGGTTTCTTTAGTTTATAAGTTGATCTCGCTGGCTGGCTATGTATGTGTGTATGTATCGTGCAAACATGCCATACCAATGGAGCTAGAGGGCTGGAAATTCAAACATTTACTCCTCAATGCTAGGAAAATGTCTTGTTTTTTTTTGTTTTCTTCAATCCCCTCACCATAACAGATTTTTACTGGGGGTGGATCCAGTTTGCAATGTAAGTTTTTTATTTTACTAAATTGGTCCCTTAGTTTGCATCTGGCAGCATTCGCACTTTTTCTTTTTTTTTTTCTCAAATTCAGACTTTTTTTGGTAATCACTGCCCAACTAAAGGCGATAGAAGTAACTTATTCTTTGATTGCCCCTATTGTCAATTTTTTAATTCACCATCCCCAACATATCATGCTGCCAAAAGATGTTGGCCATGAGACCATTTCTATTGACTGACTAACCAGACCCATTTTCAATTAGGTCCAATCATTTCAATCTCTTGATTTTAAGTACATCTTTCTTTGGACACAGATTCATAATCAGTCTCTTAATGTGACGTGCTTGAGACTTGTTTGTTTTTTTTCCATTTTCAATGAGATGACAATGGAAATTTTTGCACATTAAGTCCGATTATTTGCAGAGAAGTTCTGTGTCTAGATTTCAATCATTGGTTAATACCAAATGAAACAAGTGACCATTTTTTTCTTTACATTTTATATTATTCTTTTGTCAAACTCCTACTATTGAGTTTTGACTTTATTTTTGTATGTAACAACAATGACAGATGACAATGACCAAACAAAAACAAGTGATGTCAAGCACGAATAACAGTGATATATGCAAGAACTGATGACAAATTCTCTCCCACAGTCTAGAGCCCAACTAAAGTTGTCTTGTTTTGCTAAAGTTTGCAAATCCCATTTACAGAACTATCAATAAAGGAGTTGAAATGGAGCACTAGTTTTGAAATGAAATTGTATGGAGAAATGAATTATGTTTTATTTACCTTTAGATTTTAATGAAGTGAGGAACTTTGACCCTAGTGCAAGTTTTATCTTTTATTCCTTTATATTTTTGTCCAAACTCCTGTCCCGGTTGGCATTGACATTGTTTTTTTCTCATAACAAGAACAATCCTCACCAAAATTAAGGAAGTAAACTCTTAAGTGTTTGTTTATCTCGACACTTTAAACCAAACTTATATATAAGGTTAACATTTCATTACCGTGATTTGAAATTGGAAGACAGCTCTCTTACCAACTGAGCTAAACTTGCATACTTATGAATTTATTTATCATATATTATATATGTTTATTTCTTTATAATCTCACTACAAATCTCTGTGCATGCACCGCAATTTCTCAACAACTGGCCATTGTACAAAGTTGACATACTAGTCAGCACACAAGGCAGTACAGTCAATTTTGAAAAAGTTTGGATCAGCAGTTCTTGAGAAATCTAATAAAGATAAGAAATTGCGGATTACAGATCCTAGTTTCAATAAACTATCTACCTTGACTTTGGTTCTTTCGAATACATTTTACACTGATTTCTACAAGCGTCTTTCTTGAAATTCAATTCAACCAGAAAACTTTACTTTATTTAAAATATTACAGTTTTATCATTTTTCTCTACTACATTAGCCTGAAGAAAGCAATTCAGAAGAGAGAGAATAGAAAAAGATAATTATAACATTCACTTCAATTCCTCAAGCAACAAAATAAAACTATCATGGGTGTAAGCAGAAAAAATTGCCAAAACTGAAACTAGGCGTTGCCAAATCAACATATATTTTCACGCTAGTTTGACTGCTAAAAAATGCTAAATAAAACAAACAGCCAAAATACACCAAAAACTGTTGGAAAAAAAATGGTCAAAAAATGCTGAAAATTGTTAAAAATGATCAAAAAACACTTCAAATTGTTAAAAGAAATGGTACAAAATGGCCAAAATGTTTAAGCACTTCAGCACCCATTTAGTGATTTTCGCACTGTCAAATTTTTATTTGTCAAAGACAGAATTCCATCTGAAGACAGTTTTAACATCAATGAACTATGTATAGTCATAGAAAATATATATTTGCAGAACATAAACAAAGCAATTAAAAAACTAGATAGATCAATAGATGGATGGATGGATGGTGTGGCCATTAGCACAAAAAAATGAGTGGAGTGATAGACATTTACCCAATGGGTGGAAGATTCCATGTCCTAGCATGTATGTGTGAGTTATTTGCCTGATCACACATGTATTTCATTGAAAATCATTTTACATAACAATTATAGCAGGCTACTCCACACATCATAAAGTTCAGCCTCTTCCAAACATGCACTTTTGGGAGTGGCACTGCACTAGAATTTTAATTTGTGAAAATCACTTTGGTTAATTTTAAAATCAGTGATCCTATAGTGCATTCGGAGAAAAAAACACAACTTGGTGGGAATAAACTAGATTAAAAGAGAAGCTCACTAACTAACAACCAAACGGATGAATCATTTATGCTTATATAAAAACATACTGCTTAAAGTATTTGTTGATTTAATAATTACCTCTGCCGACAAAGTTGGAGAGGTATAAGCATTTAGTTGTCTTTCCATCCACAACATATCTCCAAAAGTACTCTATAAATTTCAATGAAAAACTTTTTATAAATATACACACACACAGAATGAAACAATCTAATGAACCATTGAAATAATCTTGCCCTACTGACGGTATTAAGCACTTTCTTTGAACAAAGATCAACTTAATACTTGAATATTCATTATCATTTTCATACACACACACACACACACATATATATATATATAAGGGTTGGGCGACCTATCAACTTTACATGATATATCGGGATATTTTCAAAGACAGTATAAGATTGAGCAATTCTGTTTATACCAATATAGCCACATGTAATACCAATTTAGCTATTTTGCAGCTAGATCTTGCTCCTTTTGGTCTTGGGCTCACCTGTCCCCATCCCAAATTAATCTATGAATTGTCCGCACAATCCCGCCCCACTCTCCGTCTATGCTACTCTCCTTCAGTTCCTTCAACTGCCCACCTCACTAGAAAACTATTTTTTGGTCTTTTTATATTCTTAGTTCTAATTTCTCAGTCAGGGGATTTTATGTTCTTGTTAGAGTTGAAAAAGCAGTATTCGTGGATATATGTTCATTTTCTAGTTATTTTATTGTAATTTTGTTCTAATAAAAGTTCTTGAGGAATCTCATGTGGCTTCAACTAGTAATGAACATAAAAAAATATCTATATATAAATATGTATATATATATATATATATATATATATATATATATATATATATATATATATACACATTGTATATCAGTATTCAGCCCTACAATACTGAGATATGAATTTTCATCAATATCGCCCAGCCCTTACACTATATAGATGTATAAAATGTGTGTGTGTGTGTATATGTATATATCATTTCTAATAAGATCAACTCAAGGATATTCAAATATTTTTGTTAATTTTTTTCACCGGTCATAACTAGTTTTTGGTTTTGTTTATCTTCACAGTAACTTGTATTTCTGACAATCAATATTCTGAAATGTCTATTTTGACAGTATGTTTGTTTATTTCATTTTGGAATGAAGTGTTCAGTACAACCTACTATACCCAAATAACATAGTCCTCTCTTCATGAGAAAACTCAAGAGATTCAGTAGATCTTTAATGCAGACATCACCTTAAATCTATCTCCTAGTAAATTCTCAATCAGGAATGTTATGCATGGTTAAGTTCCGGGGTGCAATTCTATGACTTGTTGGAAAATGATGTCTGATTGCACTTCTTCCTGTGATTATAAAGAACTGCATGATATTCTTGCATATCATGTTTGTAATGTTGCACTCTTGGAAGAAAAATGAGCCCATTAACCTATCTTGCATAAATGCACACGTATAACTTTAGCTCTGAATGATCAGGAACTAAATGTTCACCAACTTCATAAACAAAATTATACACAGAGTAGCTGACACGTCCAGACATGTGGATCTTGGTTTCATCAAGAGAACAAATACTTTATCCAGTTGTTAATATCAAATGGTTCAAGAGGAGAAAATGTACCTTGGCAGGTAGTTGTCATGCCATTATTTCTTCTTGGTGCAATGCAGAGAGAATGCATACTGCACATAACATAATTCCTGTAACATTTGTAGGAAGAAATCCAAAGGTTTTACTTTTTCCTATCAATTCAAGTGTAAGAAATGGTTTCTACGAAATAAAATCTAATTGCTTAGGTCTTTCCATGTGTTTCAGTATTATAAATCATCAACTAAAACTATCAATATTAACAGATTTCTTCGGTTTTTATGTGGGTGTGGCTATGTATGTATGTATGTATGTATGTATGTATGTATCACACATACAGGCTACCCCAACAGAGCTAGAGGGCTGGAAATTTGAAAAATATTACTCCTAATTCTCTCCTAAAAAGATTTTTAGTAGGGGGTCAATTTACAAAGTAAGTTTATGCTAAATTGGTCTCATAGATTGTGACCAGCAGTATTTATACTTATTTTTTCAAATTCAGACTTTTATAGTAATCACGGCTCAATAAAAGGCAAGAGAAGTAACTTATTCATTGATCACCCAATTTTAAATTGATTATCTCATTGCATGCTGTCAAAAGACATAGGTAATGAGACAGTTTCTATTGAGCGAGTAACCAGACTTGTTTATATCAGAATCAGAAATTCTCTCCTTGTTGACTATTTACTCTTTTAAAGGGAATTCATTAACAATTTGCTGAATAATAAAACCAAGTGTCATTAACTTACAAAAACAAGCAGGTGAACGAGCAAAATACTTTCATTGTTCAGCTTTTCAAAACATCTAGATGTTATTAATCACCACTACTCTCAACAGAGTTGTTTAATCACTGTTGCTGGGTTTAGGTTATTCACGTGTTCTGAAATATATATATATATCTGGACTTTGTCTAGCCTTTAATTTAGAAGAAATTTGAATTTTGAACACACACTCCCCTGAAGGAAAATGTCTTTTTTTTTGTTTTCTGAAGATTCCTTAGATTTCAGTGGGGGGGGGGGGTTCAATATACAATATAAGTTTATGCTAAACTGGTCACTAATTTGTGCCTGCTTTTGAAAATTTAGACTTTTTTAGTCATCACAGCCAAACAGAAGTAACTTATTCATTGATTATCCTTTTTCCAACCTATTCATTGATCATCCCCAACACAGTATATATGGGTGGTGGTGATTCATAGCTTCTCTTGGAATGTTAGTCTTTTTATTAAAATCAAAAAAAACTTTTACACCATTACAACTGATTGTAATTCAAACATTTTTTCCTCAAAAAGGTCCCAAATGACCTTTTCAAAAAAATTCTTTTCAACTAAATTTTGTACCAAATTGGAAATTATCTACTATGATAATAAACTGTATGACTTTTTCTGTTTCTCTATCTGTGATAATGGACTCTTCCACTTGAAGGCAACAATGAAAAATATCTTCGACCCACAATTTGAAATGATAGACTCTTCCACTAAAACAGGTTCAATAGTTTCCTTTCTAAAAAAAAAAAATCTCATCTCATAGAGATTCAAATATATCCATGAATTTTTTTCACGGGGATTGATAGTACATCACCAAAAGTAACAGGTGAATTCAAAAATCCTCAAAAGTACATTCTACACATGAAGGTAAAAAATATTTCTCTCTTGAACAATCTTTTTAAAAGGTTGTAAATCTGAACAGAAACCAGTCATTCATGAATGAAAATTAAATCCTATCAACCTAGATATTACTCAAGCATGAAAACATAAACCTTGTTGATTTTATATTTAAACTGAAATCTTCTTAAATACAAAAAAATGACTGTTTTGCTGGCTTCTTGAAGCATCATTTCCATAGACATACCTATATGGCAGCATATATGTCGACACCTGAAGCCTAAAAAAAACCTGCAAAAACTAGCGGTCAACTTATACTTTGAATGCAAACAAGTGGAACAGCACATCTAACACTCACTGTGCACTACTTATGTCCTGGGACACACCACAAATATTTCCATTTTTGACTCACATAGGTAAAATTTACTGTAATATGATGTTAATAAAAAAGAAACAATCACCATCACATACCATGGACTGCAAACACCAAAATACTGAGCTTGGTAATAATAGAAGTATTGCTGCCTTATTCTGCTATCTACAAACTAGTTCCAAGTTCACTGGGGGTAACAATTTTTAGATAGAGGTTGGATTTTCTTTGTGCTTTTAAATCTATTTTTTTGCAGGTCAACTTGTATGATGAATATAAGCCTAAACCTGAATTAACACTTCAATATTTTGGGATTGACTTATACGTCCTATCGACGTAAAGGCTGTTATATACAATAATGGAAGAGAATTGATGGCTTTCATAGCGACATGAAATCGAAGTATACCTCGAACTTGAAGTATTATCACAGAAGATAAAGTGTTTTTCTTATATTGTTTTTGGTTAGATACTACTGGGCTATGTCTGTGCTTTGTAGGCTCTAAATATTCAATCATTCAAAAATCATCAAACATAAGAATGGCTCTGTCTGTCACACTTATGGTATCAGCAGCAGCCATCATTCCTTACACTTGCCAACCCTCAAGATTATCTTTCTTTTCTTCCCTCTCCTTACTGACCCTCTTATTATACTACCTAACTTTATTTTCTTCTCATAGGTGTCACACTTATAGTGTCATTAGCAGTCTGCTGTTGAACACTTATAATAACCGTCAATAAAGCAACAGGTCATAGACTTGTTTTTTGTAAAATAGAAAAAGGCATTAAAAAAAATTAAAAAAAACGATCAGTCCTGTTGGTAGTCCTACTTGAGTAAAAGCATCGTCACATGTTGTTGACAATGTAACTTTGGAAATGTTATACAATACGAATTTTTGAAACTCAGACAGTCACTGCTGTAGAAAGCAGTCTCTTATAACAAAAGTAGGAAAGTAATTCTATGAGACAAAACAGGTTCCCATGGTGCCATTGTCTCAGAAAGAGGTATTTCAAAGGATTAAACAAATGTCTGATAGAAAGGAATGTTAGAAAACAAAATAGAGGTGAATCTTTTTTATTCCGTACCTCCCTAAGTACTAATTCATTTATAACAAAACAAAGGCCATAAGCATGAAACTAAAACATCTCAGTAACTGAACTAGAGTAGAATTGTTTACAACATTGAACAAAGTTTTAACATATCAATTGAGCCCTTGTATATTACAGTATTCAGACTAATACTCCTATTGTTATAAGTAGATGAAACTGACTTTCTTCAATTCATCCATTTTATCAATTTAACTCTTAAATGAAGTCTAGGAATTCAAAATAAGTCAAGGGGAGTGACCTCTGATTAAAATTACCTCCCCTGCCCTTGATGGTAATTTTTTAAAATTTTTCATCGGTTCAATTCACAAAAGATTTTTTTTTCAATTCGTTGAAGAGTTCCACTGCGGTTATAAAGATTCTATGAATCTAAGAGTTAGGTTAAGATTAGAATCTTACTACATTGGCCACCCTATAAGATGTACAGTCAATAAGTGTATTTAGGGGACTACTGTTCACTGAAACTCATCCAAGCCCCCCATAGCTGTCTATTTTGGGGCTTCTGAAGATAACCCTCAAGTCAAGATATGGTAACATGCACATGCAGGTTGTAGTAGACATGCCCGTCGAATCAAGAATCAAGGATGTTAGTATTTAGACATTTGTATCTTCAGTGGTAAACAGCGATTGAAGCATCAACATAGTAGCAGCAACATTATCTGCCAACAGAAAAAGAGTAAGAGAGAGAGAGAGAGAGAGAGTTTTGTACTATGGTCATCAGTCATGGCCACTTGATCCTACGGACAGATGGAGGGGAGGGGAAAGGCAAACATCTCAATCCATTTGCTGTCTCAGCTCCAAGGCCTAGCCAAGGGGAAGGGGCTGTGGGTTGACATCTTACTCTTTTGGAGTCGAAAACACAACAGACTTCTTGAAGGTATTTTCAAAATTACACCAAGAAGAGGCCATGATTTCTACTGGCTAGCCAAGGTCACATAATGTACTCTTCTACCACAAATCCATGTTCCAATTTTCTCACGCAACAAAACCCATCTTTCATTTGGGTCTTAGGAAATGTCAGAGCATCAAAATCGGAACTAAGATAACAAAACCTGACCTCTCAGTCAGGGCTAATGCCCAACCCTTCTGGATCCTGGTTGATAAAGCTGTGTCCATATTCAGTCCAGCAATAATTAAAAGTGGAAAAAAAAATATTGACTTTTAATCAATTAATTCTCCATCCTTTCCTTGTCATCATTTTATTTCATTTCATACATCAGTGCATTGGATTCAGTATATTAGTCGCAGTATTTTCTTCATTTAAATGTGCGTTTTATATGCTGGCAAATACAGTGTACACTGTATGCTATGTAGTTTTCTGTATGTTTTATACGTAAAAAACAAGAATATCTTTTTTGTATAAATGTTGATCTGGGTAGCCAGTTTGGACCAGAATGGGAGATAATGCCTACTTTATCTCAGACTTGTACTCAAAACAGGTAATTGATTGGAGTAGTGTTGAATTTGGAAATTGAGCCTCTGCCTTTGTTAGGTAAGTCTCCAAAATAAAACTCAGATTACCTCCACTTCAGGCCAAATTTGGCAACCCTGATGTATATACATGGAAGGAGGGAAATGATAATTTTTTTTTAGTTCTCACAATGTATCATCTTGAAATAATTTTGGGAGCACGTGTAAACCTCAAATTATAATCTCCATTTTACTATGCATGGAATGTGTTAAATGATCAGTTTTCAGTTTGAGCAAAGTATTGTCTTTGAAGATGAAGACTGTTGTAGAAGCCAGAGAAAACAGTGATATCCAGCTGCTTAACAACACCCATGATGAGGGTTCATGCCAATGTAAAAGTACCTGCCAGCCATCATCATCAATCTTTTCTCACTGGACGTAGACCTTCCCTATACCACTTTATCATGGGCTTTGCGGAGCCAATAATTCCTGAACTTATCCAGTTCATTTATCCATTTTGTATTCTGCCAGCCTTGGTTTTACATGTGATCGTTGGGGATCCACATTGTGAGTTGTGATGTCCATCAGTTGTCTGCCATTCTTGCAACATGACCAGCCAATTGCCATTTGAGTTTTTCTTATGGATTCTTTGATGTCTCGGACTCCTATTTTTTCCTTATTGTGCTGTCTTTTGATCTGCCCATGTGAGGTTGAGCATGATTCTTTCATATGCATGTTGCATGGTGCTCAGTTCAAAGATTAGATTCCATGTTTCAGCTCCATTGGTGACTATTAGGAGGATGCATTAGTTGTATTCTTTTCTTTTTAAAACTAATGGGATTTTCTTGAAGGTTGAGCTCCATGAAATCCTCGGAAGAAGAAGAAATCAAGTGAAGAATCACTCTAGGATGGTAAGCATGCCAGCCATATATATATATATATATATATATATATATATATATATATATATATATATATATATATATACATATACATAAACATAAAGGTGGCTATTCATAAAGAGTACTGTAACATCACAATAGCAGTCATATAGGTTGGATTTCTATGAAGGGAGTTGTAGTAGAATGAAACCACAGTACATAGCAGTTATTTCAATGATACAAGTAAACAAAGTTAACAAAATACTAATCAGGTATGATTTGAACTCCTCTTTCCCATTTTGGTATTTGATTCTCACACAAAATTTCTCACATTGTACATGAATGCAGTAAGAAACCCTCAACCAAAACTGTCAACATGGGTTTCTTCAGTTTTTAGCTGGTTTGGCTGGTTATGTAAGTATGTATGTATGATACATACAAGCTGCACCAAAGGAGCTAGAGGGCTGAAAATTTGAACATTTACTCTTCACTATGTCTAGAAAAAAAATTTTTGTTTTTCAGAAAATTTCTTCCCCATAATAGGTTTTTTGGGGGAAGGGTTCAATTCACAATGTAATTCATGCTAAATTAGTCTCTTGACCATGCTTGGCCACATTCATGCTTGTTTTTGTTTTTTACATTCAGACTTTTTAGTGATCACTGTCCAACAAAAAGTAGGAAGTGACTTATTTATTGATCACTCCTTTTGCCAATTTTTCAATTTATCAGCCTCAACAAGGCATGCGGCCAAAAGATGTTGGTCATGTGACGGTTTCAATTGAATCATTAACCTGACTGGTTATCAGTATAAAAACTGTTAACTATGAAAAAATATACCATAAAGAACTTTTCTTACTATAAATCACTTGTATGCTCATTAGCTAGCCAACCATTTAGTTTCAGACAAATTTTAGTGTTTTTATAAAAACTATTTGAATTCTCTACTACTGACTGAAGTAGAAGACAGAGAGACCAATTAAAAATTGGCCTGGGTACTTATAAAACTTTTGTTCACTTCAGTTTCTGAATCTAAAATAGCCAAAGAAAATTTTTATTTTAGTAATACAAAAGGTCTATTTAATGAACAGTATGACTTTCACCATTTCCTTCTCAATCCATAATTAATAAAGTAGGATAAAATTCATATTTTACTGATAAATATATTTCCTACTCAACAGCTTTAAAATAGTGAACTATTAAGTCTCAAAGTAAGAGAGTGTGATGCAACCACAAGAATTCAATAGGTACATGAGAAGATATTTTTATCAAACATTACAGCCTCCAGTCTTGGAAAAATCACCTCCAAAATACAAATATACAGGTGAACTTTTAACAGGTAACAACTAGTTTTCGGTAAAAAATTACATTTTACCAGTAACTGCTAAATGTAATTTAAAATGGTGACATATGTAACATATTTTAAATATTACTTCAACTAGTGTGCCCATGTCATCAAAAAATAACAAGTTGCAATTTTTTGTTTGTCTTTGTTTTTTTAGATTCTTCCCATCTAGCTAGGATGCATTGTCCTCTTCCCCAACACATATAATATGACTGACATACTCAATGCTCAAAATTTCAACACTGTGTCATCAGTGTACACTTGGCCTATTGGTAAGTAATCAGGTTGCTATGGTCTGCATCAGAGATTGAATTGCTGCAGTTCAATTCAGTTTGATACATCAGCTCCCTTTAGCAAGACGAAAAACAAATTAATAAAGACTCATCAGTAATTTACCTCTGCCAATAAAGTTGGGGAGGTATATCTATTTGATCATGTGTTTCTATCTGTCGGTACAATATTTCAAAGAGTCATGAATAGATTTCAATGTAATTTTGTCAAAGGGTGGGTAATAGGCTACAGAAGAAGTGATTAATTTTTAGAGTGGATCCATGCACAATTACTTTCCCCTGATAATAGCGTTGGCAGAGGTAAGCACTCTCTAACTGCTTTCTATTGATTATGCTAAATAATGTCCAATGCAAGATCGATCATATAAGATAAATAAGATATAAGGTAAATTAACAGCTCATTCGATAATTTCCACATAAGTGGTTTAAAATCCAACCCCAAAACTTGTATAATCATCAAATAGGATTACTTGAATGAATGTATTGCTTCAAAGAGAGACACATGCACTTCTGTCATATTAACACATATCACATGTCAGATCATTTAGCTCTCTGATCCATAACCTCAGAAAACAAAGGTCAACAACACAATAAAACAAGTCAACCATTATTTCATCCTGAACAGAGATAGATAAACAATCTTCAGAAGCTTATTGTCTGTGAAGATGATATATTGAGTATGAAAGGGCAAAGTAATGTCTAAGTAAGCTCTTCACACGACTCTGCAACGTTAACTCATTGGCTGCAGAAGGAGCAGTTCAGCTGCCATGACCTAAATGCAGTAGTAACTCTGATTATACAAGGTGGCACTAAATAAGCTGAACAGTTGGTATTCTCTATACACAATGGACCTTTACACATAAGTTACTAGCAGAGAAACATAGAAACAAGTAGAAGTCATTAGTAACTATGTGTAAGGGTCCATTGTTTGACCGATGGAGATTTCTGGTATTTGCAATTAAAACCATAGAACTGCCATGACTAAAATTTTAGTCATCTGTAGTTAATGGGTTAATCAAACAAATCAGTCAAGTAAATCTTTACTTAACAACAATTGAGGAAATCTCAGTCTGTTTGTGTGTGTGTGTGTGTGTGTGTGTGTGTGTGTGTGTGCACAGTAATTACTTGACAATTGGCTATTATGCCAAGTTGTAATTCACCAGATATATTAGTTACCACAAAAGGCATTGCAATGTCAAGTTTGAAGTTGTTTGGATCAATAGTTCTTGAGAAATCTAATGAAAAAAAAAGCATTAAGGATTATTTCAATTTAAATATAAAGTATCCCTATCGGCAACACTGAAAAATACTTCGAAGCCATAATTTGGTACAACAGAGGGAAATTCATTTTATATGGCAATTATAGCAGGCTGCTCTACATATCATAATGGCTGGCCCCTTCCAAACATGCACCTTTGGAATAGGTACTGTCTTAATATAATGAACGATATGATTTTCTTGGATCATAATAATAGACTCTTCTACTTGAAGATAACAATTTTGCAGATAAAATTACTTCCTGCACACTATTTGAAACTATGGACTCTTCATGGAATGAATTCAGTATTTTTTTCTTGAAAACATCTCATAGAAATTAAAATATATCCTTGGAATTTTTTCACTGGAATTAAGCAGTAAATATGAAAGAAAAAAATCAAAGATCAGGATGCACATCATATAGCAATGATATACATGCTAATCTTGCCAGTGATTATTGATGCGTTCAATCCTCATTGGATCTCTAACTATTGATAGTGTGATATCAAACAAAAAATGATTCCAGTAGTTTTCTTTTGAAAAAACAATAATACTCCACAAATCTAAATATACCCAATTTTTTTCTGGGGATCAACTAATATTATATAAATACATTTAGATGAAAAATTTTGACTTATTCACTTATGGTTATTATACTTTACTAGCATCTTACCCATCAAAAAAAAAAAAAAAAATGACAGGATTATTTACATAAAAATCGATAAATTATTGCAATATATATTTTAGAGTAAACATATTTATTGCAAACGAAAATATACATACCTCAGACAGAATTTATTTTATGTTGATCTTCAATTCTCATTTTTTCTACTTTTTGATAATTTTAAAACAATGAGAAAAAATTCAGCAAAAAATTAAACTGACATATCAGCAGCAACAATAGTAGTAGTGATATTACCAGCAGTTTAACCCCTGTGAAAACTCATACGTCAGAGCCTTGGTTTACTGTTTTGTGTTCACAGTATCCACTTTCTCTTTTTCTGTTTGCTTCAGGATGACAGAAAACTAACTAACAAGCCAATAAGGAAAGTGCTAGAGCTTTCTATACTACAAAATAGATGAATCTAAAAATCATAGTAATTAAACAATTTTAGATGAGTATAGTTTTTGAATAAAAACTCAATTCAATTGAAAAATTATCCATTAAATGCTTTGAATTCAGACACAAAAATGAACAAAAGAACTTTTTCAAGTATAAATGATTTATACTTGAAAAGATATTTCTAGTCCTATCTTAGAGGATTCTTATGAAGATGAACATTTTGTTCTATATCACATTTCCTTTCATAACATTAGAAACTGTCAACCAAAACTGTCAACAAAGGTTTCTTCAGTTTTCAAGTTGGTCTGGCTGGTTATGTATGTATGTATGTATGTATGTATCAGACAATAGAGGCTGCACCAATAGAGCTAAAGGGGTGAAAATTCAAGCAATTCTCCCAATAAAAGGTTATTTGCAATGTAATTTTTTGCTAAATTGGTCCCTTAGCTTATGTCTGGCGGCATTCATGCTCCTTTTTTAGTGATCACTGCTCAACAAAAGGTGAGAGAAGAAACTCATTCATTGAGCACCTCTTTTTCCAATTTTTTAATTGATCACCCTAGCATGCTACCAAAAGCCGTTGATCAAATGACAGTTTCTATTGACTGTGTAACCAGACCTGTTAAGTGGATCCTTTCATAAATCTTACATATGGCATAAAACACTCTTTCGTACATTTTTACTCAGCAACACAACACAGAAAGCATTCGTCAAAAGAGAAAAGACTAAATGTAAGAAAGAAATAATAAGTCAGAGCAGGCAGGAGAGAGAGAGAGTATCTGATGACATTATCATTATCATAACTATAGCAAAACAAGTAATTTTAGATCTTGACTCAAAACCTTTAAAAAGTTCCAATTAAAAAAAAGATACACATGTTGAAGCTGGTTGCTTAAAATACGAAGAAATATTACTATTACCTACACCTGGATTATCATCATCATCATCAGTCTTTTAACGTTCATTGTTGGGCATAGACCTTCCCCAAGATTTGCCACACTTCTCTATCATGGGCGTCGCGGAGCCAGTACTACCTGAACTTGTCTAGCTCGTCTCTCCATCTAATATTCTGCCAGCCTTGGCTGTGCATGTGATCTCGGGGGATCCATGTCATGAGTCGTGATGTCCATTGGTTGTCTGCCATTCTCGCAACATGGCCAGCCCCACCGCTATTTGAGATTTTTAATGAATTCTTTGATGTCCCTGACTCTTGTCTTTTCTCGGATGTACTGTGCTGTTTTGTGGTCTCTCCATGTGAGGCCCAGCATTATTCTTTCATGTGCACGTTTATTTTATATAAACTAATATGATAATGTCCCCAGTCAGCTAAATTACCTGGTGTTAAATGTAGGTATACCTTGAAACATGTTCAGAACCACACTGTTCAAGGTCTTACTTCAATTTAATATGTTTCCAGCTTAAACTTATTAACATTTTTACAGTAATACTGTAATCATATATCAATAGTCACACAATTGAAGGTATAACTGTACAGATGATATATACAAGCATGGGTATCCAGAGGGAGGGGTGCGAACAGGGTATTTACCAACCCCTGGATATCACTGAGGGAAGCGGGGATAAAATTTGGAACCTTACAGAGGCTGAAGCCAAGGAGACACAGTCCCTTATTTGACAACCAACATATATATCTCTTTTGCCACCCACCCAATATATCCTCTTCCCCCCCCCCCCTGGAATACATCCCTTTGCCCTGCCCCGGAAAAGTGGCAGTAGACACCCAAGTATACATTCTGTCCTCTGTCCCTTGGAGTCACAATATTACACTCAATCCATCAAAAACTGTAAAGCATTTCTTGAACATTTTATGACTATTTAAAAGAAACGAATGAAAACAATCATAATTCAACACTACACCATGACTCATCATTTTGATAACAATTATCATGGGTACAACAACAGGCTTGGCTGATGGCTGCTACTGATATTATTAGTGTGGCAAACACAGCAAGAAAGAAGTAAGGAAGTTAGCACTAAATCCAAGGGGAAAGCATGATTATTAATTAACAAACATAGTAAAAAAGAAGAAATATTAACCCTCTTCACATGTGTGCCAGGGACAAGGAGCAAGTTGCTCCCCTCCTTTGGGAGAGAACCTAGAAAGTAAGCACTATATCCTGGGGGGGGGGCATAATAATTGACAAACATTAGAGGATAGAGGAAATTATATGCCCATCTGTCCCCCCCAGGAGTCCCCCTATTTCCCTAAGCATCTGGTTTGAGAAGAGGATTGAAAGGGAGACTGGATAAAATGCTCTTCCATACAATTTGACTTGACAACACAATACAGATATCTCTAGTCAAAAGAGAAGAGGCTAACCTTTGTGAGAAATGAATAAAAAGTAGATAGAGATTGGTAGAAGGAGAGTGGGTAGGCACCAAGTAAGAGTATCCAATGACATACAGTCAGCAACATTTACTACTTGGTAAAGTGGTTAAAAAAAGATGATGAAAGATTGTTTACTTTGTTAAGGAAAATAGGACAAACTTAAAGAGACAACCTACTCAAACAGCTGTTGACCTACCACTGGACACTGTTTTGTTTAGAAGTACCAAACAGTATTGGACAATGATATTAATTGTTATTCTAAAACTTCACAAAAAAAACTTGCTTCAAAGAACTATCACCTTCTCTATAAATAAACCAACACCTATAGTGCTAATATTATACCTGCACAAAGTTGTATACATACACACACACACAAACACAGCCACTCATATTCCCCCTCATCTGTGTGTGTGTATATATATATATATATGTGTGTGTGTGTGTGTGTGTGCACGCACGCATATACACCCACCCTACTTTTCGAAAGTTCATTTTTGTGCCACTTCTCCAACAAACAGCAAAAATACTTTCAGTTTTACAGCAAACCATTATAGAAGCAGTGTGCAACCTCTTCCACTCTCTCCTCCACACCAACCCAATATCTGAAGATTCAGCCTAACATATCATCCTCACCATTTTTGGTCTGGGAACGCTTAAAAATGTTTCTCATATAAATTGATGGTAATTGCTTTTTCGCTTTATGCCATTTCGGCTTCTAAGAGGTTTTTTTTCTTCAAAGAATGCTCTACTTCCAGATAGAGGGGGAGACATAAACAATTATAAATTGCTTTATATTATATTGAAGCTCTTATTAGAAATGATCTCCCATTATTACAGTGAATGTATCATTTGGTCTCAGCAATATAAAGAGTAAACAATCAAAGAAAATTGGTCTGCTGGAGGAAATTCTTTGATTGTCTATTGTATTCGTGTTGCCTAGGCCAAATGATACATTCACCATGTAATATATATATATAACTAGAAAGCTTCACAACTTCAAACACTAAACATTAAAAAACATCTATTTTCCAATATCTGTCTTTGTATTAAAGACAATGTGGAAAGACAATTTGACAGAAAATTGACAATTTATTGACTTGTTACAGTTTCATCAAAGTGATAATGAAGATAAAAAATGAAGTTGTCAAAGTTCAACACCTGAAATTACTGGGGTTTTTGAATCATCATCATCCAGTAAAAAATTTTAAGCAACAATATCTAAAATATCATATGGATTATTGATTGATTGAGGTAGGTTGATCTAATTACAATTTAAAAATTGTTGCTTAACATTTATTACTTGATGGTGACGTCAAAGTGCCAACAATTTCAAGCTTTGAACTTGTTTCATTTTGTATTTTCTCATGTCAATAAATTGTTCGTTTTTCCAACAGTTGTCATTAATATCATCATATTGGATATCATATATATATATATATTATGTATATACACACACACACATACAAACACTCAGTTTTTACTGAGCTTAGCCTAGAATAGCACAAAATGAAGATGAAAAGATTGTGTTGCACCAATCCTCTGAACGGGGAGGGCCAGCTTGCCCTTAAAATCAGCATATGAAATCCTGACTCATACCTGGGCTCAGAAGATTGACCTCTGGTATTGGTGATAAATATGCAATTATCCAGCCACATGATAGGCCAATACATTTACTCTCTCGGAATACATTATAGCAAAACATACAATGCAACCAGAAAGCAAAGGCATATAATGGTCTTCAGTTTGCCAATTTTAGTCAATATCAGGTTTACTATTCCCACAATATCAGACAACTAAAATTAGAAATGATTACATAGATTACTTGATGAATAGAATATATCTTGAAACAAAATTGAATGCCATATATATCTTAGCTTGTGTAACTTATATGCAAATATGATTTGATTTAGCCAAGATCAAATTTGGAACAGATTTCTAATGAAATGAGTATAGTCAACAGAAAAGATTTGTTACAAGGATATTTCAAGCCAGTATTTGTCAGTATACAAGTAGACTAGTTTATCTATGCCATCAAAAAATGATGATACTTATATAATTTTACAATTGCATTATACATAAAAAGTATCAAAATATCAAAAACATTATCTTGTTCTGCTTCTTTTTGTTCATGAACAACCAAAATGGACTCAGATCTTTTACACATTAAGAAAAAATAAGTAAGGGAGACTACTCCATAATTAGCTTTTGATATTTATATTCTTTGACCAATGTTACAGGAAAAAAATATGAACATACACAAGACATACTATATCAGTAGATAGATAGGTTGATAGAATAAGAGTAATTTTCTCTGAAATGAAAACAAATTTCTCCATTGATAAATAATCACATTAGTTTTGATGTCACAAACTCATGAATTTTTATTCCAAACAATGTTGAAAATCAAAACATATGATTGGTATACAAGCAAATTGGTATGTCAGTTTGTTTATTTGTTCACTCACATTCCTGTTATAACCTTATGTACATAGTAGACTCACCATAACCAGACGCATTCATATCTAAGTGAGAACATGGTATTAGGAAAAAAATGTGATAGTCCGCTGTCATAATTACTACCATGTAACAACTTTCACGTGTTAAAGGAAAGCAGTTCAAAAAGAGAAACAAAAATGAAAGATTCTCCTTCTCCCAACTGTATCCAATTCTACAACAATCAAATTGGAAGAGTCGCAGATATCTCACATTTCCTCCTTTTTGGCATCAAAATATTTCATCAATGTGTAGCAGGGAATTGTAGAGAGTGATAGGATAAAAATGTACTACCACGGCTCATACCTTTCAGAAGAGTAAAATATACCAACAATTGCCAATTGAAACAATACTAGTTTCATTCTCGGATGTCAATTCAATTTTCAGTGTTATGCAATTTGAGTCTAAAATTAATCCAATTCCAATCTTATGAAACAAAAGTTTTAAAAATGAAATTACAATTATTTAAATAGGTAGGTGGGAAATAGCAGTTTGGTCTTAAGGTAAAATATCAAAACTTTCATTGTGTGGAATCTGAATAATGAAAATAAAATGTTATTTTAAAGATCTTAGATATTGGAATAGGGTGAATAAGGATTAGTTTTTGAATATTTTAACTGATGTAACGCCTCCCCCTGTGCTGTTCGGTCATCTCGACCTCATTCCAGACCTTCGTGCTCAAGTTGACTCTTCTCACTAGGTCAAGTACCACGACTGGTCAAATGTTTTTAGCAAATGTATGCTCAATGTACAGTGGCAAGAAGGACAGGGCTGGTCTTAGACATGGAAGCTATCTTGGGATATTGTCAACTCTAAGCAAGAATCTCTTAGATGCACTACCGGCAAAGAACTGCCAAGACTGACTTCTGGCGAAGAACTGATTAGACTTCCAATTTTGGGATGTATTGAAGTGATACTTTTGAAAAAGGGGTGTTGTGGAGGAGATAATGTCCAGTCTGAATAATTAATCCCAACGCCTACTCAATTCTTCAGAATCAAACGGAACTGTCCCCTTTTACTTTGAACCACACAATTTGGTTAGCTGAGGACTTCACAACACCACCACCACCAAAAGGGGGTTTCCATTTCTTTACATCACATGACCAACCGATCAAAGGAGATTATCACATCCAACTCAGTACTAATAGGCGGGATGACTACCTTTAGTTTGATATTTCAAATAAGCGAAAAAATTCAACATCTTCCAATCTTCAGCACCTTAGAATTGACTAATTTATCCCTAAGAAAGGTCTCTTTGAGCGCTCAGATGGATTGACCATTGAAAATTTATTCATGCCATTATTTTACTAGGTGTTCTAGGTGCATCTCTAGAATTTCTCCTGGGCTGATGAGAAAAATAAAATAATAATCCAGATTATTAGTTTGCTTGGCTGTGATCTGTGTGGTTTTACTTTCAGGTAGCCTTGATAGATTTACCCCCAAGAATGGTCCCTTTGCTCACATAATTTGACCAGATGGTAACATATCCATAGGAATATATCTATTTTTGATCTTTCTAGGTGTTCTTAACACATCTGATTATGTTGATGATAGTTTTATTTTTCTTATTATTTGACTGGGAATGTGATTTGTGTGGTTCAAATTTCCTGATGACCTGTGACAGATTAATCCCGAAGAACAAAATACATTTTTTTTTTCCTATTATGCCAGATGAGACTTTCAGTATTGACTATGGAAATGGCCAATCCAAGCCATTTGAACTTCCATATTATCTTTTAGAAAAAACATGATAAAGTGGCAAATGCTTTCATTTGAGATCTCAACTCTAGTAGTTTTGACAGACTTGTAAATTCGAAAATGCCCAAACATCCCTGTTATGTCTTAGTACAATTAATTCATGAAGTTAACCCTCTTCTGACCAATCATGGTATCATACTGAAAATGGACAATGTCATCAATAGAATCTGTTAAAATCCATGAAAATGAATGAAGATCTGCAAGATCAATGTATGAGGAATGGTTGGACAACAAATATATTCCCCATTGAAGCCGAATGCCAAGGTTTTGTTGCCAACTCAGCCTTAGCATACCTGACTAGGATTATCATCAACAGAGAGAAGGAAATATATCAAGAGGCTCCATGGTCAGGTATGCATTTATCTGGCTCTGAGGAACTGCTAAGGCTCACTGGATTAGTGGTGATGCTTCAGGTCTCAAACCATACCTGAATTTAGGGTCATCATCTGATAAAGTCTTTGTTGGCAGCACCTATGTTGTTTTTGTGGAAGTTGCATTAACTTATTGTTATAAAACAGAGTATTTCAGGTAATCAACCAAATTTAGAAACAATAAGAAGTAAACCAGATGCAACCTGGGTAATCTATCACGAATGAGAAACAATGCCAGCAGAATGAGTAAAAAGTGAATATTTTTTAGTCAGATATATCTTCCCATCTATGCACTTAGTATGAAGCTTCATACAATCCCGAAGATAATATTTTGGGAAGCAAGCATACCTCTCTCCTGTGATTGATTGAACACATTGCAGTAACTGATACTACCTCAGTCTCATAATAATTGTTGCATTCATATATACTTTTATATATGCAAATGTAATAACTATTACGGTACAGAGGTAGTAATACAGAAGCATTCTTCATGGGGGAGACACATGTACAGATGGTCCTACAAATAGTAAGCAGTCATCCATCATGATGAAAACTTTTCGAGCTTCTTTTTGAGACTATCTTCTAAAAATTAACATAACTGTTTGAGACAGTGTAGTTGTTCAATCAACTTGAAGGAACTGCCAACAAAATGGGGTCACCATTTAAAGAGTACAGCCTTGATCACTGCAGGTTTTGATGCAGTACGGTCAAAGTATTTCTGTACAAATTAATGTAATGGAAAAAAATGACATATCAAATTATAAGGAGTGCTTGAATAGTGCGGTTTCAAACAGCACGGAGATCTGGAACAAATCAACTGCACTAATCAAGGTATACCTGAACTTCTACCTGTGACCCTGCACGTTGAATGAGGTACCATTTAGGGTGATTTTAAATGAGGCTGGATTCATATTCAGCACATCATAAGCTTCATATTAATACTTACCCCATCTTGATAGCTCATGTGGTTACAAAGACATGGAACATTTAGTTTCAGGTACTTGCAAGAATTTTCTAACCAAAGTTTTGAGAAAATTGACGTTGAAATTATACATTGACTATTTGTAGAGATGCTGTTTTGGAAAAACTCATTAAATCATATTTTCTATTTTTCTCCTTCAAATCCTTTCTTGAATGAAGCATTGCAACATCATTATCAATTTTGACAAGCTTTTACCTTTATCACAACTTTCAGCTGCTCATTATCACAACTTCGTATCAGACTGTAATCCTACGACAATTAAACAACGCAATTGGAAAGAGCAACCCCATGGTGAGAATCAAACTCACGCCCTCTTGCCAAAGGGAGTCTAGTATACACCTGGCTGCTTTAACCATTCAGCTATGGGGACTTTATAGAGAAGCAGAAGCTGACTTTACATCTTAAACCTAATCCTTATAACTGTTATTTCATACTTGAGATCTAATAGTTTTTTAATACCATTTCCATCCCCTTCAAATTGATGTTTTGGATTATTAAACATTCATATTTTCAGCGTTTTAGAACAGCCCCCAAAAATGATGATGATGATGGTATATTAGACCGAGTTGTTAGAGGTTGGGGTGGTGGGAGGTACAGGTGACTGGGGTGTAGGTGACAGAAGAAGATTGTGGTCACTGACTCTAGAACAGCTCACTTGAAAAAAAATGCTGAACATCATTTTTGCTTTTTTTTATAAAAGCGAAAAAGTGGTATAGAGTGAACTTCCAAAAAGTGGGGGATACTTGTACATAGAGAAACAACACCACATTAGCTTCCTTAATCACTGTGTAAACTGGGTGTATGCATAAAATTTCACCAATTTTTACCAGTCTCTACAATAAATAGAAACAGGAATTTCTGGAGAGATAATCTAATGATCGAAGAAACTTATGTGTGTGTGCATACTGAAATATGTTGACATTCGCCAGATATAGAAGTCAGCACAAGACAGTGCAGTCTTGAGTTTAAAGTTTTTTGGATTAGCATCTGAGAAATATAACAAAAATAAATAAAAAATTACATCCAAATTAAACATCTAAATTTAGATATAAAATATCTAAATTGGTAACACTGAAGAGAAGTAACCAAAATACTTTGAAGCCATAGTTTCGTATGATGGACAAAAAATTATTTCACATGGCAATTATGGTAGGCTACTCCCCACACCATAAAATCCATTCCCTTCTAAACATACATCTTTGGAATGGGCTCTGCTGTAATATTCACTATTTCAAAAAAAGCAAATATGAAATTTAGTGAGTTACCTGCACCATGAATTGAATGACAGATATTACAGTCTTTAACACTCTAATAATGAGTTATCCTCCAGAAAAATACTCTTGATAGTGTTTTCAAATCAAACACATACAAGTTGTAAATGACAATATCAGATACAAGACCAGATGAAGGAAGCTGTTTTTTTAGCTAATTCTTCAACTTGTACATTGCCACAGACGAGCAAGTTGTCAGTTAAGTGCTACGAACATTAGATATTGCTCTGTACAATGCTTATTTTGTACATAAAATTTGGCAGAAATATGTCTTTCTAGGACTTCTGAATTCATATAATTTAGAAGTTAGTAGAAAATAAACATGCCCATCAAGTTTCAAAATTACATGCCCATTGAGCTCATTCTACAGGGAATCGATCATCTGGGGAAAACCCCCTACGTCTAAAAAAATGACATTTACCCAATAGGAAGTGTTAAGAATATTAACAAAACAATGAGTAGATACGAACATACTGAATGTAAAGTAGCCTTATGAGTAGATCTATGTTTTATTTCATACTTGTCTAAATTATCAAAACAAGTCTGGCTGCGCTAGGGTCAAACTTCCTTGCTCTAATAAAATCGAAAAAGTAAACAATTTGAATTCATTCCTCCATACCATATCCCCAAACTATGTGTTCCATTTCCACTCTTAGTTCCGGTAAATGGGATCTGCAAACTTCAGCAAAAAAAGTCGACCCGAGTTGGGCTTCAGAAGTGGGAATGAATTTGTCATCAGTTGAGCATACGTCACCGTGTCTCTGATATTCATGCATGATGTCGCTAGTTTTCAGTCTGGTTATTGTCATCATTATTACATATCAAAATAAAGTCAAAACTCAATAGTAGAAGTTTGACAATAGTTTATTTTAACATAGTTATGTAAACATTATGTTTATCAAATATTCTGTTGTGCACATTAGCTGATTTCTATGAGAATAACACCATTTTACTATGAAAACTATCAAGTTTTTATGAGAAAAATCAATTCAGCAGTTACAACATTAAAAATAAGCTTGACAGTAAACAGGTTATTTTAAGTTATCAATTACTTGGCCTTTTATAATTTTCCAATCTAATTTTTAAGCAATATTTTCAGTTCATGTTCAACATTGTTTTTTTTTCTTTTTTATTTAGTGCTGCTTGAAATCTACAAGCAAAATATTAGTTAACTATAAATCAGGGTTTCTCAACTTTTTCATTCTTTAAGCTATTTTATTAAAGTAATCCCCAAATTCTTGATGAGACTGAAATGACATTATGTTTATAATGCTTATTTGAGGTGACATTTGTCACATGTTGGTTTTTAGTTGACATGCAAAGGACTTCTCTAATTTCATTTTATTGTCCTAGTGTCATAATTTTATTTTGAAATTTCAAGTATTAAACTCTTAGTTTTATAAATATATTAGAAAAATCGCCATTTATCCATAACACACCCAAGATTAAAATTCATGTTTTCATGTAAGTGACACTCAAATATCAGGATTATTATAATTAAAATTTTGACACGCCAAGCTAAAAAGGTTCGTCATCACTATGCTATATTCCCAAGTTTTAGTCTTATGTCTCTTCGCATGAATATATCAGTCCTACTTCTTTCCTTGGACAATATTCTACAGACAGCAGTACACCATATCAAGCCATATATGAGGTCAGAAAGTACAACAGTACTTCAGCCATTTCAAACAACATACTCAATTAGAGTTGTTTTAGCTGTATTTGACAGTCACAATCGAGTCATTTCACAGCTCTTCCAAGTTTGTATTTGCATTCATCATTGCATTTAGTTCTTGGATATTTTCACTGACAGATTCTATATCACAATCACAGTATGTGACAATATATAATCCGCTCCATCTTTCACCCCCTTGAGGGGCTATATTGCCTATACAAAGAATCACTGCTATATATAATCAATAAAAATGTAGAGTGATAAATATTTCTTTTCTTCTGATATAAATAACTACCACAAAATCATGTTCTCAATATATATATTTTTAAAAACAACTTTTGGGTTACCAATGAAAGAATTGAAAAAAAGTGATATGTTCAACATGTACAATATCTTTTTTAGCTCTCTTTGATACTCAATCCACTGACTGCAAATGATTGGAATTTCAGTCATGGCAGTAAGAGAGGTCTCCCCTATTATAATGCTGGTATAAGGGTTCAAGAAAGCTAAGCATTATAACCAAAAAATGACCAATCAAATAATTTATTGAATAATACCACCAAAATAACTTCCAATATATTACGAAGTATACCAAATTTTAAGAAATGAAATATTTACATCAATGACTTGACTTTTCGAACTCTGAGCCCCAGCACATTTGAATATCCCACACCATAGCTCCTGAGTGAGAAAGCTCTAATAGATTTTCAAAAAGTTTCTTTCATTGACTACTGTAATGTTACACCTAATCCATTTCATTTTTACAGTTGGTTAGCCGGCCCAAGTCAAACATATCTATTAGTGAGAGATAGGGTGGGAGTTGTGTCACCTGTCCTTGAACAGGCTTACAGGATAGTATAATATTAGGTTGAAGGATTCAAAGGGAAATTCTGTTTTTATTCAGTTTTCTAGACAAATGGGAAATAATAAAGATAAGAAGCCTAGCTGCAGCAGGCTCAACCCCCCATCCTACTTATATTCCAAATGAAGATGATTACTACAACTTTTGTGTAGTATACATATATATAATAGATATAAAAAATCATAAAAGTATACGTTGCATAAATGAACTAATTTATTCATTAAAATTAAATAAGCCCAAACATGTTCATAACATAAATTTTTGTCCATTTGTAAGACTTGTCAATTTGTCTCGTACAGTACGAAAGCCGTCTACTGATAACTTGGTCTTGATTCCCAACCACGGTAGAGAAAAGTTAATCTTATATATAAGTCTGGTTTAATCTAACAGGACAGATAGACAGTGAAGAGTTTACTTCCTTGAATTGGGTGAGGATTGTTCATGTTGTTACAGTAGAAAAACATGATCAACTCCAGTCTCTGACTGGAGTTTGACAAATACATTGGGGTCTACCACCCACCTGTCTTGAATCCCACACAGTGCTGTAATGAACCACGTTATACCAGGTACCTCTACAGTTTAGTAAAATAACCCTCAGCCCAAAATATCAGGCTTACAGATTCAAAGGGAAATTCCATTTTTAATTGCGGCTTTCTATATAATTGGTGATAGTATAGGTAAAAATCTAGCGGTCTACCACCAACCCGCCTTGTATCACCGACCGCGTTATATTGATCGGGGGACGCCCGTAGTAATGCCTACTGCTCTTCACCACCTGCCGCACTTAATGGGTTAATCAGAATAATTCTAAAGAATGTTAAGTTCTGAATGCATTCAGCAGTTTTTTTCAAATACAGAAAAACTTGAATGTAAACCATTGTATACGTCTTACAAGTAAATAAATAAAAAATGCAGACAAATCATTTTGTGCTGCTATTTTGTTGTAACTTTTCATAGAAATTGATTTGTAAAGAACATTCATCAGACTTCAAAGTACCTGCTAAAGGCAGCAAATAAGTCACAACTGCTTTATTCTTCAGTCTAATAGGTTGGCACAAAAGCCAAGTATTAGCCGAGAATTATTAAAAACAGCTTTTGTTAGCCTGCAATTTAATAATGAGGCTATTTTTCCTCAGCTACAATTATTGATTCCTATATATCTTGTACACGGCTACTTAGACTACATAATCCAGATATATAAAATATAAGTGTATCCATATTTTTTTTTTTGTACGTAACACTTCTCAATAAAAGCACAGATCCTCCATTCTGATCCTATGCAGAAGTGTTAGGGAGCAATACATCAATCCTAGGCGGAGTACACATCTGATCCTATACAGAAATACTGATCCCCATTTCATTATCAACAGGTACAATGCAAGCTATGATAATAATTATCAATAATATACAAAGTAACAAGAGCGAGCTTAAAAACATGTTACTTGCACAGTATTTATAAAACAAAAAATACGCTTATCTTTCAATACTTATCCAATATAAAAAAAACAGGTCAAATCAAAAATATATGGGATAGTTTTAATAAGCAACATTTGGTGCAGTCAAAACTGAATAAATGACTATTTAATGATATAGTAAATTCCCTTGGTTTAACAGACCCAAATATTACAGTTTAGGGATTTTAGTAGACACTTCAACTATGCATGCAATTTTTTTACTTGATTTTTCCCCTATTTAGCAGATAAAACACCTGTAATAGCTGAAAATCTGACAATTTGAAAACAAATAATTAGTTGATTTAATTTTGTTATATTGCCAACTCAAAACATTTTCATTTAATATTTTTAGCCAAATAGTTGGCTCAAGATGGGAAAAATTTAGCCAATTTTAGAAGTCAGTCGAAACAGATCAAACTTCACAGGAAAAACATTTTTCCATAATTTACAGGTTTTTTTTTTTCACTCAAGATCAATAAACTAAATTTTAATCGAAACTTTTGCTTTGAAAATATTCTTGAAGTCAGATATCAAAATTTTTTCTAGATCAACTACAAATCTGGTGAGGTTAATAAAGCTAAATGTACAATTTTTATTAATTATTTTTTTCTTGAGTATTTGTATAGAGTAATGGGCTTCAGATGGGTATAAACGATATTTAGCCATAAAGTTAACCGAAAGTGGAAAGGATTAGGCCGATTTTAGCTACAAAAATCAAATTTGAGTAGGCAACAATTGCGCAATAAACTCGCTTTTTGTTTTAATTATCATTATACCTAAGTGACAGTGTGTTGATGTTTTTCAAGTGAATGTTTTCTTTATTTATTAAATAATTCCAGAATGGTATCCACATGAGTTAGAAGAAAACGTGTGAACTCGAATGTGGTGCAGACATTAAATTGTTTACCTCAAATGACACCAACTGGGGATAGGAAAAGTGTCTCTTTTCAAGGAATAAAAAGTGATAAAGAGCCATAACGAATTCACATACTCATAATTTGTCTGCGTGCTTATAATCAATATGACATGTACTACCATGTATCAGCACATATTTTGAAATATGTGATTTTTCAATTTCTTTCCCTAACTAATTAAATTAGTTTTTCCCAAAAGAGATGAATTTCCAGTGGTAAATAAGCCGTAAGGATTAAAAGCACGAAAAATTACTTGCAAAAGATTTTTCTTTTTTTTTTTTCTTTTGAGGATTCGACTTTTCACTTTTAACAGTTGTTTTGTGAAGAAAATAAAAAAAAGGGTAGATGTAAAGATCCTTGTTTAGCTTGAATTAAATCAAAACTATGTTTTTATTAATTTCCAATTTTAAAGAAAGATTCAGATAAATTTCACATAGATTTTGTTTCGGAAAGAATGCAAGACAACTGGTGTCAGCTGTAAATTTCATATGAGCTCAATCAAATTTAGGCGTGTTTATTCTCCATATAATCTCAATAAATTGGTATTCTATAGTGTATTGAAACTATTTTTGCATCAAGAGATTTGAATTTGAAAAGATTTTTTTTAAAAGTTTAAAAAGATACCTTCTCTGGTAACATTCAATTCAAAGGACATTTGTTATTATCAGACAAACATCAGCCCCTATTGATTCATTAAACCAAGGGTTTATTGTACTTTCTAAATAACTACTAATGATAAAGCAAGAAAATTACACTTCTTGTTAGTTTACGATTTCAAAAATGGTGATAAAAAGACAGTCTTGCTTATAACTAGACAACTTATTGTTTCAACTTTTGAGAGGAAGTTGGAACAATCTAATGACTAGAATGGACACGGATTTTTTGCGCATTTGCAAATAAATGAATAAGGGAGATAACACTATAATTAGCATTTAATACTTATCTCCCTTAATAAATCAGTCATTATAATATAGATAGGTGAAGGTACAAATGTAGACTCCTCACTATTATGATTCAGTTACAAATCACTCAGATTTTTTTTTTGCACTCAAGTTAGTGCACTTTAGGGTACAACGCACCCTTTCAACCACTTAAAGGATGAAACCCAGATAAACAAAATCAAACTTCTAGTATTATATAGAGAGACAATTCATTTGCTCTGATATATTATCATAGTCCTCTTATTAGAGCAAAAAAAATTTATACCCAACAGTAAATAATTCATATAGATATGATAAAAAATTATTTTCAGATTTATTATATCCAAAATCCTTTCAAGTCCGTCATCCTCTAACCATCTGTACTGTCTCTCACAGTGCTTCATTTCTTATACAGTCATTTATCAGACAACAATAACTTTTTACTGGTTTCTGCTGGATTTACAATCAACACATACTCAGCTGCAGAGCTCATAAATGAAAATCATAACCACACCTAATGGAAGTATTGATATTTTTGTCTCTTCACAAAGGAAAACCAGATCATTACCAACAACAGGCCGCAGATATTGTGATATGACAACTTTCTACATATCAGTCCTCTGAATGAAATTACTAATTCATATCTTCAAGTCTGAAGATCATTACAAACAATCCAATGTAATAAACAATGCCAAAGATGCTTAAAGATAACCGATCTTATAAATGGTGGCTGTAATACTTGAGTCTGACAGCAGCTACAACACGTAGATAGCACTTATCATAACATGAATTTAGTGGTCTCATATCTAGAACATTATAAGTTCTTCACTCACTAATTCTAACTACACAAAATCAATTTAATCCCATAGGCTACAAAGAACATTTTAATTGACATTTTTTCACCACTGCAAACGAAGTTAGGAGAGGTATATGTATTCTCTCATGTCAAGTCTGTTTGACCACACAATATCTACCAAAGTTCTCAAATTTCAATATTTTGTAGACGAGTAGACCATCAAAGAAATCAGTTAAATGGGCCAGATTTTGATTTTAAGAGAGGAAACTCAATATAAATAAGTTTTCTTCCTTGTAATAAATCAAGTTGCCAGAGTTTATTTACCTCCATCAACAAAGTTGGAAGAGGTATATGTATTCACTCATATCCCTTTGCTTGTCTACACAATATCTGCAAAAACTCTAAATGAATTTCAATGACATTTTTTCGAAGGGTGGGCTAAGGAAGAATTGATTAATTAATAATTAATTTTACAGTTACCTCCCCGGCATCGCAACCATGTATGAGCTGATCTTCATTCAGTTTTTGATGACAAAAGCATTGGCAGAGTTATACACCCTTTGAGTGTTTTCTAGTTATCTAGTTCTATTATGATGTATTGCTATTCTTTTCCCCAAATTACCTTTTAAACTAGTCTGGTTAGTCACTTAATAGAAACCATCACCTTACCAATGTCTTTTAGCAGCATGCCAGATTGGGGGTAATCAATTGAAAAATTAGAAAAACACATGATCAATAAATAAGTTACTCCTCTTTCCTTTTGCTGGGTAGTGATCACTAGACTGAATTTTCAAATAACAAGTATGAATGCTGTCGGACACAAACTAAAGGACCAATTTGGCATAAACTTACTAGACTAATTGCTTTTTGGACATAACAAATGTTTAAATGTTAAGCTGATACATATAGAGCCAACCAGACCAACTATAAAACTGAAGAAACCTATGTTGACATTTTCTTATAATGATTTGTCTTATTAAAAAAAACACCTGTCCTGTCAGGTAAGTTATCTGCTAGATCACCTGAGATGGAGGCGCAAGGTAACATAATGTTCACCAACATGCTAAATGAAATCATATAACAGATTTCGAATTTCTGCAGCAGCTGCTCAAGTTCACTTAACACTAGTGCCCTTGGGTAAAGTATGAATCCCGTCTTGTTGCGGGTTTATGGAAAAGAGATGGGGGTAGCACCGTCAAACCACTCTCCCATAACTACTTTTATTTCATACTAGCAGAAATTACCTACTTTCCAGCCAGTAATCCCCAGATATATGGAGCCTACAGCCACAGGCTCTATATAGCTGGGGGATGACTGCCACAAGGGTGCATATTTTCAGCTAGTGTTTTTATAAGAATTGGAGATAAATTAGGCATTATTTTCAAGTAGATAGTAAACACTTCTTACAAAATGTTCACTTTAGTTTACTGCTCAATTTACTCCAAACAAACTGAAATGAGAGTAAATTTAAATAAAAGGTCTTTCTTCAACTTCAAAATTTTACAGTAACTTTTAGTACTTGGAAAATGTGATAATCAGAACTTTTTTGTATCTGTTGATAGACAGTTCCCCTTTTTACTTTTCTATGCATTGCCTAAAAATTCCATCATTTATTAAATGAGTAGTGAAAAAAGTTGATGTTTTGTAATTTTAATCTAGTTTGACTACAATGCTATACACGAAAAAGTGAGAAGGGGAACTGTCTATTCTTTGATTACAGGCATCCTAATATTCAAATAGCAAACAAGTAATTTTATATACTTCATGGAGGTATATAGTAGTTCAAATTAATACAAAGATTTCCCAAGTTGTAGGGGTGGGAGCTATTCACAACATAGCTATTAAGGTAATCGAGGACCCTTACTTTTCATTCATTATAGGAAAACCCAGCCGTGAATTTCTTTTTCTATCAGTGCTTATGTAATTTTAGAGTATTTTGGCAGTATATATAATAAAGTAGTGGTGCATAAGTTGGTACTCATAGAAGTTGAGAACTACACATCACAGAGGGAAAACATAAGCTTATTCAAAATCAGCAGGTCTCTAGTCACCTACAGCACACATCGTAAGTTGAATTTTGCAAATTAAAATTTGTCAGTTACAATGGGGTCTGCATTCACACACAAAAGAAAAAAAAACTACTTTTGTTGCTAAAGAAAATCAGTGAGAATAGCAACACACTAATGTTTAGATACACAGTAAATACAATAAATAGAACAAGTTCAAAACCCAATGGAGGAAATTTTACTCTTAATTTCATGTGATTTCAATATATTAGACTTCTTACCAACTTCCTGGGAATTGGTCAGTTTTGAAGAAGGAAATACCTAAATTTTTATAAGAGGTGCTTCTATTTACAATGTAGCTATAATGCTGAACTGCCCCCTTTACTTTGCAGTCATCATAGGTAATCGTGTATGTGACTTTCTCTTTCTCAGTGCTTATGTCAGTTAGGCTGTATTTTTTGAAGGAATCTAACCCTAAACTGACAATAATAATTTTATGTTTTTCTCAGAGCAAAAGACCCTAACTCTACTTCTAACCTTAATCCTAACCCAAACTCAACAATAGGCACAATTTGAATTCAATACATGCCAAAAATGAGTACATGAATTCTGTTTTTAGAAAAATGAATTTCAAAGGTTTTAGGAATGGGTACATAGGTCGGCCTGAGGATACACCCTGGACTGCAAAGATCTGCCAAGGAGTGTGTGCTAGTTCAATCTGTAGAAAGGTGCATATGCACGTACCCCTTGCTTGAATTCATGAAATCTTTATAAAACATATGCTTCCCAGTCTTGTTGAATTTGGAGCCTATTTTTATAGGCAATGTAGGGTATTTTAGCTAGTATATATATGAGATAAAAATGTTTCTAGAGCAGGGAAAATAATTCATTCTTTTTTAATAACAGCAAAAACAAAAACTTTTTTTCAAGTAAGGAAACACGAGTGCATATACAGATGTGGCTTATGTTCAACATTGAATAGAATTATTGATTATCATATACTCCTGAGGTTAACAGCTTTGCTTTACCCAAATGTTCATTCACCAACTTCTTCCTGTCAAACATCATAGCATCCCAGTGACAACATATTTATGTAAAGACAGTACACAGGAAAAAGTGAGTACATGCCTTTCCTGGAAGTATTAATGTAAATTGAATATGAACTCTCAGAATTGGAAATTAGTTTGCCAATTCCATTTTCAATGCATCTGTTATGCCAACCCACACTTCCAGAATTATCAGGATTATGATTGAAGCAAAAACAGACAATTGAAACTTTGATTTAAAACCTTTGATATGTTCCAATTTTGAAAGAAAAAAATCCATACCCAAATTATTTTAACCTATCTTAAAGCTGGTTTCATAAAATACATAGAATCACTATTACCCATGACCTGGATAATCAGTTTGATTTATATAAACTCATAAAATAACATACCTAACCTACTAAGTAAACTGTACTATTCAAAACTGCACTAATCAAGGTATTGCTGTACACTTCACATATACATGCTACCCTCTATCCCAAGGTACTATTATTCAATTTACTGGATACTAACCGTGAAGCATACATTAAACCTAATGACAATAAGGATGAAATAAATGTAAAACAATTATTATTCAATAGTATATCATGACTCATCACTTTGCAGACAGTTAACACAAGTGCACAATAATAGGCTTAGCTGATGGCTGCTGTTGATACTATAAGTGGGACCAACACAGTAGGAAGTGAGAGGAGAAAAAAGTAAGTTAGGTAATTCAATAAGAGGATGCGAAAGGAGGGCTGAGAAAAGAAATTTAGGTGATTTGATATGAGGATAGGATGGTAGAGAGGAGAGAAGAAAGGTAGTTTGATAATGGGGTTGGAAGAGAGAGAGAGAAAGAAAACTAGGGGGTTTGATAGGAGGTAGAGGGGAGGGGATAAGAAGGAAGTCTAGTAGTGCAAAAAGAGGGTAGGAAGGGAAAGGGGATGATATCTGCTACTGATACAAGAAACGTGCCAGACACGGCTCTTATTAATGTATGGATCAGCACTAAGAAGCCTAAGGCCATTTTGTAGGGTGATTTATTTTTAATAAATCAAGTATTGTAATTTCAAGTTTTCAAGTCTCAACACAAGCTGTTTTGAACGGTGATCAGGCATGAAGTTTTAGGAGTTTCTATGACATAATCTACATTGTTAGGTCATAATTGGAAGGTAAGTTAACTGAGATCAGAGCACAAATAAAAAAGAAAATGCATACATGTCTATTATACGTTTAAATCATTCTAAAGTACTTATCTCAATCATAAAAAGTTAGGCGTCATACAAATTGTATTTAAAACACAAGGTGTTCTTGTCAAATATTCAAGTAAATAATTCTTATGAAATGATAAGATGTTTGACAAACTTCAAAAACCAGCAACAGCTGTCAGACTTTTTTTTAACCCTTTTGTTGAATTGCGACCACACATTCCTATACAGTCACAGTCAGTAAATGATATATACAAAAATACAGCTAGAAATCTGCAGTGCATAATACCAAAAGCTGGTGCATGTATATTGGTAGGATTCTGAAGTGGTTGTTCTAATCAAGTTTTTGCTGTAATTTCAAAATAAAAAGGATGAGTTTTTAGTACAATGATAAGAAAAAATTAAAAGAAAGAAAAGTAAAATGGCCGCCATCTAATGACATCATCATATGCAAATTAGATATTTTTATCCAACATAAACCTTGTGCCATACTGATCATATCCTTCATGAAACATTCTTCATCTATAGTCCTTCAAAAAATATGACTAATTTACAAGAATGTCCTTAAAAACTTGGTGCCTGAAGGGTTAAATCTATGCATAAATTTAAATGACTATTTAAAAAAGTGTTCTTTTATTTCTTCAAATACAGGTATACCTTGAATAGTGCAGTTGATATGTTCCAAAATTTTCCAAACTATTTAAAACCGCAGTTAAAGGTTTTATTATAATTTAATGTTTTTTTTTTCAGTTTATACTTAGTTACATCAACTCGTACAGCTATACCATAACCATACTACACCATCCAAGGTATTGCTGTATACATAAGAATCACTTGTCTTAAATAAGTTCAACCTAACAGTATCAGGGGGGGAAAAAAATGAATAATTTTTTGAAAAATTAACAAGCTATGAATATAGTAAATAATCGTGTTGATAATACTGAATATATTTTTGCTGGTTTCTTAGAGAAATTATATGTTTGATAGCTGAATAACTGAATGTTGTGGAAATAGACTTATGAAAACTTTTAGTAGCGTTGATAGAGGAAGGACACTAATTCTAACAACAGCAGTAAATCTATTCTCTATTATATAATGGACAGTGTTACATTTCTGCTTGTTTCTGTTGATAACAATGGACTCTGCCACTTAAAAGTAACTTTGCTGATAGAAATATCTCCTACCCACCATTCGAAACAATGGACTCTTCCACTAAAACAAGATCAGTCACTTTTCAATACAACCTCAGACAGAAATGATAAGATGTAAACATTTATTTACAATAGCTTTTGAAGTTATTAAGACTTAAAGTAAAGGAATTTGAAGAAAACTATTGATTTTTAATACATAAAGGTATCTCTCATTTTTCAAAAGCACGCTTTCCGCAATTTATACTAAAAAAAGCAGAAAGTGAACATAGCATTCAGTGTTTACTTAGCCCGAAAATTTTATAAAGGCAGTGCACACCTTCATCCCCCTCTCCCCAACACGTGTCTACCGAACCTCTAACCACCATATCATCATCATTTTTGAGGTCTGGGTACATACAAAAAATTTTCCCACATGAATTAATAGTAATTGCTTCTTCACTTTATGCCATTTTGGCTTACAAAATGTTTTCACAGGAAAATTCTACTTATGATAATGGGGGAAACCTTCCTATACTAAACAAGATGTTTTCTTAGGATTCACACACTTTTCCTCATTTTACATGTTATGCTCTTTCTAAACTTCCTAGTACAACATATGCATACACTAAATGTTATGTATAAGTCTCATTTTCCATCCATGTGCAGTATTCCCCAAAGTTAGTGCAACATCAAACCCAAGGGTTGCTAAAAATACCGAAAGAAAATTTAAAAATTTCTTTTCATTTCAATTATATTTTGAGAAAAAATTTCCATTGTTTTCCTTTATCATTCATGTTCATGAAATTAAAAAAAAATCTCTCTAAACAGGAAATTATTCTTTCAGATGAATATACCTTTTTTGTAGTAGATTCTGGACATCATTTGTTTCTGAATTAAACTAGTGTATTATCTTTTTTACTGATAGTTGTATTGGGCAGTGTGTCAGAAGAGGATAAAATTAGGATTTTAATCAAAATATTGCTTAACAAAAAAAAAATAAAAACAAAACTTGACATGTTCACCATCATACACCTCAAGGAAAGCTAGATCTATGGCCACCTAATTTCTCAGTTTTCAACAAGGGGTTCCATTGACTAAGTCAGTATAATGTTGAACTGGACCAGTGGTTTGTGTCTGTCAACTCATCTAAACTAAATCCTTATCTCTCTATTTAATTGTATAAGATAGACATTTAGCTTTATTGAAAAAAAAGCCCATAGGGTGGGTTTTCAGCTAGTTTTCATAAGTTAAAAGAGTCTACAAAATTAAATGTCCAAACCTCAGAATGCAAATGCAATTGTTCATTTAATAATAAAGCAATTTGGGCAAAATGAAAATTTTTCATGGCTAGCCAATATTGAACAAAAGTTAATCAATTCAATGCATATCAAAAATATAACTTCATGTTCAATTACAGGACAGTAACCATTTATTCGCTTTCCTAAGAGTGCAGAATGTAACACAAGATCAAGTTGGAAATTTGGACTCTCACATATGCATGGGTGGTTCCACAAATTGTCCAGTTTCCTTGGCACTTAAAATTCAGGGACACATCCGGCATCAGGCCATAAACCTGACCCTACCCCTTAAGTGCAATGGGGAGGTGCAGCTTAGTTGAATAGCTCCCAGGTACTGGACATGGATACCTTTTGGAAATGACACAGAAATTCTGTGCCTAGAGGCTAGTAAACAAGGATTTCATTACTTTTCTTTTTTGATAATACTAAAAAAACTTATGCTTTACTAAATGTACCATTATCCCAGTCAGTACAACATTCTGTTATTGCATTCTTCAATTTATTACTATGCTCCATATTTCATCATAAAACAATGCAAATTATTGTCAAAGTAACTTAATACATTCATGGTATACATTTTTTTTTAGGAAGTCATTTTTTTCTTCAGCCAAGAACAAGCTTTTTGTGCTCGGTGCTGATTCTGTTAAAATATAAACAAACATAAGTGTCTGCCACTACAGTGCAGGCTTCTATTTGTTACAAAACAACTATGGGTGGTTATTTATAACCTAGATCACATTCTAAGTAGGTATACGTTCACGTTTTGTTTTTTTACATTTATAAACATGTCTTTTTGAAGATATAAAAAACACGAGGATCTCCAAACAATATTCATAACAAAGGGGAAAAAAGTCCAATCGTTTCATTAGAGGTAAAACAAATAACCCTCTACAGGTATAGTTCCTATTTATTGCTTCTTAATATAGGGTATATTCTTTTTTATTTATTTTTTATCTTTTTAGTTTATTTTTGATATTTGCTCAAAGGGTTAAAAAAGCTCATCACTAAGAATTTTTTCAAATATTTTCTTTTAAATTATGAGCTTAAAGTAAAACTTAAAGCTAAGATATCATCTGATCTAAATTAACTGCTTTCAAAGGAACAATTTCAAGTTATTCAATATTTTTTTCAAGTCTACATCGAAAAACCCATTAAAGTACACGTTTGCACTTTTATCTCAATGCTGAATGCATAGCAGCTTCCGATCCATCGTCTCTTTAAAATGATAATAGTGTATTATCAACTTACAATACAATTTCCCACTTACACTATGGCACCCGAATAGAATACTATTTCAAACATTATGCATACGAACTCATAGGTAGAGTGCAAGAGGGGCGGTACTTTTTAACCCAGCCACTTCTTCATGCTACTAGTTCTCAAACAAAAATTCCCAACCACTTCTTCATACTATTAGATCTCAAACAAACTCCCTGCCACTTCTCAATACTACTATTCTCAAACATGAGCCCCCCCCCCCGCCACTTCTTACTTAATACTACTAGTTCTCATATATGAACAAACTCCCTGCCATACAGTTCATTAACTATTTCTTTGCAAAAAAGGAAACCAGATGTGAATTTTGCACATATGTACAGCCTATTTAGGGCCCACTGGAACCATTTAAGGCACTGGGTAAAGTCATAAGTTTTCAAAAAAGCAGAGGTTCAACCGAAAATCGACCGTTGTAAATTAGATAAATTGATGCTATAAATACACTGACTGATTTTTTTTCAAGTCACTGGTGCATATTTAGCTATATATAATAGGTTGAGCTGATAGATACAAGGTACAGTTGAATAATAATTCCAGAAAAGTTGACATGCCTTGAATGAAAATAAAAATGATAAAATAAGATAATGAGTTTAAGCAATCTGTTATGAATCGTTTGGGTATGTGAGTTTTGTAATTGCATCAGTTAATCTTTAATTCTCAAGTACTGACATTTGAAGTGCTTTTCAACAAATGATACATTCCATCTCCTTCTCAAAGAATTTACATTACATTGAATAGAAACAATTAGCAGGATCAAATATAGTGCAACACAGGTTACCCCAGAGCAGATCATATTCTAAAGAAGTTCTAGAGGAAATGAATAATACCAAGATATTCTGTGGGAAATTTTCACAGGTATATATTTGCACAATGGGGGTACAAACTAGTCCATCATATGAATGAACACATCTATAAATGGGATAATTTTGTCAAGAATTTGTTTATTTTAGATTTTGCTTATATAAAATGATTTCTCTTAGATGATCATCCTTAGATCTTGAATAATTCACTTTCATTAAACTTACTATCATTAGACCAATTAACAAAAAAGCTGATTAAAGTAATCTGTTGTTATGAATTGTTTTGGTGAACGAGTTTTGTATATCCAAAATAAGAAATAAACAGGAAAGACGAATTAGTGAAAATTGTTACAGCTCTATGTGCACGACGAGGGGGCAGGGGCATAATAGTCCATCATATAGAGACTAGGAGGTGGAAGGGTATAATAGCCCATCATATAAGCATGATGTAGAGGTGGGGGGGCATCATGCCCATCAAATAAGCATGAACCATGAGGGGGGGCATAATAACCCATCATATAGGCATGACGAGGAGGCGGGAGGTGACATAATAGCCCATCATATAAGTATGACAAGGGGTGGAGGGCATAATAGCCCATCACATAAGCAATCAAATCAATATATGGAATATTATCAAGTGTCATTCTTTTATCAATTTTACATATTGCTACTATAAAATTATTTTCATAAAAGAGGGGACTGTCAGAGAACCTTCATAAAAATCTAATAAATCTGATGAGGTGAAACCTTGACAATTTTTTTCAAATACAAAAGAAGACGCTCATTATTGTAATCACTTTGGGATGGCTTTTTTAAATAACAATTATTGGCTGATAACATTAAGCAAAGGGCATATTGTGATCATATTAAGTAGAGTGTTACTGTTTGGGAACGACTGATTTTGATAACAATAACCGTTTCATAACATATTCCGTGATTATAATAAGTGACTTCCTCTTTACTTGGATTTTGTCTCAGGCACCATCAAAAGGAGGTTAAAGTTATTTTAGCAGACAATTTGAACAGATGACAGTTGATGTTTCTAAATCATATTATAAGCATCACTAAGAAATAAAGAAAAGCTTTAGATTGACAAGAGTAAGATGAACAGTGATAGATATGAAGACTTATTTAAGTACCATTCAATAAGAACAACGGTTACCGCATACACTCGAGTATAGGTCGAGTTTTGAAGACCAAGTGTATAGACAAAAAATTGGGGATTGACCTATACAAGAGTAATAATTTTGAAAGGTTAATCGGAAGGACCTTTGGCCTTTAAGTTGAAAAATAATTCTTACTACCTGCAAATAAATTAGGGGTCGACTTTTACACGAAATCTACTTATACCCCGGTATATACGGTATATCGGAGATGCGGTATTGAATATAATCGAATAAGATTTAAGGGTAAAATAACAAGTCATTCGCACACACGTAAGAAAATGAAAATATAAAACAAGACAAGGAACTGATCATTAAATCCCCAAAACAAACAGGATTATTCCGCTGTGAAATTACCACCAAATGTAAATAAATATCCATCATAAGAAGAAAGTAAATTTTATAAAAAATCTTGAGACGAACAAAAACAAGAAACTGTAAACAATCAACAAGGAAATTCTCAACAAGAAATTTAGCATTTAAATCTCATCAATTCTTTTTTTTAACAGTTTTCCTGGAGTATTTTCTCCTTCCTCTTCGTCATTTGAATTAACAGGGAAAAATACTTCAAAGAAATAAAATTAATACATTCTGTTGCTCTTGGTATCATTTCATATTTCCAACGTGTAATATTTATTGTGCAGGCCTCGTTTCACGCTTTATAACCAATTATTGGCAATATGCTCTATTAAAAACAACACGTCAGATATCTCAACATTAGTTGTGTTAGTAGTAACTAACCGACTAACCAACCAATAATAATAGATTATACACCTATTATTATTGGTTGGTTAGTTAGTTACTACTACAACACCAATGTGGCTGACGTGTTTCCGAGATCTAGCCAACCTGCTGCAAAGTGTTTTTAATTCATTTAAATGGCCGTGTTGATATAAACATGGTGAGGTTAGTTTATGAAACTAACCCAGTGTTAAAACTAGCGATAATAATTGTTAACAAGCTTGCCGATTACTGAAGTACGTTCGATCCTCACTGAGTGCCCCAAACTTCCGGCCTTGTACCGAAACTTGGTATTGATAGAAGAGCTTTTTTACACACACCCCCAATTTATGATGTAGTACCTTACAGGTAACGCAGTGTATATAAATAAATTAATTTACATCAACCACTCTTACAGGTGTATTCAATTTTTTTGTAAATCACTTCAAAAGAAAAAAAGGTTTTCTTTTAAACACGGTCATTAGTCTAAACAACAGTGTCGAAAAAAAAAGAAAATATTTTTTTACTTCAATACCCTCCTTTAAGAAAAGATTTCTTAGGCCACTGAAAGATAACAATTTTAAAAGACAAGTGCAGTTTCTACACGATACCACGAGTAGTTTTTATTAAAACAATAATAAAATAGAAAAAAAAGTACAAAAGTCGACGAGAGTGAAAATTCAATTTTGTAGTATCTAATTTTTTTAACTTTTTTAAAATAAAATCAGTCACACTAAGTCAGTCATACTATTTACTCTTTTTTGGGAGAAACGTTTGGCACAAATAAGTCAGAATTACGTTTAAAAACAAAATATCGAGCTATGAAAACGGAGTTATTTTGAATACACTCTTGTACGTACTCCAATGAAAACATTGAGAAAACTCCACTAGTCGCGATGTAACCCCATTTCAAGTTATTTATATCCACATATATTTACCATATTTACCAACATAAACGGATCTTTAAAACAAGAGTTAGTTAATTCAAAGTACTTTACATAATAATCTATCACCACTTATCAATTCTTTTTCATAAGAAAATACCTAAAAATAACGATTTTCAAGACTCAAAAACTGGAAACCGTAATATTATTGTGTAACAACACTAGCAGTATTAGTACGCTGTACGATAATCATCAGTACACGTGTTTGAAACAATTCCAACACAACCTATAATAGAAAGTAGATTATCGGCACAAGAAAAAGAAAAGAAACACTATACCATGTTAACAGTCAATTATACTGATTCATTGACTGATAATGCTAAAAATCGATAACCAACAACTGATCAGTTGATTTGAAAATTCGGTCAAAGATGTGTAAGGTGAAGGACGTCTAAACAAAAATGTCTACCTTTACTTATTATTATTATTATTATTATTATTAGCACAAGACCAAATTTTTCTAACACTCCATGTATATATAAATAATTATAAATATATATATCGCAGAAGACAAAGAATACAAAGATTCGAATCAAAAAGATTCGAAAGTAAAATTAATGCATATAACGGTGGATTGGCAAAATAAAGCTTTCTTCATTTAATTTTCTGGAACCTTCTACTTCATTCTGAGAGCAGCCATCTTGCTTTTTTAAGCAGTCAAAATGATTTGCAATATTTTTCTCGTTTTTATTGACAGAAATTTCCCAATATTGTAGAAATTAGTCAAACCAGAGATTTAAAAAATTGAATATAAACTTTAATGAAATAAAGACCAGAGAAAGAGCGACAATCATAAATTACAAATAGGTTAAAAATTCTTTTGTTAAAAAAAGAGTCACTCCCTCAAGCATTTAAAAATGAACTTCCAAGTTTTAAAAAAATTAATTCAATAAAATTTGCAAACTTCGAATTGTCAATTCAAACTTTGAAACATTAATTTCAATCATATATATCAGATGTTTTAATTTGATTAAATCATTTAATTAAATTGATTATCAGAGATTCATTAGAATCGCAAAAAGATTCCATTTTTTTTCGAATTCTAAAAACGTGCTTTAGTTAAAGTTGTAAATAAGAGATTGAATTTCCACCTTCATTTAAAACTGTCTCCAAAATTTTCAATTATCATCATTATTATTATAACTGTTAAGCGAAGAGATTATTTTAAAGCATAATCAATAATCGTACCAACAAAACAAGTAAACATGAATTAAACAGACATCGTTGAAAAACTTGGGTTATAAAAACCAAAAACGAACAGCAAGAAATGTAATTATGAATGACAATTGTAAAAATAAATGATTTCTTGAAAATTTTCAAACATTTCTTTGTGAAAACTAATTCAAACCAGAAAAATCATACGCATAAATTTATCTTTTCATTAATTTTCCTTGCAAAACAAACTAAGAATACAAAATAATGTTAAGCATTTCGATTGAACCAAAAAGAATTTTTTTTCAGGAAAAAAGAGTTTGAAAAGTACCAAAGAAAAATGAAGCTTGTAACGTAAGCAAATTCTTACAAGCAAGACAAGATCGACCAAGAAAAATAGGTTTTATACTTGAAAAAAGAACGAAATAATATGAAACTTTTACAATAAGGAATTGACAGACATACAATAAATGCATAAAACTATTTTCAAAAATATTATTTAGTTTTTAATTAGCGGAACGAAGATTATATTGTGGTATTCAAATTCGTACATAGAATTCAAATGTTACGTTTAGACAAGAGTTCTTGAGCACTCACACACATTTCTCAATCATTCAACATCGTGACTGAATATTTGGTCAGTAAGTAGACATCAACATGGGAAAATGCTATTCTATTCATCAATTCATATATATTGAAAGAAAGAAATTTACATGATCTTTCCATACATAAATGACTGCAAGAATATAGACAAAATAGAGATATTAGACTGACAAAAAGAAAGCTCTCGGCCATTATTTCACTATTATTACTTAACCTATATTTTCCTCTTTTGTTTTAGGTTAGGTCAAGTCTATATACTTATATAGCTGACTCTAACGATTTTATTTATGTAAAAATCATGAGCAAATTTACAAAAGGAAAAAAAACATGAAAATGTCAAAAATGAGGATATACAAAACATTCTCTTCTCTTCGCAAATGGCTTCCGTACATGACCTTTTTTTTTCGTTTCTTGCATAACAAAGAAAGAAAACAATGCATTTAGTCGATTCAAATGAACTGAAACTAAACAGTAGATAATTCAGCTGAATAAAATGAAAAGCTGGTGAACAGGCCATACCAGTTTTTCGTAAAAAGTCATGCGTCAAGCGGAATGTACATCATCCTCATTTGTTAGCCATAAATGATAAATCCAAAATGGCTGAACACTGTCACGGGTTGGTATTAAACAATCAATAACGCGGAAAACCTGGAAATATTTTAAAAGGATATTTATTATTTTTGAACACACCACAGCGTGTTTTAGGAGATTTGATAATGATATTGAACGTCTAAAACAAAAAATAAAGCTGATAAAATTTGACACGTCTAGAAAGGTCACCTTGAGAAACCTCGAAAGGGAGAAACGAAGTTTGCCGAAGTGTTTTTTTTTAACGATTGCTAACAATCTCTGTAACGACTAAAATGATTTTTAAAATGCATGGTTTTAAACTAAAATTAATCACAAAAAGCTTAATTTGAACACTTAAAGGATGCAAGAAACTAATAAAAAGCTAGAGAACGAGTTTGAATTTGTGTTTGTGAAGTGAAGAAATTGCAATAAGACCAAGAGTTGCACCTAAAGCCGTGTGCTTGATTCAGTGGTAACCATGGATTGAAATTATTTGCAGAAAAAGAGTAAACTTGTAGTGTGAGACAGATTCTTAAAAAAAATAACGTTTCCTTTTATTGTCAATATTTTTATTTATTCTATCGTATCAATAAATAGATTAAAAATATTTAGAACATAAACGAATTAGCGATTATGAAAATAGCACTAAAATTGTTTTTAACTTAAGAAATGAGAAAGTATCTCCTTCAGGCTGGGTTTCAATGAAATAGCTTTCATAATTGAATTTCCCATGAGTAAAAAAAATAATAGAGGAAATAAAATACTATTACCATTATTTTTATCATTATTATTATACCCCACCAATAAGTAAGAAGAGCTGCGAGGTATTGCAACGGGCTCAGATCCAGGGGGTCGATCAACCACCCACCTCCCTGCTCTGGCAAAACTTTATTTTTTTTCGAATTTTGGATTTCTGGATAAAGAAATTTCATAAAAAGAAGCTGAATAATCATGAATAAACCCTAAAAACGAAAGTTTATAAAAGTAGTTGCACCCCTCAAAATTCTGGATATGCCCAGGTGAGATTGGCTCCGAAATATTCATAAAGAATTAATTTTCTCAAATTTGCTGTATCAATTTGTTAGATAATGTTGAAAACTCAGAAGAATAAAACTTCCAACAAAGGCGTAGATTCTCAGCCCAGAAGCATTTACCTCTCCAAGAAAGGAATTCACTTGAGAGAGAAATTTCAGCCAGGGGTAAAACATCAGCTGGGGTGGATCCAGGGTTCTGGGGACAGGGATCTAATTTTTTTTTTTTTTACATCTGTTGAAATCAAAAAGAAGATACATTTTTGTTTTAAAAGTTAATTTATGATTACTCTGGATTATTCTGTGTTTTTTTTACAAAATTCCTCTCTCTAGATATTTAAAAAGATTTTTTATGCTTTGCTTGAGCAGGAGGGTCTCGAGCTCCTGCCTTGATCCACCCCTGAGGTGGAATGTATAACAGAAAGTATAATGCTCAAAAATTTACTCAATGAAAATCCAAAATAGGGGAGGGATTGTCGAAACCTGGAATTACCAGGGGAGGAATATGACATGGGATGATGAAAACCACTAAACTAGAGGAAAACTTAATAGAAATCATCATATGACCAATTTCTTTTGGCAGCATACTGTGTTGGGGATGATCAATTGAAAATTAGGAAAAGGGTTGGTGAACGAATAAATTACTTCTCTCGCTTTTTGTTTGGCAGTGATCACTGAATTAGTCCAAATTTTCAAAAAATGAGTGTGAATGCTGCCAGTCATAAACTACGGGACCAATTAAGCATAAACTTAGAATACAAATTGACCCCCCCCTCCCACTAAAAACCAATTCAGGGGGAGGATTTTCAGAAAAAAAAAAAAATTTTCCTAGATATAATAAGGAATAGATGTTGAAATTTTCAGCCCTCTTGCTCCATCTGTGCAGCCTGTACATGCAATACCTATATACATACATAGTTAGTCAAAGCAGCTATAATAATAAAGAAAACTATGTTGACACTTTTAAATTGCTACCAAAGATAATTTCTATAAAGATATCTGGAACATTTTATTTTCTTACTGTATAGTAAAAAAAGATGTGATGAAATGATAGTTGAGTATTTAAATACATTATGTAATTTGTTCAACTTGCTTCAATTTGTATACAGACTTGAAAATTGGCATCAGTACTCCACTAAGCCCCCTTCTGGAATATTTGTTTTTTATTTTTGGAAAAAAAAAGCTTTTTTGTATAATCATTTGGAATATTTGTACATCACTACAAATTATGAGTTGTTCAATTATTGTCAAGCTTTCATCTTTAAGGTTAGTTAAGGTTTTCTTAGGATTATCTTTTTTTTTGTTTGTAAAATTTCTTAATTTAAAAAAAAAATAAATAAATTCTGCCTTGTCTGCGTAGGGGGATATGGACCCCTGCGTCTGTGCCTGTATAGTGTAGGAATATTTTAGGGAAAAATATTTTTGATTTTAAGTAAAAAAAAATTATGAATTTTCTAAATAGAAGTAGAAATAGAATTAAACTATGACCAGAGCATGGTTATCTTTCCTTGTTACACGCCCCCTCCCCATCCCACCACCGATGATAATCAGTGACTGTATTAAACACATGTTAATCTCTATGAGTGAAGTGAGGGTTGGCCAAGTGGTTAACGAATAATAGGACAAGGGAGCTGAGTTCAAACTCCGGCTCAGCTCACTTCACACTATTGCTCTGGGGAAAGGCATGAGTCCATCTTCACCCCACTTCAACATGTCATGGGCCAGCATGGCAGGGGGTAAGGCCCATCACCCATTAGGACCTTGACAAAAGCCACTGTTCAACAATCAAGGGTGTGAAAGATTGATTTTTCAAAAAACCTCATGAGTAGGTATTCATCCACCCCCATCCCAACCTTTCACATGGACAAAGGTGACAGTGTTAGGACCCACAACAAGAATTGTCCAGTTCCCTCGGTACTTCCCTCAGGGATTCATCAGGCAATTTGAGCTAACCTCTTTGAGTGCAATGGGGGGGGGCTGAAGGAAACGCCCCCCCACCTCCATCATTGAATGCTAAATAATTACTGCTTTAAATACGAAGAATTGAAATCAGGTTTTGTTTTTAAGAAACTGTCAACTACACATACAGGTTGCACCAATGGAGCTAGAGGGCTGAAAATTTAGATATTTAACCATCATGTCTGGAAAAAAATGATTATTTTGTATTGTTTTTTGAAAATTCTCCTGCTACATAGGTTTTTACTGGGGGGAGTCAATTTACAGGTTAAGTTTATGCTAAATTGATCCCTTATTTCGTGTCCATCGACATTCATACTTGTTTTTTGAAAATTCAGACTTTTTTAATGATCACTGCCCAGCAGAAGGTGAGAGAAATAACCTATTGATTGACCACCCCTTTTTCCAATTTTACAATTGATCATCCCCTACTAACATGGTGCCAAAAGACACTGGTCATGTGACTGGTTCTATGGAGTGATTTTGTTTTTTTTGGTAATGTTGTGAGTTCAGGAAATGAGGTCAGGCAAAAATGAGTGCAAGCTTTTTTTTCGAATGCCAGAACTGAAGTCACAGGACAGCAAGTCGTGGAACTAAAATCACAATGCATGTTTCACACTGAGCTTCCAAGAAAACCTAATCAGAATTAAAACCACAGGAACTGAAGTCACAAACCATGTTACGAGGAAAATTTTCTTAATAGAATTATAATCGAACAACTATAGCCATCAAAGATGGCAAAGAGTTCAATCCTTTTTTTATATGTGTGTGTGTTTGTGTTTTTGTACGTTCCAGCACTCCTGGCTATACCATTTTGTCTACAGACTTGAAAATTAGCATCAGTACTCCACTACACCCCCTTCTAAAAATGTTTTTGTCTTACTTTTTGATAAAAAAAAGCTTACTTGACCTTCTGGAGGTCTTATTTTGATGGGTTTATCAGTAACATCCAGATTCTCTGGAATCTTCATGTTTCTATGTTTTTCTAAATGTTTTGAAAGTTGTTCAGTGGAAAAAACAAATGATGTCATAAATAGAATTTTTTCTGACTATATTTGTTCTTCAACAGAATATTTTTTCATGACTTCAAATTCTAACTCTTCTGTTTAGTTACTGATTGTGATAGTAGCAAGTTTTTATTTAATTCATACTAATCAAATAGTTTGGGTTTTTTTCTGTAAATATGATAGAATAAAGGTTCTTTTATGATTTATTTTTATCTATTTTGCCATCAAAGATATTATAATTTTTTCCATTTTTGGTCATGCATACATTAGCTGTCCTATTGGACGCTTTTAAATTTAAGCGGGCTTTCATCACAAATGGGTGCAGAATGGTGACTCAACTCTCAATTGACCTTTGAACTGATTTCACAAGTTACAGACACCTGCTATAAACAAATATGTTGTTCAATATATCTTAAGTAAAAAGTAATATTTTTTCAAAATCAAGTCAAATAATCGTCTTATATACAATGGAGATTTGCTTAACATCTCTGCCATAACGTTTCTCCCTGAAAATTATGTTTTATACCCACCCCCTGAAAAAAAAAAATGGTTGTTCGCTTTCACACTAGCTGATTTTAGACTATAATTCCTGAAGAATTCCATGATTTTTCAAGCTAAAAAAACATTTGAAGTAACTTTTGTAATTTCTAAGTGCGGAAAACCAAATCAGTTACATAGTTATCATTTTTTGTTTACATAACTAAAACTAAACAAGTTGAATTAATTAGTCAATTTTTTTTTTCACATTCATAGCATTTATTTCAATAAGGGTTCAATTTTGTTTTTAGTGTTCATATATTGTATAAAAAGGGAATAGAAAGATTTTTTCTACAAAAACTACAATGTAAACTTAACCGATTTTTGACCAAAACCCATTGTAATAATTTCAACTACTATTTACCTTCATGAAGTTTATAAAAATTACTTATTTTATTTATTTATTCAAATATTAGGATGCCTGTCATTAAAGAACTAACAGACTCAAAAAAATAATGACCCAAGACCTAATCATAATTGTTTCTTTTACTAAGTACTAAAAGTTACTCATGACCAGTAGCAGACCTATGGTTGGTGTTACCTGGGACAGTAACTCATTGTAGTGTCATCCCCTCTTCCAGAACTTTCTCTCTTCCAAGGATACCTAGAATTTTGATGATCTTTTTGTACAAATTCATCATACATTATTAATCATGATTCTTCCATATTATTGAATGTGATGACATAAGTCAACAGTTACTTACAATTCTATTCATTTTTAGTTTTCAATTTTTCTGTTCTGACTTTGTAGAATAATATGGAGAAAATAAGTATGGGTACCATGAAAATGATCTTATTTAAAACTTAATCACTAATTCCATGGCCTATTGTTCATCCTGCAACAAATTTTCATAGAAATTAATTGAGAACATTTGGAGATATAGTGTGGACCGTCATAAGCATATACAAAAATGTATTTATGTATGTATATATGTTCTGTACAGTATGCGTATCAGCAGATAGACAATTCATATCTGACAAATAAGTATAAAAACATCTTAGTAGGAACTATATTTTTATTCAGCACTGGTGTTACCCTATAGCAAATCAAACTACCCCTGATCACATAAATGAATAAAGAAATTGAGTTTTGAGCGGAGATCAGATCCACATCCACCAAGACACAGCCTATACACAGCTCTGATCTTACCAACTGAGCCAGCAACACTCTGAAATGAGTGATATAAGCGCACTCCACAAGTTCCTGACTCGTCTTGTTAACTCAGCAGGTCAGAGCAGAACTGCATATAGACAGCTTCCTGGTGGACACAGGTTCGGGCCCCACATGATGCTCATTTCTTCATTTATCTGGGGATAATTGTCTCCATACTGATATTCATACTGTCAGCATAAGGAACATTAAAATGAATTAAAAAAAACAAACAGAACATCTCTGAATCAAGGGAAAATTCCTGGATGTGCCCCAAAATTCAAGCAAATTTTCCTTACCCCCACCATTCACCCCTCCACAAAATTTCATTGGAATTCATGGAGAGATTATGTGGAAAGATAGTTATTTCATTTGAAAAGAGAATTATCAAGAAACTATGTGAACAAATTTTTGGCAGACCTCTTGGTGTCATCCTCTCTTATAGTGTCAACTGGGGTGGGCCATCACCTTCATACCTGTTGGTCCGCCACTGGTCATAACTATGACTTTTACAATGATTTACTCCAAATTTCGTCATCTTTTCAATCTATCTGCAGTAAATGAAACATCAAGTTTTAAAAAAAACGACCGTTTTTACCTAAATTTACTATCACGTTTCACTTTAGACAGATCCGCAAATTGAGAACTATGCAACGTGCACATGAAAGAATTATGCTGGACCTCGCATGGAGAGACCACAAGACAGCAAAGTACATCCGGAAAAAGACAAGAGTTAGGGACATCATAGAATCCATTAAAAATCTCAAATGGCAGTGGGCTGGCCATGTTGCAAGAATGGCAGACAACCGATGGACATTGCTACTCACGACATGGATCCCCCGAGATTACAGGCGGAACCGAGGCAGGCAGAATATTAGATAGAAAGACGAGCTAGACAAATTCAGAAAGTACTGGCTCCATGACGCCAATGATAGAGAATTGTGGCGAATCCTGGGGAAGGTCTATGTCCAACAACGGATGATGATGATGATGAAATAGGAAACTGAAGAAAACGTTCTGTAAGAAGTATGCACTATCCAATTAAAAACAATAACTTGATTATTTTTCTATTCTTTAGTAGATGGAGTTTGGTAAATAATTATTAACAATTTTCATGTTACTATTTATATGTTGTAGAAGAGGGAGTGAGCTTTAAGGTGAGTCCCCATAGCTCAGATGGCAAGAGTAGTTGGACAGATAACTAGCCTCCCTCTGGCATAAAGGTATGTGAGTTCTAGTCTCACCAGGCTAATTCTTCAATTTCTGATTCCGTGCTGTTTATTCACTCACAACCAAATGGAATCTGGTCTTACAAAAGTTGCTATAAAAATCAGCAAAAATATTACAACAAAGGTAAATAGTAACATAAAAGTGAAAAAAATGTGAATGAGGAATACCTAATTTGTCTTCAAATTTTATTAACTCTTACCGAAAATACCCGCTCTCTGGACAGTAATCTCCAATTATATGAAGCCTATGACCGTAAAATAATAAGTTAAATAATGATTTAATGCTTAGGGCCATAGGCTTCATATAGCTCAGGGGCCTGGCAGGTGGGTATTTTCAGCAAGTCAAATTAAAAAATTTTCATCGGATCCTATTTTTATGATGGCTACTTTATTTTGGGAAGTTTTTTTAATTACAGAATTCAAATTTTTCTGTTGGCAGACAGTAATCATGGCATAATAGAAGTAATTATGAACAACAAAAATTGACAGGACAAAATATTTGATTAAAAACAGTCTAAAATCTGATTCAAGTACACAAAAGTAATTTTCAGTTTTTATAACTAATTCCATGTTATTTTCTTGCAATTCATATTTGATTAATAACACTCTAAAATCAGATTCAAGTACACAAAAGTAATTTTCAGTTTTTATAACTAATTCCATGTTATTTTCTTGCAATTCATATTTGATTAATAACACTCTAAAATCAGATTCAAGTACACAAAAGTAATTTTCAGTTTTTATAACTAATTCCATGTTATTTTCTTGCAATTCATATTTGATTAATAACACTCTAAAATCAGATTCAAGTACACAAAAGTAATTTTCAGTTTTTATAACTAATTCCATGTTATTTTCTTGCAATTCATATTTGATTAATAACACTCTAAAATCAGATTCAAGTACACAAAAGTAATTTTCAGTTTTTATAACTAATTCCATGTTATTTTCTTGCAATTCATATTTGATTAATAACACTCTAAAATCAGATTCAAGTACACAAAAGTAATTTTCAGTTTTTATAACTAATTCCATGTTATTTTCTTGCAATTCATATTTGATTAATAACACTCTAAAATCAGATTCAAGTACACAAAAGTAATTTTCAGTTTTTATAACTAATTCCATGTTATTTTCTTGCAATTCATATTTGATTAATAACACTCTAAAATCAGATTCAAGTACACAAAAGTAATTTTCAGTTTTTATAACTAATTCCATGTTATTTTCTTGCAATTCATATTTGATTAATAACACTCTAAAATCAGATTCAAGTACACAAAAGTAATTTTCAGTTTTTATAACTAATTCCATGTTATTTTCTTGCAATTCATATTTGATTAATAACACTCTAAAATCAGATTCAAGTACACAAAAGTAATTTTCAGTTTTTTTTACTAATTCCATGTTATTTTCTTGCAATTCATATTTGATTAATAACACTCTAAAATCAGATTCAAGTACACAAAAGTAATTTTCAGTTTTTATAACTAATTCCATGTTATTTTCTTGCAATTCATATTTGATTAATAACACTCTAAAATCAGATTCAAGTACACAAAAGTAATTTTCAGTTTTTATAACTAATTCCATGTTATTTTCTTGCAATTCATATTTGATTAATAACACTCTAAAATCAGATTCAAGTACACAAAAGTAATTTTCAGTTTTTATAACTAATTCCATGTTATTTTCTTGCAATTCATATTTGATTAATAACACTCTAAAATCAGATTCAAGTACACAAAAGTAATTTTCAGTTTTTATAACTAATTCCATGTTATTTTCTTGCAATTCATATTTGATTAATAACACTCTAAAATCAGATTCAAGTACACAAAAGTAATTTTCAGTTTTTATAACTAATTCCATGTTATTTTCTTGCAATTCATATTTGATTAATAACACTCTAAAATCAGATTCAAGTACACAAAAGTAATTTTCAGTTTTTATAACTAATTCCATGTTATTTTCTTGCAATTCATATTTGATTAATAACACTCTAAAATCAGATTCAAGTACACAAAAGTAATTTTCAGTTTTTATAACTAATTCCATGTTATTTTCTTGCAATTCATATTTGATTAATAACACTCTAAAATCAGATTCAAGTACACAAAAGTAATTTTCAGTTTTTATAACTAATTCCATGTTATTTTCTTGCAATTCATATTTGATTAATAACACTCTAAAATCAGATTCAAGTACACAAAAGTAATTTTCAGTTTTTATAACTAATTCCATGTTATTTTCTTGCAATTCATATTTGATTAATAACACTCTAAAATCAGATTCAAGTACACAAAAGTAATTTTCAGTTTTTATAACTAATTCCATGTTATTTTCTTGCAATTCATATTTGATTAATAACACTCTAAAATCAGATTCAAGTACACAAAAGTAATTTTCAGTTTTTACAACTAATTCCATGTTATTTTCTTGCAATTCATATTTGATTAATAACACTCTAAAATCTGATTCAAGTACACAAAAGTAATTTTCAGTTTTTACAACTAATTCCATGTTATTTTCTTGCAATTCATATTTGATTAATAACCCTCTAGAATCTGATCTATGTACGCAAAAATAATTTTCATTTTTTTATAACTATCTTTATGCTATTTTATTGCAATCCATATTTAATTAGAAACAGTCTAAAATCTGATTCAAGTACACGAAAGTAATTCTTCTTTTTTTATAACTAATTTTATACTATTTTCTTGCAACCAAAATTAAAATTAAAAAAGAAGATATCTTAATTATTGCAATACATTTTAAAATTTTGATAAAAGTGTCTGTGGTCATTGCTACAATTTGTAACGTTTTTGGTACCTATTTAGTTGAGACGAGCAAGATACAAAATATACTATTTTATGTATACATTAGACTAAATTAATGTAAACTGTCTAATTGGAAAAGTTTTAACTTTTTTTACAAAAAAATCAATAAATACACAGTTTTGATTTGATTATAAGTTTATTCAATCAAAACCAGGATATTAAACGACTACTTTTTTTACAATCCAAAGTTTATGTAATCAAAGTGAAATTGAACCTTTTCTTCAAAAAATTCAATAATTTGATCAGAAGTACATTTAATCAAGACAAGGACATAGAGCAACTACTTTTTTACAATCAAAAGTTTATGTAATCAAAGTAAAATTAACCATTTTTCACAAAAGAAAATGAATACATAATTTTGATTTGATCAAAAGTTCATTTGATCGAAACAAGGATATAAAATAATTACTTTTTTTACAAAGAAAAGTTTATCTTATCAAAGTAAAATCAACCTCTTTTCACAAAAAAAATGAATATGTAATTTTGATTTGATCAAAAGTTTACTTAATCAAAACAAGGATATAAGATAACTACTTTTTCACAATCAAAAGTTTATCTAATCAAAGTAAGATCAAACTTTTTTTACAAAAAAATCAGTAAATTTTTCTCCGTTAGGCCATTTAATCAATTTAGCATAACATATGCTTAATGTGAACAGTATGTGTGTAATAGTAGTTAGAGTAGATTCAAGTCATCAGTGCAATTTGGCCCAATTATACAGCTGTCCTGATTACGCTGCAATATATAAACAATTGAAATATATATATTTTTCTGCATTAATTTAAATAATGTATTGTAGGGAACATTGACCAAGTCTCGTATGAAGTTCACAACAACGAATCTTGATATAATGAATTTCTGCTTCAACAGTTTTGTGAATCCATCCGAACCACCTTGGATTTACCAAACAATGTTCAATAAATGCAGTGAACACGTGGACCATAACAATCTTTCTTCTCATTCATCGAACAAAGTTCAATGAATGCTAGAACTAATCGCCAATCAAGTGCGTGCAAAGGCTGATGGGATACGTTGTTGTGAAGGAATCGTTTTTTTGTTTGATTTTGTGTAGACCTATACATAACATTGGTCATTTGTGTGAAGGGGTAAGGTTGAAAATAGAATGTGGGGCAACCAATCTACCATTGGATTAAACAAACGATGATCGTTATATGTGCCAATCTATCTCTCTTCTTATTTACCAAAGAAAGGTCAACCATCAGGTATAACAAATGATTGGTTTTACTGACCTCCCTCTCCCATAAAATTAGTATGTTATAGCTATTTACTGGTATAGATTTTACTGTATTTTCATTATAAACTTTCTTTCTGAGCATTAAAGTTAGGCCACCCACATCTCTAAATAAGACTATTACTAGGTATTACAGTGTTGAGATCTAGAGAGGTGAAATGGCAATGTAGCTGAAAGCTTCTCTTGCTAAATTGGGCACGGTCTCATCCATAAAAGATGAACTCCTGAGATATGAGTTCAAGCCTCATTGGAGGCTATTTCTCAATTTTGACTTCATGCTATTTACTATAACCTGTTTGCTGTCATGGATGAAATAACCCATCTTGGGAAATTGTTTGGTTCAGAGCCATGTATGAGATAACTTGTCTTACCAAGTCATCAGTCCAGTTCCACAGACGTGGTTGCTCATTTTGGTAAGTCGTCAGTCCAGTGCCACTGACAGGGCAACACGTCTTAGCAAGTTGTCAGTCCAGTGCCATCAACAAAATAACTCATCTTATGATAGTGTGTTATTCCTTTTTTTTTTAACATACATTCATGTGTATATAACATTCATTAGATATTCTATTGTATACATTCGTTGATTTGTATGAAAATAAAACCATTTTGAAAACGCAAAGAATACTCTATATTTTCATCATTTTTCACCAGACAAACCCCGCATAGGAGATTCACCAAATATGAGGTCAGGCAAATAAGATTAACTCCTTAGAGAAAGAATATCTGATGGTTTTGTTCTTTGAATTTATATGCCACCAACGGAGAATGTTTCAATTCTTTAAATGATGTTTTTCCAAGTGGCCATTAAGTCATTGTTCAGTTCCACATTGTAAATTGAATCCCTTTATTAAACACAACATGATGGACAGAAATTAGCTGAGTTAGTTTTACTCTCTAAGTTGGAGCACAGATTCTTTCTGACATGTGCCAAAAATCAATTCCAAACTAATGGGGAACCGACTGATCAGCTTCGGACCTTCTTGAAAAGATGCATCAAAAGGCAAAGATAACATATAATTAAAGCAGTTCTAAAAGGAATTATTTTGACTTCTATAAATACTTACTAGTTACCTGCTTAATGTTGTAAATAAATGTTACCTTTTATTTCATCACAATTCATTGAATTTTTCATAAATTGAGATCATCTAACTATAATTCACCAAAAGTTTGTCCATGTGTTTGTCATGACATAACTCAAGGACAGCTTGAGCTACGGCCACTAAATTTTTTATAGTTACTCACACCATATTATTTTTTGGAAAATCCAAAACTTATCAAGTTTTTACCAATAGCTACAATTTACAATGTAAGTATAATGCTGAGCTGGACCCTTTCTTTCTGTCTGTCAGTTTAGCTGAACCAAATCTTTTTTTCTGTTCAACCATATAAAGTTGACACATAGCTGAAAATCCCACCAGTCTATAATTCGTAGCTATTTTGAGTCTAACAGCATATCTTCAGCTTGCTTCATTTTGGCGAATGGATTTGGCAAAATAACTTGTGATTCATGTAATAAAAAACTGTAATGTACGGAAAAACTTGGATTTCATATACACTGTGGACCCGATATAGCATAGAATCACTTAAAATGTGGTTTGAGCATGAACTCCCATTTCCAAAATGTTAAATTTGGCTCTCAAAATATTAGTTGAATACAAAAATAGAAAGACCCTCAAGAAATATTATGCACAGGTTACACCAAGGGTAAAAAGAAAATGAATTAGACAAAAACATATCAGTAGTCAATAAACAAAACTAATCGCCTCTCTTCCTTTTCATCTGTTGCTAAATAGATTACTAATGCGTTTTCGTCAAACTACTGTTTAAGAGGAGACTTTATTTTTTCAATGCATGGGGGAGAAAAAAATGAAGTGATAGGAAGGACAAATATATACTTAGTAGTATCAATAAATAATGTTTTACATTTCTTAGATAATTCTATCAATAAATCCAGTAGCTTCTAACTGATGTTTTCGTTATTGTTACGGCAGAGCAGGGCTCTTCCGTATGATTTTTTCTCCCACTTTTTGCAACTTTTTTTCTATTTTTGCAGCATTTTTTCTCCCACTTTTTGCTACATTTTTTCTCCTTCTTTTCACTGCATTTTTCCCTCTCTATTTTTGCTACATTTTCCCCCATTCTTTTTGCTGCATTTTTTTCACTCTTTTTTGCTACATTTTATCTCTATTTTTATTACATTTTTTCTCTCTCTTTGCTACATTTTTTCTCTCTTTTTTCGCTACATTTTGTCTCTCTATTTTTTGCTGCATTTTTTCCACTCTTTTTTGCTACATTTTATCTCTATTTTTATTACATTTTTTCTCTCTCTTTGCTACATTTTTTCTCTCTTTTTTCGCTACATTTTGTCTCTCTATTTTTTGCTGCATTTTTTCCACTCTTTTTTGCTACATTTTATCTCTATTTTTATTACATTTTTTCTCTCTCTTTGCTATATTTTTTTGCTACATTTTGTCTCTCTATTTTTTGCTACATTTTTTCTCTCTCTTTTTGCTACATTTCATCTCTCTATTTTTGCTACATTTTATCTCTCTCTCTTTACTACATTTTCCCTCTTTCTCTTTTTGCTACATTTTTTCTCACTATTTTTGCTACATTTTTCCTTTCTCTTTTTTGCTACATTTTATCTCTCTATTTTTGCTACATTTTATCTCTCTCTCTTTACTACATTTTCCCTCTCTCTCTTTTTGCTACATTTTTTCTCTCTATTTTTGCTACATTTTTCCTTTCTCTTTTTGCTACATTTTCTCTCTCTCTTTTTACTACATTTTTTCCCCTCTCTTTTTGCAACATTTAATCTCTTAATTTTTGGTATAACAATCTTGGGATCGGGGTTTGTAAAAATGGAAATTTTGTCATAACACAAACTCACTTATAACTTTGTAGAAAATTATGGACCTCGACCTCCACATTACAATTTGTCCACAGTATAATTTTAAAATGAAAAAAATCCAGAATCCCAGACAGGTATTGAAAAAGCCAGATCTGGGCTTGAAAAACCCAGCGCTGACAGCCTTGGTTACAACGTTAAAAATATACTTGACAGCGAGCAGGTTAATAGTCAAAAGGTATTCAACCTACAATGTAGTGGTAAAGGGCAACAATAAGATAAAGAAAAGACTAACAAAAAGTAATAATGAAAATACTTCACACCAGAATTTAAATAATTAAAGACTATTACTAGATAGTAAAAACAAACATTTACAAAACTTCATTCAAAAACTGCCACCAAAATAGTCAACATAGGTTTCATCAGTTTTTAAGTAAGTCTAGCTGAGTGGCTGTGTACACTGTTACCAATAAGCACTTTTCATGCAAAATTTAGCACGTTTCTGGTTTGGACAGCACAAAAATTCAACTTTTAGTGCTATTGTAAGCCCGCTCATGGCACTATTTTTCAAGAATTTTAGCCAATTTTTAGCCATTTTCCAGTAATCTCATATAGCCATTTATAGCCATCAACAATTGCCATGAAATAGCTAATAATGTTTTAAGCATATTTTGGCATTATTTGACGCTTTTTCAAGGTTGTTTAGCAACCAAAAGATTTTTGAGTTGTCAACACTGGCTACGTAGCTATCACATGTACAGGCCTCACCAATTGAGCTAGAGGACTAAAAATTTAAACATTAACTACTCCAAGCAACATTCACGCTTGATTTTTTTAAAATCCAAACTTTTTTGTGATCAAATGAACAAAGGGCAAGAGAAGTAACTTGATCATTGATTGCTTCTTTTCAAATTTTTTAATTGATCATCCCAACATAGCATGCTGCCAAAAGACAGTGATTGCAGGTTGGTTCCTGTTGAGTGACTAACAAAACCTGAATGACATTTGGATTTGGAGAGGAGATAAGGGAATATGACTTCTGGACATGTGTTCCACCTAGATGGAAGCTTTTCTAGCCAATTTAATTAACTCATTAAACCCTGAGACATGACTTGCTGATTCATTATCAGAAACCATCTGTCACTAAACTATCCAAAATCTTCTTCAGTTTTTAAGTTGGTCTGGCTGGCTATTTATGAATCTAAATGAATCATACCAATGGAACTGAAGAGCTGAAAATTTAAACATTCACTCCTTCTTATACCGAGAAAATTTGTTTCCATTCTTTTGCCCCCCCCCCCCAGTTTGTAGTGGAGAGTTCAATTAGCAATGTAAGTAGGTACCTTACTTTGTGCCCGGCAGCATTCATGACTGTTTTTTGAAAATTTGGACTTTTTTAGCAATCCCTGTCTGACTAAAGGTGAGACAAGTAACTCACTCATTGATCACCCATTTTTCATTTTTTAATTGATCATCCCTAATATGGCATGTTGCCAATAGACATTGGTTGCATGATGGTTTCTATTGAGTGATTGACAAGACCTGTATGACATGAAGACTTGGAGGGGAGACATGAAAATATGACTTCTGGATTTGCGTTCCACCTAGGTGTAGGCTTCTCTAGCTGAATAAGTGAACTGATTAAACCCCAAGACCTGAATTGCAGACACATTATCACTAGCGAGACATTTTGTGTAAATTTCACCATTTCAGAACTCTCTGTGTGACAGAACAAAGCATCAGTGAAAAGCAGCGAATGGCTCGTAAGTTGCTCATTCTCTGGATAGTCTTCATCGTAAACCATTTCATCATCCAGGTTAGATTCTAGCCCTTTAGATAAGACCTTTTCAGTGCTCATGAAGCTTAGTACAAAGTTACTCATTCACCGGATAGTCTTCATCATAAACCATTTCATCATCCTAGTCAGATTCTAGCACTTTAAATAATACCTTTTCAGTTCTCATGAAGCTTACCTGCCTCCTTTTCTATCCTGTACAGCTGGGTTGATTGGCATCTCAACCCATATTTGTGCGGGCACAAAAATGTTTTGAATTATTTGCAAAAATATGTAAACAAAGAGTGCAGCCCTTAGATTTACCCAATTCCTAATGGTACAGAGAAGTATTACATTGAATACGATGCGCCGAGTTATTTTATGCACTCTAAAATGTAGGTGCATGCTCTTATTGATTCAGCGGTTCTACAGTTATTAGTCATTGGAGGGTTGTACCATAAAAATGGTACCATGGGTTCAATGAACAACGGCAAGAGTTCCCAACCTTCTTTGCACTACGACTGGTCTAACATTGACTATGTTCTTATGGACCTACCAACTCTAATTATGGCGGGAATATAAGTGATAAGTCCACCATAAGTTACTTATAAAGTAACTAATACACTCGATTCTGTTTCTAAAAGGGTTTATGCACCATAGACCATTATAATACAGCTCGATATAACGTGGAATCACTTACAATGCATGAATCCCAATTTTCAAAACGGTGACTTTGGCCCTCAAAATAATAGCTGATTAAAAACCTACTCAATAAGATAATCGCTAACAATAAAAAGGAAATGAATGCGACAAAAACATTTCAGTAATCATGTTGCAGTATTTTTAGGCTGAATGGTGATATACAGTTTCAAGTCAAAGCAAATATGTAAACAGAAAAAAAAGAAATTCTTCCGTTTCTTTCATCATCTCTAGATATAGCCAACAGCTACTGTTGATGTCCTCCCCCATCTATGTGATATCAACAAAAACTTATATTTGAATTATCCCCAGTCCTATCTTCTGATGAGAAATTACGATTAAAAAAAAAATTATGTTTATCTCTCTCTTCCTGCTTGACTAGTCTCACTCTATCTCCAACCCTCACTGTTTTCTTGTCAACTTCTGCATATATTGCAAATTACGAGGTGGGTCTTGAAGAAGTTGGCAGGTGGGTTTGGAGTTGGATCAAGGTTTGTAAAAATGGAAAATTTGTTGCAATGTGGACTCACTTACAACATGGTAGAAAATTATGGACCCTGACTTCCGCAGGTCTAGAGTATTTAAGAAATTAGATACCAAGATCAGGTGCAGCTAACTCATATCAATTCGTATTGCTAAATCATACTGTTTTTTCATGGCCCAGTAGCATACGCTTTGTGATCTGGTGCCAGGCCATAGACTGGTACCTGGGATATGGAATGCAAGCATAGGGGTCTTCTGGGGCGGGGTCAAACAGTGCATTTCTCCCCTCCTCACCTAGAGTGAGGCGGTAGGAAAGTTGGAGCCTTATAGTCAATAAGGGATTATGATACAAGACTATTGTTTTGTGTAACACCAACTCAATGTACCTATATAAAAAGATTGTTTGTTCTTTGCTGGTATATATCCTTTCGCCTCTCCCTCCGGAAATATATCCTTGTGTCCCCATACCCCGGAAAAGTGGCAGTGGACACCCATGGATACAGGTCCAAGTCTTGTCAGAATCTACTACTTTCATGTGACTGTAACTGTAAGAGGATACTTCAACATGGAAAGTTGTGAAAAAAACACAATAAGATGCAGAAAAGACTCACAAGCACAGTCAATAATTGAACAACCATAGCGTCAAAATTTGAAGTCGTGTAAAAAAAATTCCATGGAAAAATAAATATGGTCAGAATAAATCCCGTTTATGACATCACTGACGTTTTCCACTGGAAAGCATCTAAAAATGGAGTAAAAAAAAAGAAATACATCTAGAAACATTTAGATTTTGGAGAATCCAGATGTTATTAAAAGATATGTCAAAATAAGGCCCTTAAGAAGCTATTTTTTGCCAAAAATGAAAGAAAAAAATTATCTAGAAGGGATTTAGTGGAGTATTGAGGCCAATTCTTAAGTCTGTAGACATGGTTGTTCAACTATCTAAAAATCAATTTGAAAAAACTCAAATTTCCCAGTTTGATCAGTTGAAAACAAGAATTGTACTATTGAACAAAAGAAAAGCAAAAAAAGTAAATCTTTTGGCAAAAAAACTATTTTTCCATGATATTGGTTTAATAACATCCTGAATTATTGTAATCATTCATACTCATTGATATTTGAAGAATTCATTGAATGTATCCTGCCATAGTCTCTTAAATGACTGCATTGGAATAAAATCAGCATGGGTACCTATAGAAAATAATGGCCTGCCTTCAATACTTCACTGCACAGAATATCATTGAAATCCATCCACAGGTTTCCCAGTTCATCACTCACTCATATTTTGCTGAGCCATTCTCCTCATCTTCATCATCTTCTGAAGATTTTCATGATTTTATTAGCAATGAACAACTAATACAGATAATTAGAACTTTGAGCATTGCAAATTTTTGTAAAACACAGTGCCAGAAATATGTCACCCATGAAACTAGATTAAAAAATGGCTTGTTTCAGAAACAAATACTTTTTTTTCGACTGGCTGTAAAAAATTTGAACATAGTAGTTGGCTAAAATTCAAAGAACAGAATATCTCCATTTGGCAAATAGAAGATATGATGCAAAACAAAAAGGAATTAACATCCTCACTGAACAAGATCCAGAAGTAAAAACACTTTAAGGTACCCAATAAAGAAATAATGATGAAGATAATAATAATGATGATGATGATGATGATGCTTTGTCACAATTCATTCAACAATTACATCTTCAGTCTTTATTCTCATCGTGACACTGGAGGCTATTATTGATGCATGCAAATTCTTCACAGTTTTCAACACATTATAGTTCCAAAATGGCTTCCTTTTTTTCCCAAATGGGCATATCTGGTTTCTCCATGTCAGAATGTTTGAAATCACAATGAGCAAAGCTGATCTAGATTGTCTTATTGCTTGTTCTTCATTAATGGTTGTTTTAGCATTGTTTTTTTTTTACTTGTTTCAGAATAGCTATTTCCTCAGAAAGTGAAAAATCTTTACATACAATCATATTTTTACTATCCCTATGGATTGAAAGATTGGTTTAGGTTGAAATTCCCTGAAGGTTACAAACAGGGGTGTTATGATTTTTATTTGGTAGGGGGTGCAGGTATGGGCAGCCACTGCCACTATTTTTTGGGTGGGGGGGGAGATAATTTGTGGGGTTAGGGGGCAAAAGGATATATTCAGAATATATCTTAGCAGCAATCCTGTTATGAGCAAATGATAATACCATCTTTTTATACAGGAACAATAAATGGATAGTACATTGAATAGTTGTACTTCCTCATTCCTATAAGGTTCCAACTTTCAAACCCCTTCACCCTTGATGAGAATGTATGATCCAGTACACACCCATGGGTGCAGGCCTTTACCGACAAAGTGGGTGTGCAGGCTGAATGAGGACAGAAATGTTGCCATGTATGGTTTATTATATATAGCTAAGACTGTCTTTCGAAATCACTAAAATCAGTTAAATTTCATACATTTCATACGTCATAACTATATATATATATATATATATATATATATATATATATATATACAGGGCTAATTTAGAACAAATTATAATATTGATGGAAGTGAGATGGTGTATGACATAAAAAATGAAGTCTAAGGTTATTGAAAAAAATTTGTCAAATTTTTCAGTTATATATATTATATAAAAAATCAATTGGAAGAAGTTTTACTGTGTAATTAGTATTCTTAAAGATGATATCATCAGTTGGTTTGTGTGCAATCTGAAATTAAAACTGACACATTGGAATATTCACATGGGTAAACACTCAATAGAAGTGACATGAAGAAAACAAGTCATGTATGTTGTTATACTTATTGATCCATCATTGTCAAATACATTTTTTGCGGTAACCTGTGTGAGTAAGCTCTGTGTTTCAAAAATTGAATGATGTGTAGTATAAAATAACATCCATATACAATACATTACTATAATACCCTATAAAGAAAAACAAACAAGATGTATTATGACATGACCCGCAGAAAAATTGATAAAGCTATTCATTAAAATCATAGCAAAAGAGGAGGTGGTGTTTGATCAAGACTGCTGAGGAGCTGTGTCAATGTAACTGTTTTGTTTCTAAATACCCAAAACGGTTACATGGTAAATAACTATGATCCCAACAAGAAAAATTCACACACAGTACCGTAAAATCAAATCCAGTGTAAAACATAAAAACCAATGAAAAAAATGATGTAAATTACACTAAGAGATATAGGGAAATGATTGACTGAAATGACATAAATTTTTGGAAAAAAAAAAATTTGATATATTTATTGTGTAAAGCTTTCTAGACTATATATATATATATATATATATATATATATATATACCTCGCGTAAAAGAATCATTATAACCTGCATGTGTACCAGAGCTAATTATTTAAAATCATCCCAGCAATAAAAGCACAATACGTGGGCATTGTTAGTCTAAGATGACCCCCAAAAGTTTGAAAAAACAGAAAAAAGCATTTTTAGATTGTGACTATTGGTATACATATTTTCAAGGAGTGTCCCGTGACACTCACCCAACCACAGATACGTGGACACTCAAAGAGAAAGAAGAATCTGTAGCCCAATTAGATCATTGGTCGGGCATTTGTGATGCTATGGTGACTCGATACTCATTTAAAGACTATTTATCTAATAAAATAACTACCATGATTATTTGTCTATGATACACACTTTTTTCTCATATCTTTAAAATCTAAAACTTAGAGGAATTATACACAAGAACTAAATGTCACACCTTTTTTTGCAGTCAAATGCATAACCATACTCAAGACTGCATCATCAGAAGTATGTTATAGCTATGGTCCAAGCTATATAAAGTGTAACAAAGAGTTTGAATCTTTAACCAACTCTAGTCAGGTCTGATTATGTTCACTTTGCACTAATACCCTTGGAAAAGGCCAGAATCCATCTGTTTTTTGCTCCAATTATGGGTAAAATAGCCAGGCAGATTGAGCTCTCTAGCCTTGGGAACGAAACCAGTCTAGGAGAAGGACAAGTCTGATTCAAAACCAAGGAGTGGAGCCGCCCCCTCTTTAAGGCAGATCGACGCCCAATTTGACACCATTCTGGCAGCTAAGCTGATGCCAGACATTTCACTCTCCACTTTCTGGATTACATCAGCTGATGTGTGAGGGTGATTCTGACAATTGGGCTCCTCAGGATCTCCATTTGCTTTGCCAAGGCATGAGGGGGGATGTTCCATTGTCTGTAGTAAGAGAACAGAGGCCATTTAAATCATTTACCAAACACTGGCGTTATTTAAAATGTTTTATTCATGATGATACTAAGCACATTTTAGTTAGCTTCACTGCTATCCATGGCGAAGATGTCCATCAAGACGGATTAATCTATGTTGTCAGCGTAGTAGATGTCTCGGTCATTTCTGATATTGTCATCTTGTCCAAGTTCCTCAAAAAAGGATGTTGGCTTCGCTGCCATATATGCGTTTGTGTTACAGCATTTACCAGTTGATGTGGCGCCTATGAAATTAACCACTAGATACTGGAATGTGGGCTTGTTTATAATTTTGTTCCTCTTAGTGTGAACTTATTTTCGCAGTTAGCTTATTGCAATTTTGTGTGAACATGCCCTTATATTTACTCTAAATACTATGTTTCACAACATAATGCAAATTATAAGAAATTCTATTTTTAGTTGATGACAATTGGGTAATTAGTAGAACAAGGGTTAAATTTAGCTGCTCCAAATTCTGAAAAGTGATGCATATTATATACGAAAGATGTTTTCTCCCACGACTTCATAGCCTATGATTAAGGCTGCGTATTATACACAAGGGCATAGTATAAACAAATAATTATGGCATATATGGAAATTAGTAAAAATTGAACATTTACTTTCATTGAACTTATCAGATTTAGAACAATATTCTTTTTTTTAATATGAAAACTTCATTTTTGTAATTGTATGAAGTATTGTAAAATCATAATTAAGTTTTTTACCTTCATCCCAACTTTCAGTTCTTTTTTTATTACAACTTAGAATTGGATTGTAATTCTATGGCAACGCTTAAACAAAGTAATTGGAAATAAAAAGTAAGTCCACGGTAAGAATCAAACTCAGACCCTAAAGCCAGAGAGAGTCCAGTATACGCCTGGCTGTTTTTAACCGTTTGGCCAAGGGGACTTTATAGTTAAACAGAAGCTGATTTTACAACTTGAGCCTTTCTCCCTACAACTGATATTCAATGTTAACATTTGAGACCTAATAGTCTTACAATATGAAAATTTTTTTTTCTTCAATTTAAAAAAATTTTTGATTTTCAAATTTTTATCAGCTAAATTGAAAATAATCAGCCTGACCTTGTTGAAAAATGACAAATCTGGCGACCCTGCAAAAAAAATCTGCCAACAGAAAAAGCATTGAGGGTGGGGGAGCAACATCCCTGTAATACCCATTCATTACGCTCCCAGTTACCAACTACGACAGAAACCTGAAGAAGACCTGAGGGTACAATAGCTGCAACATAGAGACTATAACAACCAAAATGAAGACATTAAAAAAAGGAAGATAATTAGAAAGCCTGTCTGCGGCAGGGTCAAACTCCACTCTTTCTTCTATTGCAATTGAAGATGATTATTGAAACTTTTGAATTAAATCAATAATTATAACATAAATTTTTGTAGATATTTGAGACTTGTCAGCTTGACTTGGTAGATAAGACAGCCGCCAAATGATCACTTGGTTGTAATTTGAAAATAGGGAAATATTAGTTTTATATGACAACAGTGAAGAGTTTACTACTATAAATAAGTTGAGGATTGTTCTTGTTACAGAGAAAAACAGAGTCAACTCAAGCCTCGAACTTGGACTGGAGCTGGACAAAATAAAAATGACAGTTAACTTGGTCCTGTTTGTTACCATTGTTATGTGACAGAGAAGTAGAATTTGTCATATATGATAATTTTCCTGTCCTTTATAGGAATTTACACTGTCATGTTGAAATTAATTCATTCCTAACTTTGTGTCAAAATTGAACAAATAAAAGATTACTGATATTGTTTTAGTGAGGTCGATCCTCACCAAACAAATCACGTATGTTCTGCAGTATAGGAAATAGAATAAAAATGAAATAAAATGACAGTCAATAATTGAACAACCGTAGTGTCTAAATTTGTGAAAAAAATTCCATCAAAGAAAAAATTTGGTCAGAATAAATTTGATTTATGACATTTATGACATTTTCATATGAAAGCATCTAAAATAGGATAAAAAAAAACATTTAGATTCTGGAGAATCTAGATGTTATTAATAAACCTGTCAAACTAAGGCTCAAAAAGGTTGAAGTTTTTTTTTCAAAAATAAAATTTTTTTGAAGGGGTCTTGTGGAGTACTGATGCCAATTTTCAAGTCTGTAGACAAAAAGGTATGGCCGGGAGCGCTGGAACACACAAACCCACGCACTTGAAAAATGGATAGAACCCTTCGTCATTTTGATGGCAAAGATTGTTCAGTTTTTTTTTTTTAGAGTAAATGCAGATTAAGTTTTCAGGTAAGGTGATCTGATTCTAAATTGTCAAGTTTCACATCTTCGCTCACTTAATGTTAAAAACGGAAAAGAAAGAAAAACAGAAGTAAATGCGTGAACTATATAATTGCTCTAAAAAATGAATTGAACTCTTTTTATTTGTTGCTGTTTACCGTATTTGACAACAAGTGAGCAAGGGTGGTGTGAAACTTTACAATCGGGACCACCTTATCTACTTTGTGCCAGTGCCAGGTTTCATTAGGCTTACTTCCTTTCTTACCGTCAACACGTAGTTAAAATTTACATCGGTTAACCCAACCGAAGTTGTTTTTTCTTCCAGTACGTTCAGTGCTTTCGATCCATCAGACCGTATTATCAATCTTCCCGGAATCTGATAGATTTCATTAAGAATTTCTGTAAAGGTTTTACAAGGGGGTTCTATTTTCAATGAAACTGTATAGGCAAACTCGACCGCAACTTTCCGTCCGTTATATGTAAGTGAGGCTGTTGTTACTTCCCTTCTGAGACCTCTTTAATATTCCGATGACGATTTTTTTTATTGACAGGAGGTTTTGGGGGACTGGCACTCGGGGCTGCCCACAGTTTCCTGTGGGAATCCTCCCGGAGATGTTTTCTTTTTCTAAAAGCCAACTAATTTCAGGAAGTTTGTTCGGGTAATGGATCGAAAGCAGGAAAAAATCACTGGTAAAAAAAAAAAAAAAAAATTCGACTTAATTAACGCTAACCGGACCGGGATATGATATGAATCTTAACCCAACACATTTTGAAGCTTTATATTTTTTTCAATTGTTATTTTGTGAAGATTCAAATAATCGAAAATGTCTAAAATTGCATGAACCATATCAGTCATCTTCGAAAATGGAAAATCCCTCCCCTCCACAAACCCCCCGAAGTACTTCAAGTCCGTATTTTCGTACAAATGGACGGGGAGGAAGGGTTCAGCATTAAATATATTGTAAGTAGATCCCCTTACTAAAACCCTGAAAAATTTTGTTCTACCTAAGTTTACGAAAGTCCACTTTATTAAAAACACAATTTAATAGAAAGATTTTTTTTACATGGTTTTCGGGATTATCCGCGAAGACCAACCTTAATTTAAATGCGGAAATGAAAAGTGGTTAAGGCGAAAATCAGCATGTTTCCCCCCCGGATGTAGATAAGGCAAACTTAATCTTCCTTGTAATTACCGGACATGTTTTTGATTTATGTCTCAATCACAATCTTCATCCGGGAAGAATTTCTAAAATTCTTTTAACTAAAGGATAACAAAATTTTATCACAGTTGTTTAGCACCAAAGTGCGTTAAACGGGGTAAGAATCCCCTTTTCTAATGTTCAGATCTGGCTACCCAAAACATAGATTGATTAAAAAAAAGTTATAAATTTCCATTTAAGGGTTTCGTTTGCATGAGTAAGTAAACAATTCTTTCTTTTTTTTCTCGTAAATTGAAATAAAAACTAAAAAGAAACGTTGAACTCAAATGTTTTATCCTATTTTCTGATAAAAGTGAGAACTAGTCTTTTTTTCCAGGTTCTTAGCCAAAAACCTTTCTGTTAAGGAAGTTTTTGAACCACGTGTTGTACTGCAATTTGTGTGAGTCAAAATCATTTTCAATTCACAATATTTTCTTTTTTTGTTGCAAAAATTACTCCAAGGAAAAAATTAAACTAAGAAAGTTTCTTTCAGTTTGATTTTTAAAGAAACCATTCCGGAGAAAAAACTTCGAACAAATATTTTGAAAATCTTGGTTGCAATTTTTTTTTCATTTTTAAAGATTTCGTTCCATTGTTCAACTCAAAGTTGAGTATTTTCATAGGAAATGTTCGGAATAAAAGTAATTTTTTTTTCGTTTCTATTAATCAGAGATGCCTCTATGGGCATCTACTTGAACAGTTTACATCAGAAATACTTACTCAACATTAAACTATGCATTGATTCAAGTTATAAAAAAGTGTGAGACTTAATAAAAATTATTCTCACCCACTTAATACAAAGAGACATTTACCAAGAACATTTTATTTATTTATTTATTATTTCTAAATTCTGTATATTTCGGTTGATAACTCAAATTTGCCCCTCTTATTACATTTTCTATCCCAGATATATTCATCTTGGTGACCCTTAAAATTATCTATAGTTATATATATTTTTTCTTTCTAAAAGATGGTAAACTATTCCAGTATTTCGTAATTCTTTGGAAGAAAAAAATCAATTTGTTTTTGCTATTTCCTATCTAATTAAATTCCCGTCCCATCTGACTTATTAAACATTAGAATGATTTTTGATGTGACAAGAATTCAGAAGGAAAAAATCCGAGAAGTCTTTCAGGGTTCAAACAGATAAGCTCAATTTACTAGGATTATGAAGGAAAGAATGCAAATAAATTTCGTCTTATTATCGGCCCTGAAACTTAGACTGTTTTCTTTTAAATTTTTTATTCACACTGACAGCGTTTTAAACGTTTACTGCGATTTCGAGAATATTACCTGTGCTGTTTACGAATTCTTAATAAGGATTATTGACTATATGAGATTGAAAACGATATCTTTCTTGTAAGCTTTCATTTCCGCTTGTCATTACTCGTTAAGACGCCGATCGCCATTAAAAAACAAACAAACGGGATGATCACAGACTTGTCAAAAAATGGACACCCGTACGAAGAAACTGCTCAATCATACAAATAACAGTTAAATCAATTTTCATTAAATAACTTTCATCAATAAGAAGTAGTTGGCAAAAATTTGACATTAAAATATTTTTCTTACGTTTTGTTGAAACGAAGGTATTTGTTTGTTTGTTTGTTTTTGTTTTTAATTGTTTACATGGATACGAAAAAATAACTCTTGAAAGATCAATTGGAATATTTTCAATGCCAAGTCAGATGGGGTCCGGAACATTTCTTTTTAAAATATCTTTGTAGAGAATTTTTTATTAATAAAAAAAAATATTCTCAAGTAATCATGAATTAACCTCAAAAACAAAAAATATTGTCCACTGTGTAATGATGGAGTGAAAAGAAAAATGGACCCCACTCAGCTCAAAATCTTGGATCAGTCTCTACCAGTGTAAGAAGCTTGTGTAGCTCATGTTTGAAAGAAATGACTGATTACAGATCGGCATTTATTTGAAACTAGCATAGTACCCGTTAAAAATGACAGGTTTATTTTTGTTTGGATGGGCACTTCTGCCTACGATCAGCATATCTGTGTTCTGTTGCCTAGAATAAAAGTGTCATTCCCCGGTCCTCTTATTTATTTATGGTGCCTGCTGGGGTTTCGACGTAGTTCAGTGACTACACGACGACAGTGTTGCCAATTTAGCGCTTTTTGCGCTAAATTTCAGGTGTGTCTTATTCTGGCAATCCGAAAAGGCGCTGAACTAGAGCAGGCAGGCAGGTCTAAAAATCTTGGCCATTTTTGACCATTTTCCCCCCAATATTTTGAGCGTTTTTTGGCTATTTTTAAAAAGAAATTAGCACCTTTTTTCAGTCAAACTAGTGAGTAAATATTGTTGGCTGTACTGCATGCCAATTGACCCTTCTACATTGGTCTTTGTTTCTTGGCCTGATAGAGTGAAATTGTTGATATGGCTTAGATACTGGGTAATCGTGTTCAGTCAGCGTTGTCCTTGTCAGCCTTTGGGATATTCCCGTTCAAGCTTCTTCAGATCTGGGTGGTCTTTGCCTTGGATTAAAGTATGATATGTGCGCTCTAGCAGAAGTTATGGACAGAAACAAAGATACAAATAGAAAAAGTCTCACTGTTAATTATACCTGAATTAATGATGTTAGCAACTTTATCACTTCGTAAAGACATATCGCACATTTGTACTTTCTGAATCTTTTTACTCTGATAGAACGTAAAGCAGTTGAACATCCCATCTCTTGGAAGATAACTCCCAATGGAGTATGATGGCCGGTGACAAGGTTGCATTTTCTGTTGTATTGGTCAGTTTAATGATCCTTGCAAGTCTCAAGTCTGGTCAAGACCAGATTTTCATATCTACAAGTTTTTATTGCCACCACTTTGGAAGGATGCAAGTCCACCGAAGGGACATCTCCACCCTAATCACACAGCTTAGCATGTACTCAATTAGCTGTTGAATGTACAGGGAAATCTGTCCTACTGAAGAGTTTTCTACACTTTACACTCACACCAGGAATGGAACACACTGACCTTCTGTTCATATAACAGATGTGTTAATCTTTACACTATCCAAGCAGACACTCTGAAGGAAGCTTTGAACTAATGGCTATGTCTCAACACTTATATTGTGAATAATTATATATTATTGTTCATCATCATCTATCAAGGAACCCCAATATTTGAGAGAGAGAGAGATGAGCTGTTATAGATCTTTTAGAAAAAAAAACAAAACAATATGTGTATGTTACTCCAAATCAGTGATATTGTCTAATTGGTGAAGTACTAATTCTATTTTTTCAAATAAATGAATGCGTCGTTTCAAATCGATCAAAAGTTTATTCAATCAGAACAAAGATAAAGGCAACTATTTTTTACAATCAAAAGTATATGTAATCGAAGTGAAATCAAGCTTTCTGTTGCAAAAATAAGTAATTTTGACAATTAGACAATTTCACCGATTCGATATCCCATATACAAGATTTATTCCCTCACCCAGAATAAATTCTACTTTGAATTCTAGACTCTTTGCAACTGGCGCTAGGTATGATGTTATTAAAAATAAAAAGAAAAAAAATGAGCATTATCACCTTAAACCCTGATCTATGGTAGGTGATCATTGATTTTCTTTAAATAGATCCATGTGGTTGAAAAACTTCTTTTGATTTTTTTTCTTGTTTGAAGACATTCAAATATGCAAGCAGCCATTTCTCTTCCAAGCCGTGGATAAATAACGGGGTAGCTGGTGCCCATTTACCCTGTGAAGCAGTGGTTCTTACCTGGGGAGCATGCCCCCTTATAGGGACATGAATATTTTTAAAAAGGATTGTGAGTCTGCTGGAAAAAAGTGAGAATTCCTCTAATTATTCGGGGCATTCTCTCAAGGGGTGTTTGTATAATATCGTGATGAACATAATATTTTAAGATTCTTTCTATCATAGATTTGTATCACCCGTTTAAAACTAATCATTTGATGGAAAATTGTGAAGGGGAACATGGGGGGCAAGGTCCAACTACTAAAAGGGGAGCATGTTGGTAAAAAGGTCAAGAACCACTGTTGTAAAGCACTCCATCTTGGGCATCGGGCTAGCACCCTGTCCCATAAAAACCTACAATTGCTATAGAAAAAATGATTGGGCCTTCATTGATCACTTGAGAAATGTGCCAAATGACATGAGAGTGATTGTGCTGAGCCAAGCAAGTTTAAAAAAATGTTAAATCAATAAATTCACTCAGAAGTAGGTTATATTTGTCACGTGTTTAAAACTTTTTTTATCAATGAGTAGATTCTTTCATTCAACTTCACTCACAGGATGTTTCCCTAATAATAACTCTGGTCAACAACAAATCTTTCATCAGGCATGAGCCGTGGCGTAGTTTATGTAGTTTTATATGCTGATTCTGAAAATGTAATTTATTTTCTTGTATCATATCGAGGTCTCATGATGAGATGAAGGCTGTATTTCAGCATATAACCTCTGATAGAGCACCATGGGGGGCAGGGGCAACACTCAATGTTTTTAGCTTATCTTTCTGTATGGTTTCTTTGTATATTTTATACCTAGTAATTTCTGCAATGACAAGTTCTGACCGATACAAATCTTGTTTTCATTTACCCATTGTCTATTTTGTCTCATGTACACTAGAACTGAAAACAGAATGTGTCTGTCGCAAAAAAAAAAATAAGAGTGAAATGAAAGTTATCTGCATAAAAACTTGGTCTAAAAAAGTTGTACTACAAATTTAATGAGAAAAAAACGTTTGATTTTGTTGATCAATATAATTAGATGACAAAAGCTAGAACTGGAAGTCTTTTACAAGTTCTGAGACTCCATTCCAATGTTTCATTGATAAGACTTGTGTACTAACGAGTGTAAAAGTAAAGTCATTTATCTGCTTGGACCATCAAGGTTGTCGCTGCATTATTTCATTATAATCCACTTCTGGGTTGCTGGGCCCATCGACTCTTCACCAGAGCCCCGTGAACTATACCCTTTGGGAACACGTTCTCTACTCTGTCTATTTCCAGGCTCTCATGATGTTTGAACAAGGATTGAACTTTCCTAATCTGTTATGTTACCCATAGCTGGGGGAGATGAGGTAGATTCATGTCTTTCCCATGAATGAATTGGCCGAATCACTAATAAACTTGAAGAAGAGTGTAGAATGAATTGGCTGCAGTAATAATCTTGAAGGACATAGAATGAATCGTCTAAAATGTAGTGTCGGTATAAGGATGGGAAGAGGAGATTATTAGATTGTCTGAACAAAAGTAGGTATGTTCATACTTGGAACTTACAGATAAGTCTATATTGTCATTCCAACACTACAGTTCTCCCCATCTTTGTTGTTTTGATCACAATGTTCTAGCTGGAGAATATATCAACAGAAATTGGCAACAATGAGAATGACGGTTTGAACAGTGTGGCTAATTCAGCACTTTTCATGCAAAATTTAGTGTTTCTTGATTTGACCATGCAAAAATTGCCAAATTAGAACTGGCCATTTTTTGGCCATTTTTGGGTGTTTTCTGGTTAATTTTTATTTTTTAGCACTTTTAGGCTGTCAAACTAGTGCAAAAATATTTTTGAAGTTGGCAACACTGAGTGTGAATAACCCATGACCTCAAGTTTTCCATCCAGTCGATGACAGTAATACCAGATTTAGGCTTGAGGGGCTGGGGCCCTCAGCTATATAAAGGTTGGAGGCCTCTTGAAAAATAACTCTAAAAAGTTTCATAAAACTTGAAAACGTATGACTTTTTCATTTTTTTTTGGCTCCAGTAGATAGTGAGGCCTTAAGCTGCACCAAATTTAGCTTATCCCTATATCCGGTTACCAGTGGCCAGGAACCAACAATTAATTGATGCCTTGTGACCAGGGATCCATACCCCAGACAGTATTTCCTCATTGTATCAAGAACAAAAGAGTGAGAGATATGCCCTAATATCTATTGCTTTGGCTGATCCACCAAAATGTGACCTTTGGTTGTGCGTTGTATTAGTTGGGTATACTATAGTGTTCCTCTCCCATTCTGAGGTGATGAATAAATCAAGACTAACAGAGTAATCACACAGGATTTTCAATATTTCAGTCAAGACAATTTAAGCCACTGTTCAGTAAATTATCCTCAGCATACAAATCTTGTATGAGGGCTGATTTATTGGAAACATACAGGCTCTTCAATAACATTCACACGCTGGACTTCAACTGTCACTGTATAAAATGTCCAAAGATAAGGCTGTTCCCATCACTCAGCATTGCTACACAAGGGCGTAGCAAGAAGGTTCAGGTATGAAAATCTGCAAAAGTTCTTCCTCCTATCTGTCAAACAGTCTCCATGAGAAAACTGCCACTTCCAAAAATATGAATACTTTTAAAAAGCAATTTTTAAAAAATGACATTGGCTACAATGTTTTATCTATAAATTCAGTTATCGATTATCTCTAAATCTACCAACAAACCAACAACGAAAAATCACCATCAAGCAAAAGAACCCAATCTGCAGATTGGTATGATAACCCTTTTCGCTCACTCTATATCTACCAGAAATAGAGACGATGAAATCAGCGTTGATGTTAGTTTCGGAAACTTGTACAGATGCTCTTCGATTTACAATGACCCGATTTTTCGACTTCATGATGCTACAATAGCAGTACTTTAAAAAATTTTTTTTTTTTTTCACAAACGAGCGAGCAATGCTCTGTCTTTGATATTACTACTGATGTGCTGATAGCTCCCTCGTGCACATCAGAAGAAGAAATATGTGACCGTTTCAAATAATTACAAAGATTAAAAGACCAAAAAGAACTTGGAATTTCCAAGTTAATTTTATCCCATGTTCAAACATCAGGACAGTCGTGTAACAGATATGCAAGTCAAACGTTTGGATCACTGCAGAATTTCTTTAATTAGAAAACTGTCAACCAAAACTGCCAACACAGATATCTTCAGTTTCTAAGTATACAGGCTGCACTAATGTAGCTAGAGGACTGAAATTTTAGATATCTATTATTTATTGGTCTTTTTTTTTTTTTCAAAATAGGTTTTTAATGACGGGGGGGTCAATTTGCAACGTAAGTTTATTAAATTAGTCCCCTAGTTTGTGTCCAGCAGCAGTCATGTTTGTTTAGCTTTTTTTTAAATTTTGTTCTTAGTGATCACTGCCCAACAAATGATGAGAGACGTAATTAATTTTTTTTTTTCCCAATCTTTTCATGCTCACCTCAAAAACAGCATGCTGTTAAAGGAGATTGGTTACATAATGGCTTCTATAGAGTGATTAATGGGACCTGTTTTTTATTTGAAGCAGCTACCCTATCAGTGGCAGGTTTTCTCACTGCAGCAGCAGCAGCCCCATTTTCTCTAATTGTTTATTCTATCAACGTTGGCTAGGCAGAGTGATACATAAACTGTGTAATGACAGGTGATCATTCCAAAAACGTTTTTATATGATAATATGATAAAAGGCAATATATGATTATATATGCTTTAGCATGACAGAAATCAACCAGTTGATAAACAGACGATATAATGGCAGCAGCTTTTATGTTATTATATATTGGGTTGCCAGGGTGTTTGGCTATTTTAGCTTAGGCTTGGGTTAATTTTGCGACCTTTTCGATTTACAATGGAGAAGTATCTGTATTGGTTCAGCTTCAGAAATAAGATTCTTAATTTGATGTGGTTCGTCAAGGTTTGGCATTCATGTGAATTTTAGCAGCTGTTATAAATAACTTTCATGACGGAAGTTATTGTTGGCAAGAAGGAGATGGTGTGTGTATTGTTTACAAGAGTATTTGGAAGAGTACTGCCCTCTGCAACTCATCCAAGTTCCATATGTCCATATTGAACTTCTTCAATAGATGCCCCCTGATCATAATGTAAGTGCCTAGGATGCTCTGTGATATCTACACATTTTTTTTTTGTCATTTTATGCTATATCATACACTAGCACATATGTTAGTTGAAAATCCTAACATTTTTTGACGTACTGATAATTGACCTCAAAGAATTTTATAGCTTCGTAGTCATTTTTTTTTCTTTTAGAAACTGTCAAGCAAATCTGTCAACATAGGTTTTTGAAGTTTCTAAATTGGTCTGGCTGGCAGGCAATGTAAATGCGTACAGGCCGGCACCAACAGAATGTAGAGATGATGATTCAAGCATTTACTCCTTATATCTACAAAAAAAATCATTTCTTTTAAAATTACCCCCCTAAATGGGTTCTTACTGATGGGGTTCAATTAAGCGTAGATTTAATTGATCCCTTAGTTATTGTTTGGGTACATTTGTGATCCTTTCTTGAAAATCCGAACTTTTTTTGATAATCATGGTCCAGGTGAGAGAAGTAATCTATTCATTAGTCATCTCTATTCCTAATTTATCAATTGATCACCCCGAACATGTCATGCTGCCAAAAGATATCGGTCACATGATGGTTTCTATAGATCGACTAACTAGACCTGTTTTTTTTTTTGTGAAAGAGAAATAAAGCAGAAAATCATATCTTTGGTTTGGGAGTGTTGGATGAATTTATGATGTTGTCATGTGTATTTAATTTATTATTAGTCTTTAGTTTATTCCTCCATCTTTTTTTTAAATTTTTTATCTCGCTCATTTTGTCTGTCATGAAAACTAACATGACGAAATATTTCAGACTTTAAATGAGTGTTTGGTGATGTTTATTTCTTGACATATCTTCATATTGTCTAAAAAAATATTTCACCTATACTTTTCAAATTTTAGGATTTTAAAGGGAAAAAAAACAAACTCAATAACCAGGATATTTTTTTTTCTTTCTTTCCTATTTACTGTTAAGACTTTTCGGTTTTACAAGTGTTAGTCAGTACTCTCTCTCACCCCCTAGTTGTAGTGTTTGTAGAGAGCGAATGATTTCCGTTTCATTGTAAACTAGCTGAAAACTCGCTCTGCAGAGGATCCCACCTTCCTCTTGGGACAGGGGCTACAGCTGAGTACTATTTGTAAAATATGGGACAAACAAATCATCTACTTTTTAAAACAAGACTGACTGGTCTGTACAGGCTGTTGGCTGGATGAATTTCAGATGCAAAAAAAACTGGAAAAATCTATAAAAATCTTTTTTAAATCAATTAAAAAATGTGTGCCATATCTAAGTTGAAATATTCTGAATTCAAATATAGCTTTATTTTTTCTCTCTGATGAGTAGTTCTCGAGTTATAAAAGTATAAACATACATATATATATTTCAAATTTATATATACAGATATTGATGTTGAAAATATTTTCTTGCCTGATAACTTTCTTTAAAGACATTTCATATTGTTTTTAATTTTAGAAATGTTAGTTTCTAATGATTTGAGGTGCAGAAATTATTCCTTTTTTTGTTGCAGAAAGAAAGCTACTTCAAATGGGTAAATCTAGATTAAGTTTTCTACAAGCAAATTTAATCTGTTGTTTCAAAATTGATCTATGAGCTATTCATAAAAAAAAGACAGTCTCTCGGTATAATTTAGTGCGTATATTTTTTTAGATCTAAATCTAGCAAATTTATGATGTAATTTTTATTTTACAGTTTATTTTTTTTAGATTTCGTTGAAATTTTTTTTTTTCATAGATGTGGATTTCAAGATATGGATTTCCTTATTTTAGATATGGATTTTTCATTATTTACCTCAGCACACGAGGTTGGAGAGGTATACGTATTCGGTTGTTTCTTTCCATCTGTCCACACCATATCTCCAAAAGTACGGAGTACTTTTGAGAACTGGTCTCACGGCTTTGATGTAACTTGGCAGCAAATGAGAGGGGACTTTATCGTAAATGCATGAACAGACGCTCTTCCATGGGATTACACAGTGGACAGTGAGACGTCATTCGAGTCATTCTTTATGTCTTGTGCAGTGTTTTTTGACAAAACATTGCACCATCCAGATCTGTCAGCTCCCTTAAATTTCGAATTTGACTCTCTGTGACTTGGCTTTTCCCAAAGAGATTTCAGACTATGGATGAGATTAAGGACAACATGACAAGGCAGCTGATGGGGGTGCCTTAAGAAAACTTTGCAAACTATTTTGAGAAGTGGAAGAAATGCTGAGATGAGAATGTGAGATCCCTAGGGAAGTATCTTGAAGATGACTAAGGTGCAATTGCCCTAGGTTGCCTCTTTATTGGTTAATATTAAATGGCTGGATATATTTGAAATATACCTAATATATTACACCTTTAATCAGAGCTTTCCAAACTATATGTTGTGATACTTTAGTGTGTTGCCGATAATCTCTGCGAAATAAAGTATGATTTTGTGTAACTTTCAAAAGATACTTTTCCTGCTGAGATGACATTATATATTTGGCTAGGTAATGAAGTCACTTATGGAGCTGAAGCATGGAACCTAACCAAGAGACAGACCTGCAAACTGAGAAGTATGCAACAAGCACATGAGAGAATCATGCTCAACCTTACATGGAGAGATCACAAGACAGCACAGTATATAAGGAAGAAAACGGGTGTCCGTGACATCATAGAAACAATTAAAAAACTCAAATGGTAATGAGCAGGCCATATTGCAAGAATGAAAGACAACCGATGGACATCACGTCTCACAACATGGATCCCCAAAGATCACATAAGAAACCGAGGCCGATAGAACACAAGATGGAGAGATGAACTGGACAGATTCAGAAAATACTGGCTCCGCGACACCCATGATAGAGAATTGTGGCGAATCCTGGGGAAGGTCTATGTCCAACAACGGACGTTAATAGACTGATGATGATGATGATGATGATGATGATTTGGCTAGGTAACTAAAACTTGAGTTATATGTTGTAAAAAATTTTATTCTTAGAAAGTGTGTTGCTAATGGAAAAAATTTGGAAAGCTTGGCCATACATATTGCTTACGGTCAAATCACGCTGAAAGCACTGGTTCTCGTTCGGTTACCGAAGTTAATCGGCGTTGAACCTGATCAGTTCTATGATGGGTGACTGCTTGAAAACATCGGGTATTGTTGGCATGTGTTGCCCACACAAACAAGTGTAGGCCCCCTGTATTAAAACCAACCTTTTGTCGCATACTGCTCTCGCCGGGAGGTAGTTAAATAACTACTACTTGGAATGTTCATAAGTAATTTCATCAGGTCTGCTTAGTCACTCTGTAGAAACTGTCATGTGACCAATGTCTTTTGGCACAACGCCATGTTGGGGGGTATCAGTTGATAAATTAGAAAGAGAGATGATTAATGAATGAGTTACTTCTCTCACCTTTTGTTGGGCAGTGATTGATAAAAATAGGCTCAATTTTTAAAAAACAATCATGAATGCTGCCTGATACAAAGTGAGGGACCAATTTAGCATTAAATTTGAATTGCAAATAGAACCCGCACCCTAAAAACCTACTCAGGAGCGAGAATTTAGAAAAATAAAAAGAATTTTTTTCTAGACATGGTAAGGACTAAATGATTAAATACCCAGTCCTCTTGTTCCATTGGTATTTGTGATATATATATATATATATATATATATATATATATATATATATATATATATATATATATATATGAGAGAGAGAGAGCGCCAGCGAATCAGCCAGACTAAATCAAAAACTTAAGAAACACGTGTTGACAGTTTCTGATACTTAGCATTTTTACCAATAATAGTCACTAGGCAGTAAGGCCTTTCCCTCTTGGGAGATTTGCATAATATAGTTTCCTGCCCCATATTGTTTCAAGGTTGGTGGGTCTTTCTCTCTGGGGAGATTCACATATTACAGGTCCCTCCCCCACGTTGATGGTGCTAAACTAACCTAAGTATAATAAATATCTACATCGATGATTCTCGAACTGTGCTGTGGCACACTAGCGTGTTGCAACTATATTCCAAGTGTGCTGCGTAATTTCTTCCAAGTATACCGACGTGTATTTTGAGTCTTGATGTAACCATTTATCTGTGAAGTATTACAGACTCTCCATTGTTATTTATTCTGAAATATATGAACGAAAAAAAGATGTGAAATATAAGATAGCTCATTTATTCAATCATTCATTTACAAGATGATAATGAGAAACTGTCAACCAGAATTTTCTCCAGTTTTCAAGTTGGTCTGGCTGGCTGGCTATGTGTGCATACAGGCCACACCAGTCGAGCTAGATGGCTGGAAATTGAAACATTTACCCCTTATTTGGTCTAGAAAAGAGTGTTTTTTTTTTTCTAAATTTTTGAAAATACCATCAGATAGTTTTTTTAATGGGAGTTCTATTTGCAATGTAAGTTTTTGCTAAATTGATCCCTTAGTTTGTGTCCAGCGGTATTCACACTTGTTTTTTTGAAAATACATACTTTTTTTAGTGATCACTGCCCAACAAAAGGTGGGTTAAGTAATTTATTCCTTGATCACCCCTGACACGGCATGCTCCCAAAAGATGTTGATAATGTGACAGTTTCTATTGAGAGACTAATTACCAGTAATTTATTCAATTAGAGATGTAATAATTAAATAATCAAATTATAATCTTACATTTCATATTGTGATTGTTCACTTATTTTTTATTCATCTTATTAAAATTCTTATTTTGGTGAAGTGAGTGACGACAAGCTTGAGGCAGAGAAGCAGAATGGTAGACAAGATATATGACAATATATATATATAGAGAGAGAGAGAGAGACATGCAGGACGGCTTTGTCCTGTCCAGTATAAAGGCGATAGATATATAAAATTAAAATTCTAAAACTCCTTTTAACAAAATAACAAAAACCAAAAATCTAATGAGGCATCCAATATATAGTTCAAACACCATTATTGCCAGATCATGTAACCCTGAGTAGAAGATAAGTCTAGGTACTATAAGAAGCATTTTATCAAGTAACACCTTTCTATCAAGTTTCAAGTAAATCTTTCATAAAACAGCCCAGAAAATCGATCTTAAAACATATTTCTGAACACCTTTATTGACAAATCACATGACTCTGAGTGGAATATTTTTTTAGGTAAGAAGTATCTTATCAAGAGACATCTTTCTATCTAGTTCAAAGAAAATCTGACTTGAATCAGCTGAGAAAATCGATTTTAAAACAAAGTATAAATACCATTATTGCCAGATCATATGACCCTCAGTGGAAGATTTTTCTCAGTAACATGCATTTCATCAAGAGACATCTACCATGTTTCAAGTGAATCTGACTTGGAACGGCTGAGAAACAATAGGAACAGACTTATCAATGGACAAACGGATGGATAAAACCTCTTTTAGAGAGGTAAAGATGACTCAAAAAATTAGGGGCTGAAGTAAGAAATGTTCACTTCTTTTCAAAAGAATACAGCGTTTACTTAGAATCTGTCCTGATGAAACAATCCAATCTTGACAGTTTGAAAGTTAAACTTTGCCAACATTTCTACATCCAGATTGTTGAGGGACTATTATCAAAAACTGTCAACCTAAACTGTCTACATAGGTTTTATCAGTTATCAAGTGAGTCTGACTGGCTGGCTGACTATGTATGTACGTGTCATGTGTGCAGACAGCACCAATAGAGTTAGGTTTTGAGACACTCTATACTTTTGTTGACTTCCAAATAATTTCGGCATATTGGGTATTTTGAGCACCCTGTGAGAGAAGGATATTGAGAGAGTGGCACATCGAACACTTCAATATGGTGAGTGTTACTACAGAACAGAACATATCGAGCCTGTGTGAAACCTTCAGACAAAACTCACCATCAACCGAAACTGTTGACCTATGTTTCTTCAGTTTTTAAGTGATTTTAGCTGACTGGCTATCTATCTATCTGTCTACATGTCACATGTACAGGCTGCATCAACGGGAGAGCTGAAAATTTGAATATCAACTTATTCCGAGAGAAAATGTTTTTTTGTTGTTTTTTAAAAATTTAATTTACCCACCTAAATAGCTTGGGGGGTAATTTACTATGTGAGTTTGTGAAATTGTTTCCTTAGTTGATGCCCAGCAGTGTTCACTTGGAGAAGTGATTTATTCATTGATCAACCACTTTTCTGATTTTTTGATTGATCAACACCCTAAATTTACCTGCCTAAATAAGTTTTATTTTCGGGGATTCAATTTACAGTGTAAGTTTATGTTAAATTGTTTCCTTAGTTTGTGCCTGGCAATGTTCACTTGGACTGCCCAGTGAGAGAAGTGATTTATTCACTGATCAACCGTTTTTCTGATTTTTTAATTGATCATCCCCCAGCATGATATCCTGCTAAACATGACAGTTTCTATTGAGTAACTAACGAAACCTGTTTTCATTACAGTTAGTATAAATGAGCCAAATTGTACTTAAAAGATGCTTTTATTTCCCCGTATCATGGCCTGGGTAGGTAATTTAATTGTTTGTCGTTCATGCTTGGCCTAAAATGTTACTGACTTCATTTATCTCTTGTATTATGTTCAAACTTAATCAAATAGTAGAAATTCCATGAAGCAATAATTCAAAAGGTTACCAAATTGTATAAATGCAAACAAGGTCACTTGATATTGCTTGGGACAATTTATACCTTTTCCCTTAAGCAAAGTGAAAAAAAAGTATGGTGAGCAAATTAAAAAATACATCAACCAAATTGAGAAATATGCAAACAGATTACGAAAAATATGGCAAACAAATTAAAAAGCTAAGTGAACTCAACCAATGAATATGTGTAATATATATATATATATATATATATATATATATATATATATATATATATATATATATATATATATATTAAATAAGAATTATATTAATAGCCCTATTTACTGTGTTAAATGTTCAGCACTGATTGAATATCATCAACAACGGATAAAATCTGTTTTCTATTTCTTTTTTTGTAATCTTCCAAATTGAAAAATACATTATGAAATATATATAAATATATATATGTATAAATGTATAATGTCTAGAAAGTTTTACAGCTTTGAACACTGGGCTTTAGAGAAAATTTTCTGGTCACTTCACCTTCAGTCTCACATTTGAAAAAGTGCTGATCAATAAATAAGTTACTTCTTTCACATTCTGTTGGGGAGTGATTACTGCTGATGGGCCAATTTAGCAATAGACTTATATTGCAAATTGAACCCCCCTCTAAAAGCCTATTTATGGGGGAAATTTTCGAAAGAATGTTTCTTTCTGGATGTAATAAGGAGTAAATGTTTTAATTTTTAGCTCTGTAGTTCTATCGGTACAGTCTGTATGCACAATACATACATACATAGATACAACGCCTGACTAGCTTAAAAACTGAAGAAACCTTTGTTGAAAGTTTTGGTTGGCAGTGTCTGATATTGCAAGATAACCAAAGAATATGGCAAGCAAATTGAAAAAATATAGCAAGCAAATTGGAAAAATATGTCAATCCAAGTGATCTGAATCAATGAACATGTGTAATCTTATATGTACAGATGCAAAATTGAGTAAATCTCTCCCTGAATTTGCACTGGCCAACATCAAAAACTCAATTCAATAAATCTGTAAACTAATAAATCTGTTACCTTATTTAAAACTAAAAATTGATTATTATTTAAACTAAATTTATAAGGAGACAAGTTTTCTAAAATTTTCTAACACTCTTTCCTTATTCATTGGTCAGTTTGTTTCAAACAATGACCCATTGCAATACCCTCTTGTGTTTTTGAAAAAGACAAGATGGATACAGAGTCCAAAGATTTGATGGGAAGAAAGATTAATTTTTTTAAAAGTTTTTGAGTTAGTCTAGTTGGCTATCTATGTATTACACTTACTGGCTGGTCCTTACTATGTACAGAAAAAAAACATTTTTTGTTTTTTTCAACACCCCCGCCTCTAGATAAGCTTTTAGAGTGAAGTTCAGTTTTTAATGTGAGCTTATGCTGAAGTGGTCCCTTACCTTGTGTCTGGCAACATTCATGTTTGTTTTTTGAAAATTCTGACTTCTTTTTAGTGATCACTGACCAACAAAAGGCAAGAGAAGTAACTTATTCATGATCACCCCTTTTTCCAATTTTTTAGTTGATCATCCTCAATGTGACATGCTACCAGAAGATGTTAGTCACATGATGGTCTCTATTGAGTGACCAACCAGAACTGTATTTATTTTAGGTATTTATAAACATGAGGAAGGTCGGGTGTTTCTGCTACTTCTAAATATTTGCATGCGTCAACTCCCAAAAGTTTATTCATGCAATGAAGTCAAAATGTGTTGCATTCATGATATTATTTTTTTCTTTTAAATCATCTTTGCCAAATTTTATTGTTGTCAATGTATAGAAAATAATCTATAAAATGGATGAATCAATTTTTTTGAAGTCAGGATCTCCACTGATTATGACAATGTCTTAAAGTTTCTGAAAAATTTAATTTTAGACCTGACTTAACTACAATCTGTCACAATTTATGTCACATGACCATCTCATGGTAACTTGATATCAGTCAACACAATGAGAGGAGATAAGAAGAAAGAAAGTTTTATGACACATCAATCACTATATAGGAGCCATGAGCTTTATGGCACACTAATTACTATGTACAGATGCCGCTGAAAGACCTACATTAGCGTAAATTCCCCTACCCTGCTATTAGAAATGGTTTAAATGGTTTAAAGCCAAGAAGCAATTACAATTAATTTTTTGAGCATTCCCAGACTCTCAAAATTAACCTTCTTCTAAGTCTGCCTGCCTTCATGCCGAAAGTTGAAGTCCATCATCTGCTGTGGACAATATGGGAGGCTTGAAATACACCAGTGTGCTTGACTGCTTAGCCTCATGCATTTTTCCACCATACACTTGCTGGGCAAAAAAAAAGCACTTACCATCATATAAAGGATTTTGACATCTCAAAGAAGATATAGGTGCATATTAAACCCTAACTGGTTGGGACAAAATTTGGGTACATGGCCAAGTGTGGGAAGTAGTCCAAGATGTACTGACCAGCGTTGACTTACAGACTGTGAATAACTATCGCACAGCTTGATCAAATGGCACTGTTTCTTGGAGAAAAACAAGGAAAAGCTATCCCCTACTGAAATATACTCCACACAAACACTGTATGGACTCTTGTATAACATTGTCAAATATTTCACTTGTAATTGTTGGAATGAAAGAGTGATAACCAAAAATTTAATTTTTTTCCTGTGAGTGTAAAGTTCTTTGTATACACTGAAAACATCCTGAAAAACTGCTGTAAATCTCTGCACCCCTCTAAAATTCAACTCATACTTTTCTGCAATTTCCCTCTCCATTCCCAATTATAAGGAGAAATTTCATGCAAATGAATTATTCAACAAAACTATACCTGAAAATGATGATTTGTTGGAATTAAAAATTCGGTATGGTAGTAGAAAGGATCATTAGAAAAAGATTGGTAGACATAATCAACCATCATAAGTGACTAATATGTATTTCAAATACAAGCAGTAAATTACCGGATTTCTGGTCTATAAGATACATCCCAGTCATGTGAATCAATGTTGAATAGAAAAAAAAATTAATTACTATCATAGAGATTTATTTCTTTTATAAAACTTGAGGTTCTTACCATTTGTGCTTCCATAGTAAAGGTATTTTTGGTAATCTACAGAACGGTCTGTAAAATACACAATAGTCATTTAATCAATTAAAAAACAATTTCAATCAATTTCTATTGCTATAATCATTACTGCCATAATGTTGCATGCCCATACATGCATTTCAGGTTGAGATACTTACAATGCTGCTTTGAAGTTTGAAAGCAGCGAATACGATGTTAAGTTCACATTAAGCATTAAATCTAGCTTGGAAAAAGCATGGAAATATGTCTTGGATCAGCCATCTACGAAATTGAATCTTTCCTGTGGCCAGACTTTGGTTAACTTTTGTTAACTTTTGTTATGTTATGAAGCTTGAAATTACAAAAAAAGACGTTCAAAAACTTGTCTAAGAGGAATAATGGATGAGTAATGGGCATTTTTGAGTATTTGGCTGATGTCCAGCTTCAACGCTATGTTGAAAATAATACCTTTCCTGTTCTCAGATTGTAGTCAAAATTTCATTGATTATCAACGACACCTAATACTACAAAAAAAGAACATTGAAAAATCTTATCTAGGCTAATTATTGAACAAATTATGGGCATTTTTATGGATTTGGCAGCCATGTTAGACGCCGTATTGGAAATGCTGACTAAGGAAAAAAATGCCAACATATATTTATTTAAACTATAGATCCTAAATTTGGTAAAAATGCATAGGTTTTGCTTTGAACAAAAAAATCCACTGGAATTTGGTTTTATCACAGTTCATCCTGTACTGATTGGTTCTTGGCTATACACCCATTTTAACATAGAAAACATTTCCCGGGAATGCTCTCTTTAGCTAATAACGAAGACTGGGGCCAGTTCTAGCCATGAGTTTTATAGCATATCAATCTCTGTATACTGACCATGAGTTTCAGTCAATTTTCTTGAAACCGCTTGTAAAATGTCTCAAATTTTGATTCTGATTACAAATGTAACAAACCTGGCTGCTGCAAGGTCAAAGTCCACTCCAACTTCTATTCAGATTAAAGATGATTGCAACTTTTATTTTGTATTTATGATGGATGAAAAATTTTAAAAAATGAGTACTTTTTTTGTATAAGTGTAATCATTTATTTGAATGAAATGAGCCCTTGCATATTTCTAACATTATTTTTTGTAGATATGTAAGGATCATCTGTTTGGCTCAGTCAGTAAGAGAGCCACCTACAGATCACATAGTTGTGAATTTAATTCTCAGAAAAGGAATGTTAATTTTATATATTCGTTTGGTTCAACATGATGGGCCAGACCAACAGTGAAGAGTTTTGCCCCTCAAAATTAGATGAGGATTGTTTTTGTTATTGTAAAAAACAAAGTCAACTTCAGCCTCCAACCTTTACTGTAGTTTGACAATTTTCAAACACGTTTTTTTCATATTTAATGGACTTTTTATGGCTGACACATCACATTTTTTGTTGCTTTTTATCAAAATGTTTTTAGATGATGTCTTCAATTGCTAGAGCAAATTGGTTATAAAGAAGATTATGATGAGGCTTGAACTTACATCCCACTCCTCTGGAGCCCATCTTTCATACAGATTGTTTTCACCACTTCAGCACAGAAAGTTCCTATGATGAACCAGACACCCTTGTCTTCAATTCTCTGTCACTTTTTTACAACTTAGTAATAGTAATTACCTACTTTGAACCTTTAATGTGAAACATTTTCACTATTACTACCTCTGTCCCATAATACTTGTTACATTTATATAAACATTTGTATCTGCAAAAACAACTTTTATGAGACAAGTCTAGGTAGACTCTAGCAAAAATCATCTTTATCTACAATGGTTTGGTCTAATGTTGTAAATGTATAATTCATCTTAGGTATAATAGAAGTTTTGCCTTCTCTTTGCTTCTTACGCTTTACTCTTTTGACAGGAAAATTTTTGAATGATAATCTGAATAAATAAGTTGAAAGTTTAAAACAATTGACTAGTGAGCGATGTAGTAAAAAAAATTGAAGTAGATAAAAAAAAATGGAGTCACTGCAATCATTTACCAATTAAAAAACAATCAAAGTAAGAGAATTGTAAATAAATTCATGAAAAATTGTCTGCTATGAAAAAAATTAAAAAAAACACATTAAAACTAATTACAAATAATTTTGCCCAGTCAGATTTGAAGCTAGAAGCAAGATTCGGAATTTGTGAAAAAAAAGCCAAGTCTAGCTCCAAAAGAGCTAGATTGGCTACCCAGCTTGAAAATGGGTAAATTTCGCAGAAAAAAGACATTCTTTTTGCATCATTTTTCTCTTTTGGACCATGTGGAAAGACTTGATTCCATTATATTAATTTCTAATTTTTTTTACAGAAATTGCAACTCCAAACTTTTATAACTTTTGATCCAATGAGCAGATTTTGGTCAAATAAAGTATTTTGTACTCAGCAAAATGCCCTTTATATTTTACAATAACTTTCAGTAATGCTACTCACACAAATTTAAGAAAAGCAGGAAATAGTTTGTTTTTTTTTTGTTTTTTTTGGCATTTATTTTTTTTCTATATAAAAAAAACAACAGACTGGCTGCAATATTGAATTTTCATTGTGTAATTATAACATGAAAATTACAACTAGATTAGTTCGCTGATCATCGCTGTATGACGGTTGTCCTGATCTATTTTTTCTTTTCAAATAATCTGCTCATTAATCTCAATGGAAAAAAAAATTATATATATTTGGATTGAGATGTTTATTCTGCTTTTTTTTTTTTTTTTCTTTTCAAAATACTGAATTTGTTTACCGAGAATAGTGCATAATTTGAAACATTGGACAGGGAGTATTTTTCTGCAAAATTACCCCCAACCTCCTCAGTGGAAGAGTCCAGTATTACATTCAAAAAAAGAATCAGTGTTCATCATTCGAGTAGATTTACTAGTGGCGGAATACAAGCTCGATTCTTATTCCCGATTTTGTACTCCTTACTTCAAAGTTTATATATGATGTAAAGCAACATTATTAAAGTGGAGTCCAGCTAGTAATAAAATATTAGCCCAAATGAAGAGTTTATATCAGCTCAGAATATTGTGGTGAAAAGTAACAATAACTCGCCATCACAGTCAATAATTGAACAACCGTTGTGTCAAAATTTGAAGTCATGTAAAGAATTCCATTGAAGAATAAGTATGGTCAGGATAAATTCTATTTATGACATCACTGGCGTTTTTCACAGGAAAACATATAAAATATAGATTTTTTTTAAAATAAAATCCTGGAGAATCTAGATGCTATTTTCACAGGAAAAAGTCTAAAATAGAGTAAATAACATCAGGAAAATCTAGATTCTCCAGAATCTAGATGTTATTGATAAATTTGTCAAAATGAGCCTCCCCAACCTGAAAATAAGATCCAAAAATAAAAAAAAACATTTTTAGAAAGGGGTCTAGTTGAGCTCTGATGCAAATTTTCAAGTCTGTAGACAAAATGGAATGGCCAAGAAGGCTGGAACACGCTAACTAACCCACACACAAACATAAAGACATGCACATATAAAAAAGATAGAAACCTTCACCATCTTTGATGGCAACGGTTCAGTAACATGGAATAAAATTAATAATAAAATGATAATAATCATTGGAAATACTCCATTTAAAAATTTCAAGATAACTTTCACTTTCTTGTTTGTTATTATTACCAGCATATGTCCTTTTTCTGTGATTGCCTTAACCCAAGGATGACACTGCTTTTTGTGAGCATGTATTCATATTGAGGATAATCTTCTTGAAAATTCCATCATATGACCATAGGAATCTTTGAGCAGAAATCTATCATTTTTATCATATTTGTATTTCACAAATATGTTTTATGGAGAAAGAGAACAAAATGCTTGAGAGCATTCTTAAAGAAGTCTCCTTGGACCATCAATGACTTCTGAACTGTTTAAATGGGGCAGCATTTTTTTGATCTTAGAAAATCATTAACAAAGCATCATATCTCCTTCTTGGCAACAAAATGTTTTTGTGTTCCAGCTTAGGTACGTTTGCCATAGGTTCGCCACTCCTACCCTAACCTGTTCACTGCCACCAACAGGTAGAAAGTCATCAGTCCAATGCCATGGATGAGATAACTCGTCTCAACTAGACGTCAGTCCAGTGCTGCACATGAGATAAGTCTTAGTAAGCAGCTAGTCCAGTTTTTTTTTCTCTATATACATTCATGTATATATCATATTTATTAGATATTCTGTTGTATATATTATCATGGACATCCACAGGGGTGGTGGTGAGGGTTAAATGGGCATTTGCCCCGGACTGGATCAGGCCTCCTCACCTAATTCGAACCTTATTTTCAATAAGAGAAAATGGTGCTCTTCAATTGTTTTATGTAACCCCAACTTGAGATACCAATATAAAAAGATGATATCATTCTTTGCTGGTAACATGGTTGCTGCAAAGATATATTCTGAATATGTTCGTTTACTCCCCCCACTAGAAATATGTCCCACCCCTGGAAACATGCCCCCACCCCACCTGGAAAAGTGGTACTGGACAGTTAAGTAGTTGATTGGTTCAAAAATGAGATCATTTCAAAAATGCAATGAAGCTTTTCTATTCCTATCAATTTTTCACGAGAAAGACTCAACACTAAAAGTTACAACGTTGAAAAATATATTAGCAGCAAATGACATCTTGTCTAATGATTTTTTATTTTCAATATTCAAGTATGTGAAAAAACTTTTGGAAGTAAATCAACCTGCTCTGCACTTTGACAGGTCATTATTCAGCAAGGTGTTACCCTTATCAAAGGGTTTACAGCTTTAAACAATTATTGTATTTTTAATTAAAGCAATAAGAATAGGTCTGGTTAGTTACGCGACCAAAATCTTTTGGCAACATGCTGTGTTAGGGGTGATCAATTAAAAAATCAGAAAAAGGGGTAATTATTGAATAAGTTCCTTCTCTCACCTTCTGTTGGGTCACTTAACAGTCCAAATTTTCCCAAAACAATGCGGCAGGACTCAAACAAAGGGACTAATTTAGCAAACATCTCTCTTAAACTCATTTTGGGAAGATTTTTCGAAAAACAAAACTTGCCATCATAGTCAATAATTGAATAGCCATAGCATCAAAATTTGATGTAGAGTAAAGAGATTCCATCAAAGGATAAATATGGTCAGTATGAATTCTGTTATGATTTCCACTGGAAAACATAAAATTTATTGTTATTAATAAAAACATCAAAACGAGGCTCTAAAAAGGTCAAAAGGCTACTTTTTTTTTTTCAAAAATAAAATAAACATTTTTGGAAGTGGTCAAGTGGAGTACTGATAATATTTTCAAGTCTGTAGACAAAATGGTATGGCCAGGCATGCTGGAACACGCAAACAAACCTGCATATATAAAAAAATGAATAGAACCCTTTGCTATCTTTAATGACATCCGTTGTTCGATAATATGGAGTAAAACTAATAATGAAATAATTATAATCATAGAAATGTTTCACTTGAAAATTTCAAGATAGATTTCACTTTCTTGTTTGTTACTACTACCACAATATAAATGCAATGTGTCTCCAAGTCTTTTTTCTGTGATTGTCTTAACCCAAAGATGATAAAGCTTTTTGTGACCATGTTTAGGATAATCTTCTTCCATTTTTGATGGCTATGGTTGTTCAAAAAACTGTTTTTATAGGCATAATGAAGAGTAAATGGTTGATTTTTCAGCTCTCTAGTTCCATTGTATCACAGACAGATAAATATATAGCCAGCCAGATAGAATCCCTTGGAAACTGAAGAAACCTGTGTTAACATTTTTTGTTGATGGTGACAGTTTCTGAACAGGCTTGATGTGTTCTGTTCTGTAGTGTTGCTTTCTATGTTGCAGTTTTTAATGTGCAGATCTCTCAATATCCCTTTCTTACTGAGTGCTCAATGAACATGGCCTTGTGCCAAAGTTATTTGAAAGTCTGCAAACATCAAAAGTTATATATTTTCTTTTTCATTTTCTGCTCTCCTATCTGTCCAATCTCTGTGAAATTGCTATCAACCGCTTGCTCATTCTCAGAAATATTTTGATAATGAAGCTGTATATCCATCCCTGTTAGTGTGGTGGCGATGACACCAACGTTATAAATGAGTTGCAAAATCGTAGCCTGGCAAGGGTTAGGGTTAGTGATCCCTTTTTGTGGAGCTACATCAAGCTATGTTTATTCAACAAGATCAAGAGACCTTAATGAACTCAAGGCAAGAATCAGAGATTGTTGTTCTAACATCCCGCTTAAAATGCTCACTGATGTTGAGAATGCTTGTGTCAATCATTAGATCAGCTAGAGTGCTATGAACGTGGCGGCTCACGTGAAGAAATTTATACCAGTGAAGTAATTCTTATTTGAACTTAACAAAAGTTAAAAACAAAATCCTCAAACATTCTATTTCATGAATACTGATTTTTAAAAGTTTTCATCTGTTTTGAAAAAAAAATCATGATGACTTTTGAGACACTGTATATTGTATTTACAACTATTGATAACTGCTACCCACAACAGACTGGCTTAAACACTGTTGCAGGGTTTCGGATATCCATGTGTTATGACATTTCTATGTATATATCTATATATCTGCACTTTGTCCAGCCCAAACTGTTCAAAGTGAAAACTTTTTGCACATACACTCCTCTCAATGAGTAAGGGAATGTCTTTTTTTGTTTTCTGAAAATTCGTCTTCAAAATAGATTGGGGGTCAATTTACAATGTAAGTTTATGCTAAATTGGTCCCTTAGCTTGTGCCCGGCAGCATTCACTCTCGTTTTTTGAAAATTTATCAATTAATTTTACCACCACCACTGCTTAATTTACAAGTTAAAAAAAAACAAAAAACAAAATATATATGTCATGGTGATTCATAATTTCCCTTGGAATACTAGTTGGTATATATTTCCAATTTTCATCCTGAAGAAAATAAAAGAACTATTAGGATATAGAAAAGAAAAATAAAAAAATTTTTTTAAATTTAAAGAACGTGGCGTAATGGTTAACAGTGCATACAACGGAATTGGCAAGCTCAGTTCAAACTCTGGTCGAGACAGTTTATGCTCACTTTGCACAAATGCCCTTGGAAAAGGCCTGAATTCATCTCTTTCCCCCAGCTATAGATAAAATAGCAGGGCAAACTGGGATCTCTAGACCTAGGAGGCAACCAGTCTAAGATAAGGACAACTCTATATTCCAAACCGTGGAGGAAGCAATAGGGAGACTACTCTACTATTCCTCCCAAGAACAACCGTGGTATTGCTCAGTTTGAAGTTGTGCAAGGCCATGAATGGCCACATCCTAAAAGGATATGGCATAGAGAGTTTTTTTTTTCTTTCTTTTTAATAGTAGAATTTTGATGGGAAGAAGACTAAACTAGCTTTCCAAGGGAAATTATGAATCACTGCTACCCATAGATGCTGCTTTTTATCTTGCAAATAGAGCAATGGTGGTGGTAAAATCAAGTTAGCCGGATAAAAATACTACCAGTATGATTGGAGTCATAAATTTATGATAATAAAAAAAAAAAATGGTTTGGCTAGTCACTTGATGATAGTGTGATCAATCAAAAAATTGGAAAAAGGGGTGATCAATGAAGAAGTTACTTTTCTTGCCTGTTGGGGGGCTGTGATCACTAAAAAGTACAAATTTTGAAAAACTAGCTTGAATGTTGCTAGACACAAACTGAGGGACTTACTTTACATAAACTTAGGTTGTAAATTGAACCCTATAATTAAAAAAACTATTCAGGTGGGGAATTTAAAAAAAAAACAACACTTTCCCTGCTCATTGAGTGGAGGGTGTGTATATGCAAAATTTCAAGTTCCTACCATGGATAGTTTTGATAGTCTAAATACGTAGAGATATAGAATCATATAAATGTCAGAGCATTGTCCACCATTTTCAATTTTTGACTGGTATTTCTTCCATTTTAATTTTAGTTTCTTTTAATGGCTGTAGACTGATGGTCTGAGTAGTTGTGATGAAAAGCCCAAGATTGGCCACTCTGTGGCGTAGCAGGACAGACATAATACCCGTACTGGACAAGTTCAAGGCTCAAAACACATTGCAATTTTGGAAAGATTTACATGGCGCACTCGGGAGATATTTGCGGTCAGGATGTTAATAAGTATAGTATCGCAGTAATGCCACTCTAAGGCATACCTGCTCATAGGGAGGCAGAAATCACTTTTTCATATCGATAAATAATATTGGACACTGCAGTCCCATTTAGTCCTTTATTGGTTGAATAATCCGAAATTTCAGTTGAAAAAAATGCACAGAATTTGTGCCACCAACAAAATTTTAGCATGTGCATTTGATAGGCACATTTGGTTAGAATTCTCTTACAAGGTACGAAACCAATTTATCGCACTCTACTATCAGTACACTATTGTGCCGTGGCACTCAGTTTGAGAACCACTAGAACACGTCTATCCTCCAAGCCTGTCTTTCCAATTGTTCATCTGTCAGGCTTAAGTTTCCAGTTTTGAAGCAAGTGAATAATTTTCTTTAGGCCTGCAAACAGCAGCAGGAGCAGCTGCAGTGTTTACTCATTGATTGCGAATGACGGAAATTTCAGCCATTACTCTTCTATGGCTAAAATATTTAGATTAATCATATTGATTTCTCGAAATGGGTAATTGTTTATAACAATGAATTTAATAACGTAACAATTAATTTATAACAGTTCTAGATAATAGCTCGATAGAAACCATCACATGACCAATGTCATCTGAAGGCATGCCGTGTTGGGGTTGATTTATTAAAATATTGCAAAAAGGGGTGATCAATGGATAAGTTACTTCTGTTGCCTTTTTTTGAGCTGTTATCACTAAAAAGTCCAAATTTTCAAAAAAACAAGTGTGAAAACTACCGGACACAAACTAAGGGATCAATTTAGCAAAAATTTACAATGCAAACTGATCCCACCTTAAAAAACTTATTTTGGGGAGGAATTCTCAAAAATTTAAAAAAAAACAAACTTTTTTATGAACATAATGAATTATCAAGAGGACAATTAATTTTTTCCATAAGGTATATCAAGTGACATTATTTACTAAAAGAAAAAAACAAACTTTTAAATATCGTTTCATTTATTCATTATTACTACTTTCATTAAGCTGAAAGGCAGAACATGTTAATATAATAAATTTGATTTAAATACTTCTATTTTCTGTATTGTCCACTTGATAATATTGTCAAATATCATATCCACTGGCTCATCATAGTGGCAAATGTTTAAATTTTCAGCCCTCTATCTCCAGTGGTGCATGACAAACACATACATAGCCAGACATACTTAAAAACTGAAGAAACCTATGTTGATGTTGAAAATTTCTAATAATAAGTGATAATTGATAAAAACAGTACTAGTTTACCATGGCTGTGAAAAAAAAAAGAAGGCTATAATTTTGCAATTGCATTGTACTTATAAAATATCAAAAACGTTATGTCATACAGCATTTTCTTATTTATCTTCAGTATATCCTGTATATCGAACTTATCTATAGGTAAAATTAGGTAAAGATACAATTTATCAAGTCTAACATAACAAAATATCTGGGCCTCACAGAAATGAATCACTGTAGTCTGCGTCTATACCTAAACGATTATCTAAAAAAGATACCTGTCTGTTGTTAGTTGGTCAAAAATGACAATAGAAACCCAAAAGAGCATTTTTTTTTTTTTTTGTAAAATAAAGATCACATCTTCAGATGGTGCCTATTACTGTATGTATGGAAATTTTCAAGGCTGCAGCCCCAAAAATGTGACCGGGAGAGCCTGGATACATACAGACTAACATGACAAACTGACAAGCGAAGAGGGAAGAATCTATTGTATAAATTCCCTTTGACACCAGGTTTTCAAGCTAAAGATTTTGAATACTTATTTCTAAGACAGGCAGGCCCTCCCCACTTGGAAGAGTAGTGCAACAAGCGGTGTTGTACAGTGGGAATACATAGACACCTTACTTTTATTAAAAAGGAGGGGACGCTGTTCCGTCACCACCTGTACTACAAAAAATTTCCCATTTGCAAAATGATTAAGAAATATTAGCCAGTATACGTCCAGATACCCATCCCATATGACCTCGAAACATCTCTGAAATCGATTGTATTCCGGCTTCAAGCGCCCTCCCCCTTATAAGAGCAGGCAGCCCTGCATTTCATCACATCATTTTTAGCTCTAAACCACTGGGTGCAACATAATCTTTCTAACCCAGTTCTTGTGAAAATTCCTGACAATGGTTTGTTTGAAAAAGCTGTGTGGGTGTGAGCTCTATAGTCTTGGCTCTTTGACAGTGCATGACATGAAAAAAACAAAAAAAAAACAACAGAAAAAAACGTGAAAATTGTTTCACTTGTTACTGAGGATGAATCATAGAAACAGATGTGTGAATCCCTCCCCCCTTCCACTTGCAGACATGGAACTCAGCTTTCCAGCTCTTCGTTTGGAGAACAGCGATGATTAGCCTTTTTTTTTTCTTTTTTTTTTTTTTGTTATTTGTGTAATATTAAAAATGATAAGTAGCTGGACCTGTGGAATTTCCCCAAACAGTTTTACTTTCATAAAAATCAGCTAATATGTACAAACTGAATATCTAACATTATACGCACAAATGTATGGAGAGAAAAAAAAATAATAATACATTAATGTAACACAAATTATCTCATCCATTGCACTGGACTAATCACTTGCTAAAAACAAGTTGTCTTGTCTGTGAATAGGTTGAACCATATTTCATTTTGAGTATAAGGGGGCAGAATATATTTCACTTGGCTACAAGCATGGGTGTCTGCTGCGGTGGGAGGGGGGATATATCCCTCTGGATTAGGATTCAAGTCGGAACCTTATAGTCAATAAAAGATAATGGTGCTGTACAATTGTTTTATGTAACGCAAACTTAATCTTCCCATATAAAAAGATGGCATTATTATTTGCTGGTAACAGGATTGCTGCTAAGATATATTCCGAATATATCCTTTTGCAATCCCCACCCCCTGAAAAAGTGGTAGCGGACAACCATGGCTACGGCGTACAAGTTTTCTCTTATTACATTCTAACAAGATACGAGAGATACTTCAAGACATTACACTGTTCTGATTCGTACATTTTATTCATCTAGTTGGTATAGGAAGCAGGGCAGGATAAAGGTACCGGCTGCATGGGCAGTCACCCAGGATGCCAAGTGTTCGGAAGTGTGTGACATCTGTCTGAAACTGTCCAAATACTAATTGAAAAATGGAAAAATTTTTTAAGAGTTTAATATACTAAAAACGGTCAAAATGAGAAAAAAATGTGAATTCAGATTTTTCAGGAATATCAAAGTTAAATGGTGTTGAAACTAATAGAAAATGGGCAAATAAAATTGATTATTGCAATAAACCTTTTATTCCTATCTATTTATTTTTCTTACTGTATAACATTAATGAATGAACAAGATAATATGGTACTTCAAAGAGGGATGGAGCTCAGCTTGTCAAGATCACCGGGACCCTAGGGTAAGACCTGTGGCTATTTTATGAAAAAAATTATAATCTTTTAAATTTAAAAACTATCTTTGGTACTCAAAATCTTCTTTTGTACTTAATGACTATCAACAAAAACTATCACCATAATTTACTTTAACCTGGCTATTGCCAACTATTATACGTACAGGCCACTCCGATGGAGTTAGAGGACTGAAAACGAAAATATTGACTCCTTATTACGTCTAAGAAAAATGTTGTTTTTTTCTTTAAATTCCCCTCTAAAAAGTTTTTTTTTTATTAGTGGTTCAATTCATAATGTAATTTTATGCTAAATTTGTTCTTCCTTAATTTGTGTCCGACAGTGTTCGCACCTGGTTTTTTGAAAATTCTGACTTTTTTCTAGTGATCACTGCCCAACTAAAGGCGAGAGAGGTAACTTATTCATTGATCACCCCCTTCTTCCAATTTTTTAATTGATCACCCCCAACACGGTATGCAGCAAAAAAACATTGGTCTCATGGATTGACCAACCATAACTTATATGGAAGTCATTGAGCTGTAAAAAACATATCTATGAATTCAGTTCACATTTCAAGTATTTAACCTGTTCACTGCCAAATACTTTTTTCATACTGTAACACCTGTGCAGGAATTTTCTCATAAAAAAATTGATGCATGTTTAAAACGCTTTCATTTTCATAAAAATCAACAAATATGTATGATATATATAATACAGGTGTCCACCATTTTAACATGGCTATTGGGGTTTAAGGAAGCCAACCACATTATAACCGAGCCGCAATCAATTTAGCAATTTTGGGGATAAATCTAAAATGGAAAATTTTTGAACTTGATTAATATTTTGGCGTTCAACCATCAATCCGCATTATAACGTGAACTGCGCTATAATGAACTACGTTTTAACGGGGATAGGCCTGTATATACTTAAATGTTTAAGTATTTTGATAATTTAAGCGAGTATGAAACAAGTCTGATTTGTCACTCAATAGAAACTTTTGTGTGAGCTATGTTTTCTGGCAGCATGCTGTGTTAGGAAATATCAATTAAAAAATTGTTAAAAAGATTTGATGAATAAGTTGCATATCTCACTTTTGTTGGGCAGTGATCACTAAAAGTGTCTAAATTTAAAAAAAAAACAAACACTGCCACGTACAAAGAGACCAATTAAGCATAAACTTACATTGTACATTGAAATCCCTTCCCCACTAAGAACCTATTTTGTGGTGGAATTTTCAAAAATTTGAAAAAGCCAATTTTTTTCTAGACATAAGGAGTAAATGTTGAAATTTTCAGCTTTCTTGTTCGACTGGTGCAGCCTGTACACGCAGCACATATGTCGAGTCATCCAGACTCACTTGAAAACTAAACGAACATATGTTCACAGTTTTGCTTGGTGGTTTCTTATAGGAAGTCCTCACTGCATATCCAAAACAGTTTTATGTTCATATAAATCAACCTATACATACAACAGAGTATCTAGTAGAGACAAGGGATACTTAATGTGTTGAAATATTTTGATGAATTAAAAGAGTATAAAATATCTTATATCATGGATCTGCACCTAAAGCCACCTTATATTCTGAATATTTGTATCTGTTATCTCGCCATTTTTCATTTGTAAAACATACTTTACCCTTTGTAGTAGGATTTTATTTCTTAGCTGTTGGAGAAATTACTGAGGGGAAAAAAATAACACACTATCTTAAGATGAGTTATCTTGCTCGCGGCACTGGACTGACAACTTACTAAAACAAGTTATCTCGTCCGTGGCAGTGAGCAGGTTAATATGATCATAGGATTTGTTTGTGTTTCATTGTCACTTGCTTCAGAGCTCAGCCCGAATCTTCTCTGGGGATTGATGATTGTGCATAGTATTGGGTTAAAGTGAGATAAAGATTTGATATCACCCTTGCTATTTTTCATGCTGCGTGACATCCTACAATCGACTAGTCTTTGTCCTGTTTAAGACAAGGTGCAGGGAAATTTAGGCTCATGCTTCTCCCAAGTATGTCAGGACACCCATGATTAATCACTGGAATTCCACTGGCTCACTTTGATAAATACTAACATTTCAGAAACAAAACAAAAGAATGTATCAGTCATGAAAAATAATTTGGGTTTTTAAACTTAAAAAGATATTCACACATGAATGAAATGATATATAATGAGTGAAATATTTTGATGCAAAAACTGTCCTAGCCATTTCTTAATAAAATATTTTGATACAAAAACTGTCCAAGCCATTTCTTAATGAAATATTTTGAAGCAAAAACTGTATCAGCCATTTTTTGATTAAATATCTTGATGCAAAAACCATCTCTGCCAAGCATTAATAAAATATTTCAATGCAAAAACTATTTTTGCTATTTCTTAATACTACGAGTTCAATAACATTGACAAACTCTTTGACATTCCTTGACACACATTAATGTAATATTTCTATTGTGTGGCAGAAATAGTTTTTACATCAAAATATGTCATTAACGTGTGGTAGGGTTAAAAAGTACTGCCTGATCAATGCAGGTACACGATTTCTTATTTGAAATCCTTCAGATACATTTCAGAATTCTGAATATTTTTGATTTTGGAATGGTAGCATATTCTGGGAGAAATGCAGAGTGCCATAAGTATTACTGGTTCAAAAAATGAAAAAGCAGACTAAGCTAAAGTTTTAGCTGCAGCTGTTTATTTTCACTTTGTTCTAATTTCTTTTGTAAAGGCATGAATCCACTTCTCCCCCCTAGCTATGGATAAATAGCTGGGTAGTTAGAGTCCTTTAGCCCTGTAAGTTGGTCTATCTAAGGAGAGGTTACTCTGACAGAAAAAACCCTACTGTTTGGCAGTTGCCATAGCTTGACCCAACCTTGGATAAATGAAGAGGGTTGGGCCTTTGGCTAGCAACTTCATCTCTTAAAAACCTACTGGAACTGTAGCAGCATCAAATGGTATGGTTGTGGCCCTATGCACCACAAAGAGTACACAGGAAAAAACAACAGTATATTCTGGAATTAGCCATCTAACTGCCATTGATGTCGGTGGGTGTATATACACTGCAATTATTCAACAACTGGTCATTGTGCCAAGTTGATATTCACCAAATGTATGTCAGCACACAAGGCAGTGTGGTGTCAAGTTTGATGTCTTGTGGATCGGCGGTTTGCAAGATATCTAATAAATATAAATGAAAAATTACAGATTATATATATTTCATCTAAAATTATAGATATGAATTTAGATGCAAAATATCTAAATTGGCAAAAGATCTTTATTCAGATATAAAATATCCTAATTGACAATCAATCCAAATTTAGATATAAAATATCCTAATTGGCAATTGATTCAAATTTAGATATAAAATATCTAAATTGGCGATAAATCTAAATAAAGACAAAATATCTAAATTGGTAACTCTGAAGAGAAGTAACCAGAATACTTTGGAGCTGTAGTCTTGTTTAGCCAGCAGAAAATCAGTTTATATGACTATTATGGCAGGCTGCTGCACACGCCATAAAGTTCAGCCCCTTCTAAACATGCTCTTCTGGAACGGGCACTGCCCTAGTTACTAATATATAGTTATAGCGTCTACCCCATTTCCGTCCCGATCTCAGCCTCACGGACTCACGGCTTACCCCTATTTCCTTAATCCCACTTCCATCACTGACTGTAATGGTTCTGTACAATATTTATGAGTAATGTAAAACACATTAATATTTCTGCTAAGAACCTTCTGAGTATTCCCACTGAGTGGGATAAATAAAGACTATAAATAACTGATCTAGTTAGTCACTCAATAGAAACCGTTGGATTACTGACGTCTTTTTGCAGTATGCTGTGTTGGGGATGATCAATAAGTAAGTTACTTCTCTTGCTTTTTGTTGGGCAGTGATTACAGAAAATGTCAGAATTTTCCAAAAAGGCTACTGAACACAAAGTGAGGGATCAATGAACTTAGATTAGAGATTTAATCCCCCTCCCCAGAAAACTCCTATTTTAAAAAAAAAACAAAAACAAAATGTTTTTACTTGACATAATAAGGAGTGAGTGTAAAAGTTTCCAGCCTTCTAGCTCCATTGGTGCTACCTGTATGCGTGATAAATGATAGAGGAATTCTTGCTGCTTGTAGTTGACCAATGACCAATGAATTCTTTAACAACGTAAGGTGAAAAATGAAAAACCTTTTTCCATTGTTATAAGAACCCCCCCCTCCCAGCAAGCTGATGCAAGATGAAATTGAACCAGATAAGTAGAACTAAAGTTGCCACTTTATTCTCAGTATTTTTAATGTGTACCTTTATGTATTTTTCACCCTGTTCATTCGTTCAGATTTGACGGTTTGTTTTGTCTTTAGACCGACTTAAAAACTGAAGAAACTTATATTGACAGTTTTAGTTGATGGTTTTTATATTATAATGTATTTGAAGACCAATAAAACAGTAAATAATGTGGGTAAAGACAGACCATAAAATTAATTGTGTACTTTTTATTTCTAAGTAAAACAGTCTCTAAAACTCAACAAAACAAGCTCAAACCAAGCAAAACACCTGTATATATACACGTGAGGTGGCATACAATAACTTCTTCTTTGTCCAACCCACGCAATCAGCGCACGTCCAGATCTTCATTTTTCGACCTATGTAATGGTTTCCTGTTTTCGTTAGTTTCTGGTCATAAGTGTCACTCTAAAACTTGAACAACACATCCTTTTGTTTCTTAAAGTCATATACAGTGTTAGTTCTGACTCCCTAACTTTCAGCAAATTTGCTGCACAGATACACTACAATCAAGCTTCAATAATAACTCAACTTTCTGATGTATGGATATGAACAGATGCTACCTATTCTTCTCTTCACTGTTGCCCATAAGAGTATCTGAGGCTTATTTTGACATTTCCAAAGTTGCAAAACCACAAAACAATAAACAACAAAGGCACATCTGACTGCTAGGGGCATTGAGAAATAACTGACTCAACAGTTTTGGTGCCAAACATGTATGCAGATGACCTCCACAAAAAAAACTTTAGGTTGTTAGAGATTTTCAGTTTTCAGAATTTCAGATAAGAGATTGTATATCTATTATACAGTGATTCTTAAATGGGAGGCTCTAAGCTCGAAATTTCTGTCAGGGGAGGATCATAAAATGGAAAGTATAATGGTGAAAAATTATTATATGACAATTAAAAATAGGGGAGTGATTGAAGAAATCTTGGATTGCAAGGGGAGTAATGGAACCTAGGATCGTTAAAGGACTCTGAAAACCTCTGCTGTGATATAATTCAAGAAAAAGCAAAATATTAAATGTTGCGAGAACGAAAGACAACCGATGGACTTCACGACTCACAACATGGATCCCCTGAAACCACATGCGAAACCAATGCAGACAAAAAACAAGATGGAGAGATGAACTAGACAAATTCAGAAAATACTGGCTCATGATAGAGAAATGTTGCAGATCCTAGAGGAGGTCTTTGTCCAATGACAGACATTAAAAGACTATTGATGATGATGAGGAATGTTGGCAAATATCCATACAATGTTTTTCACTGTGTATGATGTAAGAAATAGAATATTTGGGAGTAGCATTATATTCAAATGTAAAAAAAAATTATTACATATACATTGGAATAATGATTATCGGAATGAGATGGGCAGGGAGTATTTTGTTCGGATGATCGATTGATTGAATAAATGATCTGACCATAAAAAGGAAGCCGTACCGAACACAAGTACAAAAAAAAAGCACATTTAAAAGGTTTGATTTCATGCCATCAATAAAATATGTACAAACACTGGATATTGCTTGGAAATTTGATGTTTTACAAAAGAATCATGTTATGAGTTATTTTAATAACAAAAATATTGAGCTAAAAATTCAAGGAAGTAAGAATTACCAAAAATACTTTGATGTGCATACACGGAAAATTCACAGAGTTTGTTGAAAATGCTAATTTCATGTTGAGGGAGTTCAAATCTTTCATTTTTCTTTTTTTTTTTTATGTGTTAAAATTATTTCAATACGGTTTAAAGTGACCTACTCAGATCAAGCTGACCAACGACTCTCTCTTTACAGACATGGGAACAGCGATAAGCAGATCAACTCTATCACATGTAACGGATACAAATTCGGGACTAAGTCATAAAATTAAATATTCATGATACCTTGAAATCTTGTCCTGATGGTCTGAAATTTGGATAATAGGTGTTCAGATAACTGATGTTCTATTGTATACATATATTACTGATTTTTAGCTATAAAAAAAAAGGATCGCATTATAAGCATGATCGCAATTTACTTGAGTAAATACAACAGTCAATCAATATATGGTTAACAAACAGAAAGTGTGGTTGATTTTGGTTGAGATTTCAATTTTTATTCACATTATTCTCTTAACGTTAATAACAAACAATATCCTTCTTGGTCTCATTGTTAAAATCATGTACTTTATTTGCATATTGAAAGAATACATGCTAGTCCACTGCAGGGTCAAATTCCACTCCTACTTGTACTTCCTTGTGTATTTATAACAAATTTTTGTAGATATGTAAGATTCATTAGTTTGACTCGGTTAGTAAAAGAACTGCCTGGTCGTGATTTGAAATCACAGGAGGGAAATGCTAAATTCATATTTTGGTTCAGTTTAACGTGACAGGATAGACAAATAGTAAAGAGTTCACTCCCCTGAATAAGGTGAGAATGGTTCTTGTTGTGATGGAAAAACAAAATCAGTTTGAGACATGGACCGTACACAGATACAAACACCTCCCCTCCCACTCCTACTAAACAACTAAACAACACTGAAATATCCACTTCCTCAATGATCTGACCGCAAATATTTTTTTCTCTGAAGAAGATGGCTGCCCCCCCCCTCAAAATGCATCAAAATACGCCCATGGAATAATAAAAAATTTTGAGATGTAATACCTATCTCTCGAGTTTTTCTCTTCACTTTCCGATTGTCATTTTCATCTACATTCTGTCGGATCATTTCAAATCCACAATACAAACATAAAAAGACAGCAAACATTAAAATGTCTCTCACTTGAGAAAGTTAGTTCCATTAGTTGAAAAGTACTACAATTTTCAGTATAAAAAAAATCATATCTATCCTCCCTAACCCCACAACCCAACAAAACTTCTTTTTTTTTTTTCAATTACGAGTCTGGTTATTCACTCAATAGGAACTGTCATGTGACCAATGATTTTTTTTGGCTGCATGCCATATCAAGTGATCAATTAAAAATTTGATAAAAAGATGATCTATGAATCAATTACTTCTGTCACCTTTTGTTTGGCAGTTATCTCTGAAAAAAAGTATTTTTCAAAATTTTTAAGAAGCAGGAATGTTGGCAAGTACAAACTAACGGACCAATTTAACATGAAGTTTTATTTTATATTGAACCCCCACAAAAAACCTATTACCAGTTGGGGGCATAAGCAGATCAACTCCATCACATGTAACGGATATAGATTCAGGGCCAAGTCATAAAATTAGATATTCATGATACCTTGAAATCTTGTCCTAATAGTCTGAAATGTGGATAATTGGTGTTCAGATAACTGATGTTCTATTGTATACATATATTACTGATTTTTAGCTGCATTTTTAAGGAAAAGCGTGAATGTTGGCGGGCACAAACTAACAGACCAATTTAGCATAAAGTTTTATTTTATACTGAACCTGCTCTAAAAGCATATTACCGGTAGGGGGGGATATCAAGAAAGAAACATAAAGTTTTTTTCTAGATATAATGAGTAAGGGTTTAAATTTTCATTTCTCTAGCTCCATTGGTGCAACCTGTACACATGGGAGATGAAACCAGCCAGCCAGCCAGCTAGATAGCCAGGCTCAACTGATGAAACCCTTGTAAACAGTTTTGTGGACAGTTTTTAATAGCAGAGAGAATAAGTGAACAAAGTTTAATTTATTGCCATAATAATGAATGCTTTTTTGTCCTGGACAGCACCTAGTTGCCTTGTTATCTTTGTTGTAACCAACAACAAGTAGTTACTTGTCACTGGTAGACTATTGGTGCCTTTGTCCAAGCAAAGCTTTATAACTACTACGGACATTTTGTTTTGATAGTTTTTCTTTATAAAGACTCCTACCATTATGGGAGAAAAGATCAGTTTGTTGCTTTCAAATATTCAATATCAATTGGTATCAATGAATACAGGTCTGATTGGTCACTCAATAGAAACCATCACTTGACCAACAACTTTTAGCAGCATGGTGATCAATTAAAAAATTGGAAAAAAAGAGTGATAAATGAATTGCATTTCTCACCTTTTGTTGGGTGATGATCAATAAAAAAAAAAAAGTCTGAATTTTCAGAAAACAAGTGTGTGGTCACTCAATAGAAACTATCATGTGACCAACATCTTTTGGCAGCATGGTGATCAATTGAAAAATTAGAAAAGAGAGTGATAAATGAATTGCATTTCTTACCTTTTGTTGGGTGGAGATCATTCTAAATTGAACCCAACGATAAAAAACTATTTTGGGAAGTTAAAAAGAAAACAAAAAACAAACAAAAAAATAAAAATTTTTTTATATACATAACGAGGAGTAAAATTTTAAATTTTCAGTCCTCTAGTTCCAATGGTGTGGCTTGTACGCGTGAAACATGTAGCCAGCCAGCCAGCCAAACTTGAAAACTAAAGAAACCTTCGTTGACAGTTTTGGTTGAAAGTTTCTAATTAATATTAGTATTGATAATTATCAGTGAATATTCAATCTGCCCCAGCGGAACCTGTGAAAATTTCATGATACATAATTGTAAAGGAACTTCTGACAGCCTAGTGAATAGCAGCATGAAAAATGGAATCAACTCACCAATGCCCATGGAAAAGGCATACATCCATCACTTCTCCCTCCAGCTATTGGTAAAATAGTACAAGGAGAAGTGAGTGATGTCACTTTGGGTGTTTGTTGCCTGTAAGTCTATTTCACACACATATTGCAAACCTTGGAGAATTTTACGACAATAAATGAAAAATGAATGAAGATTGAAGTGGAAAACAAAACAGTAGATTTTTCTTTGTAAGGTTGATTTATGTTTACTTGGGATTATTTGGGGTTTTTTATTGATAAAATTTCCTTACCTAGATATTCAGGACATCCCAAACGACTCCTCTGCGTCTGTTTCTGGATACCCCAAACCACCCTTCTGTATCCAAACTACTATCATGATATCATTATTACCTTTTAGTATTTACAGAGCAATTTAAAACTAAAAGGACACCTTTTTGGTTACCAATCATTTGACAGTATTGCATGATTTTAAGAATAAAAGCCACACATCCGTGATGATTTTGAAACATACCAACTTTTCTTCAAACAATCTGACCTCTTCTCCCCATCTTTGTTGTTGACAAAACGTTTCATCCAATCAATTTTACAGCCTTTTTCAAGAAGAGATTACATTGTCCAAACAAATGTTGGTATCTTTATGATTCTTCTCAAAGTTATAGATGAGTTTAAAACAGTCTTCAAAAGCCACAGTTATTTCTTTGCTACCTTGGCTTTAAAGGTTAGTAAATAATGTCAAGTGAAACATTGCTGACCGGTTCATTAATCTTATGAAAAAGACATATTTTTGTTTTTACACTTGTAATGCCATTTTTCTTTTCATCGTAGAAAATAATGATATAAATGAAAGATTTACTAACGTAATTGCATTTATTTTGCAAATTCAATGTAAATAAAATGATATTCTCTTGCCATTACAGTCAATAACTGAACTAACCATAGTGTCAAAATTTGTAAAAAAAAATTCTATTGAAGGATAAATATGGTCAGAATAAATTCTATTTATGACATCACTGGCAATTTCCACTGGAAAACATCTAAAATATAGTTTTAAGAAAATATTTAAAAACATCTAGATTCTTCAGAATATAGATACTATTAGTAAAGCTGTCAAAATAAGGTCTCCCAAAAGGTCAAAAAAGCTTTTTTTTCCAGGTGTAGAAGATAAGGTCTTTTAGAAGGTATATAGTGGAGTACTAATGTCAATTTTCAAGTCAATGGTATGGCTAGGAGCCCTGGAACACAAAAACAAGCATATATATACATATATATATATATATATAGTAGAATGTGGATTTGCTACATAAACTAGCTCATGTTTCTGCCCTCTCCAGGCCTCATCAGGCTAGTTTGTGTAGCGAATCCATATTCTACTATTAAATTTCCAGCTCTACTCTAAAACAACTTAACTTCATTAGTATAAAGTTGTATGTATCGAGCACTCTATGAAATAAATCCATTACATATCAGAAGTGGCTTTATATCATTAATATATTATTATATTACGTTATACTGCTAGCCTGATTTGTACCACATGTACTATGTATATATATATATATATATATATATATATATATATATATATATATATATATATATATATGTATATGTGTGTGTGTGTGTAAAAGGATAGAACCCTTTGCCATCTTTGATGGCTACGGTTCAATAAATATTAGAGGTTTATGAGCCCTCTACAGTAATGGTATCTAGACCAACTTAGTCTAATTTTCAAGTATGATTTTAAATTAAGATATCATTTGGCCCAAGCTCTTGATGACGTCAACAAAGCATTTGGAGTGGACACTACTACAATGCTAACTGTTCAGCAAGGGTTCAATAGGTTTAGGTCTTGATACATAGATATCAATGATGAATCATGAGGGAGACCCAGACCTATTCTTAATAATCGATGACCAATGATAGTAGCCAATGACCCACAAAAAAACAGCTCAAGCACTTTCTGGCATCATTAGGACTTCAGCAGTGACCGTATCATGTTATCTCAAGGGAAGGTTAAAAGTTGGAAAACGGCTTCCACATGAACTGATAAAATGCTCCATGACACTGCAAGATCCTGCACCTGTGTCTAAGCTTCGAGAATAACAGCGTCCTCCATTTGTCTGATATTTCTTCTACAGCTTCTTTGAATGAAGACTTTTGGTTTTTGGTTTTTGGTATGATTGGTTGTAGTTTATTTCATTTGTCCAACTAACTTGTGCATTCCACATCATTTTGAACTATCCACTTTTTATTACGTCTTGCTATTTATTTCAAAAATTGTGTATGGAAATACGGTCTAGTAGGTTTGTTTTTTTTCCCACTCATGTGGACCCCCAACTTCAATGTGACCGGCATAATCAAACTCACACAAATTATTCTCAATGCTTCATTTGGATATTTTTGAGAATATTGGCTATCTGCCACATCGAGGCTA
>OY735233.1:19914619-19947221 GCA_963457665.1 Thysanoteuthis rhombus
CTTAATGAAACGATTAAAAGGATTTAAAGTTGAAGTGATGAACAGTCGACGATTTTTCGTTATATGTCACTAAAAGGGCCGATCACCCGACTTGGCAAAACAATCAACCAAAAATAATTACGGGTGGATAGAAAGCCTACTATAGGCTTCAGACAGTTACAAAATATTAATTTAATATTCATTTTCATTACTTACTATTCATTATTCATTATGATTTAAAATATCATTATTATATTATAATTACTCATTAATATATAATATCAATCATATATCATTGTCTGCAACAGATAATAGTGTTTACCCCCCCCCCATTAAATTCATTAGAAAATTATCTGAAAAAACTGGACGAAAATGAAACTCGTGTATATATGTGTACCAAAGGCCATTCAGCGGTATGATTATTTCGGTAATTAGTTCTGATGTTGGACCAGTTGCCTTCAATGGTCTTCTCCTTATTTCTTGAATTTATGCTTTCTATCCATCCGTAATTATTTTTGGCGATTGTTTCACAAAATCAGAGTGGTTTCGCGTTTGAGCGACATGAAACGAAAGATCGCCCGAAGAGAATAACAGTTCACAAATGTTAATCACGTGTATAAGCCCAGATCTATTAATAAGCTCAATCATAGTACATCACTGTTTCATACAAAATACATCTGCACTTTTCTAACTTTGAAAATCCCAGCCTTTAGGTGTTATGCTTTGAATTATTAAAAAAATTACGATAAGATTTTGTAAAAATTACGAAAAATCCTAATGAATATTGTGTAGAGTAATTTCCCTTTTTTTTTCATTTATTTTTTTAATTTTTGACCAATCATCGCTGTTTTGTACTACTTATATATATACCTACGCGCGTTTTTGTCAAGTTTATCGTGATTTTTTAGCTTCTTTTAGAATCTTTAAAACAGATTTTCTAGGCAATTGTGATATTTTGAAGCTAAAGATTTCGAAGATGCATAACAGAAGAAGATTTTAAAAGAAATAATGAGGTAAAAAGCGTTAGTAACAGAACTACTTCTTCATGGCGGATGTGAAAGGCGTTACAAGAGTCGTGTATATATATTTATAACACTCTCTATTTATGCGTTGCTCACTTTAGTAGTGCTGTAGCTGAGTTATCACTCACTCACACTACTGCAGAGTTACTTTTACTGTTGTGATGTGCAAGTCTGCTAACTTCAGTTGCTTTTATTGTGATTTAGAAGTTGCAGGTTTTTGGAAAAACGACGAAACATTTGTCATCGATGTCAATGGTTGAAATGAATTCAGACACGGATACAATGAGGTGTGACATCCCCACGCAAAATTCGGACGTAGACTGTTGGGAAAATCAAGCTTCTGACGCCGAAAGTGTTGGTAAACATATTATTTCTGGAGACTCGAGGTTCCTCCATTGTCAAAACGGTGAAGAAGAAAGCGACAAAGGCAGCGAATGCCACAATTTGGACAACAATCCCAGAAAGAAAAAACATCGCCGAGGCAAGCGGCACCATCGGAAATGGAAACCTTACAACAAATTGAGTTGGTCTGAGAGGCAGGCCGTAGATGAGCGAGAATCTAGGCGGGCGACGAAGAAACGTGAAGATGCCTTCGCATCGGGACACCCCCGGGCTCCTTTCAATACTACTCAGTTCTTAATCGAAGACCATATTACTTATCAATCTGTCCCGTCTCCATCCAGTCATGATGAGGTTCGTCACGGTAATAACAACAAGGAACCTTCAACCAGCTGTGATTCATCTGAGGATTACGAAAGCTCTGAGGACGAAGAGAAAAAGTTTATTGCTCGGGAGTTTTCCGAGACATATGACAATATTCACGCCGAGAGATTGCAAACTATGTCTAAAGAATGCTTAATTAAAGAATATATCGAACTGGAGTCTAAATTGGAGCAGACGCAAACTAAACTGAAAGATAAGGAAGGAACTTTCAGCAGATTTGCTAATAACGATACCAACATTACCAGCAAACCTGATGGACATTACCTTAACAACAGCAACGAAGAAGAATTCATCGATTGTGAAAAGCGGATCCTCCGAGACGAAATCCAGAGGTTGTTGGCCGAAAACGAGAGATTAAAAACAGAAATTGAAAGATTTTCAGTAACCTAGCTCCGGCCAGGTTATGATTTTTATTCCCTAAATTCAAGATCCACTCTGTCTCTACTTATTGTAGGTCAATTTTACTTCTAAAAGAAAGGTGTAAAGGTTAGTTTAGGAAAACATCCATGAAAACTTGTACCTACCCCGAAGCATGCTGTCTCTCTTTCTTAATCAATACCCCCATCCTATTTTGTTATTTTTTTTCAAAATCTTTCTTTTAATTTCCCATATATACATGCATACATATATATACATGCATTATTTACATGCATACATATATGCATACGTATGTGTGTATAATGTATGTATATCTTAAGTCTTCTCCTTATTCCCTACCATCAGTTCATTATTTTAAAAACTGCATCTTTTTTTGAAAACTGTTTTCATCTACTGTTACCATGGCATTCCAGACTTACATTTTTGCAAAATGGACCGAAATGTATTCCAGTTGCCATTCTGTAATATATTTTTTTAACCCCCCAATAATGACCCCCTCAAGTCTTCTTCTTCCCCACCCCTTTAAAATGTTGACATTCTTATGACACTCGTGTAGCTCTCCTGATTAATGTTTTTTTTTTGTCATCTTAAGTAATAATACCTACCTATACTACCTAACTCTCGCCAAAGATTTTTATTATGCAAAACTTTTTATGGATCTTCGAAATAAGGAAAGGAAAAAAAAAAGAACAGGAAAAAAGACAGAAAAAGAAAAACATTATAAGAAAAGACAAAACGAAAAATTCATTCATGTATTTTATTGTAGCATCTTTTAGGGCACTTGAATTATTATTGACACTGAATGAATAATGCTTTAGGCCCTGTTGAACTTTAAGTTTTTTTTTTTCCTTTTATTTTATTTTTTTTTCTTTCAAAATAAATACCAAACTTGTTACTGAACCTTCGGTTTCAGTCTAAGAACATGAAAAGATCTTGTATTGTTTATATAGCCTTTAGGGAACTACAAATGCTTTCTAACTGCACCACTTACGTAAAAATGTTATGATGTCAAATTGATGCTGCTGTCTGTAAGCGTGGGTTCTTTGGAGTCACCCCCCATTTTTGTTTCCCTGATTCTTTTCATCATCTTTATTTTTATTTGGGAATTTTTCTCTCTCTCTGTTTCCTGCTTTCGGCATGATGTAGGGAAGGTGGTCCCGATTGTCATGTTTCACACCCTCGCTCACTCTACGTTTAAAACGGCGCAAGAATAATAAGAAATGAGTGAATTGATGATAGAACAAAAGTAAACAGATTATATTGTTATTGCCTTGGATATATACGATTGCAATTATTTTTTATTTGTCCGTATTTTTGAACATCGAGCGTGCTAGGGTGTGAAATTTTGCAGTATGTACCACCTTCCCTTCATTGTGCCTTTCTCTTTTTGTCGGTTGTAAATTATAAATCTTCAGAAAGCAAAACACCGGCTGTAAAATGTGACAATCGCTTCTTCTTCTTCTCATTGTATGTGGTTTCCGTTTCAGGTTTAGTCAGACTATTTCCCTCGTCTTTGTTGTTACGATTTTAGTTTCACATCATTTCGACCGCGTACCCTCTGGTCTTCCTCTGTGTTGTTGTTCCCGGAAGGCAGGAGGGTATACGGCCGAAACGTGGAAAAAAAGAAGATAAATAAAAAGATAAACAACCAAGACACGGAGGAAAATAGTCTGATTAAATCATATAGAATGATGTAAACACCTTGAACAAAACTCTGACAAAAATCTTCTTTTTTTTTTTTTTTTTTCGATTTCTCCTTCCTCTCTTTCTTTCAATGCAATTTTCTTCCTATTCGTTCATTCAGACGATTTCTTCCTTCTCTCCTTCTTTTATCTCTAATTCCCAACCCTCTTTTATGTTTTGATTACATGGATTACTATTTTAATGTGATGAGAATAATAAGGACCATTATTTTGGATTTCTTGTTTTAAAGAATCGTTTTTTGTCTCTTTATTTCTCTAACTCCTTCATCTTCCGCGCCACAAAACATTTCTTGGTCGTTGAAGGTTTTGCCGCGCTGTCCATGTTTTGATCCCTCATTAAGGGTTTCATTTCCTTATTTTAACAAGTTTGTTTCGGGCGATATGTTTTTCATTGTTCTTGAATCATCCGAGTAGTAACTTGGGATTATTATTTACAAGAATTATCACTTTCATTTTCCTCCCCCCAATTCTTAGATAACTTAAACCGAAAACCTTACTTGAATTCGTTTCTTTCACTTTGCCAAGATATTTTTTATATCTAATGTTTGTTTGTTTTCTTCATATTCTCTGCTGTCTGAAAGAAAACCCTATATTTCAAAGATAAACTTCATTTTTTGCATTCTTTGGTTTCCTGACGCGTGTCAGTTTTTTCTCCTTTTTTTTTCAAAATGTCAAAATCAGTTTTTCTTTCCGGGTTCTTTATTGATTTTTTTACGTTTGCCTCGTTCAATCCTTGTTGAAAAAAACGTGGGATTTGAAACCAAAAAAATAAATATTTCGTCAGCTAGGGATTATTTTTTAAAATTTCTTTTTATCTCACTTTCTGCCAAAGATCATTGCGAATATTTCATCTGATTTATCTAGTTATTAAATCTGTCATCTTGAAATTAATCATAATTTTGAAATTATTTCTTGATTACATTTAAATCGTTTCATTATTCGTTCAAATGGTAAATTGAACCATTTTTTTTCTTTGAGAGCTGGAATACTTTCATCGATGGTCATTTCAGGATTACCATTAATGTTGAATGTCCAGTTTTTTTAAGATATAAGTCAAGATGAATGTTTCTTTCCCCCGTTTCTTTATTATATTTTTCAGGAAATATATTTTTCTCAGCTTGCTTGAATCATTTTTTTTAACACTGATTTTGGGTACAAAACGTTTTATTTCATTTCTCTGAACCTGACGGATGAAGTATTCTCCTTTTTGTTATAATTTTCATTTGCTTTATGCATTTTAATTGTGTCGTCTGCTAAAACTTCCGCCTTGCAAACAAAGCCTTCAACCCAGGCCGAACTGACCGGGGTCATAAGCGTCAGGAGACTTACCTCTCTCTTCTATTTTCTTTCAACATTTTGAAGAAAAGGTCCGTTCTCCCTCAAATGGAAACAAGAAACAACCTTTGTGTCCATCTGATGGAATTTTGGTCTGGAAGTTCTGGGATTCAACCGAAAAAAAGTTTAAATCGGGACGTATCTCTATCAACTTTCTCTTTATTTTGACGACATATACCATTACTCGGGGGTTCTTGGATTTACTGATTACACAGTATAGTTTCAAGTATTCACACTTGGATAATTTCATTCTCATATATCGTAATATTATCAAGGATTCTCTCATTTTGACCAATTCCGGACTTGTTATCGGGAGGGTGAAGATCATGTCTAGTTCCGGCGGGGGGGATTGTCCCCCCTCAGGCTGCACCTAGGTTTATTGCTTGAAGCGTTCCAAAAACACATGAGCAGAAGGAACTGAACTTTATTTTTTGTCACATCCACATATACGCGCGTGTCACCCATTTCAGGCTCTACCTTTCATGAGAGGTGAATGAATACTGGTTCTTGTACATAATTGACCTATCATTGTTATTATTTTATATGCTTGAATACTTGCCACTAAATAACCAGTTATTCTTGATATATGGCGATAATTAGGTTCCTTGTCAAATTCGTAATGATTCGATATTGTCATGAATCGGAATGAAAAGAAGTCCGTATTGCAATATTTGTGTAGGTGACAGAGCTAGGTACTCGGCGTTTTGGACTGTGATGCTAGTGAAGTATCTGTTTGTCTTGTTCTTGTTTTCTAATGGGACTTGGCTTGAACTAGGAGTATGGTTCTAGGGATTCCGATCCGAGATTAGCACCTCCCCAATCGCTCTATTATTGGGAGGGGTGGGAATAGTACTGACGCATGATACTGGTCGTGGGGATTATGCAATTTTTGTCCTTGCCCACACATACACGTGTGGGCTACTATTTTTTACACGCGACCCAGTGTCACATTCTTCTGCCCTTGTGGGGAGGTGGTTGAATATCAGCAATACAGGGTGGGCTGTCACCATTGACTACATCGAAATGCACGACTTGGATCATTAGATATTGTTCAGTGGTTCTTGATCCTTTCACTGCTATGCCCCCTCTAGTTGTTGGACCTGGCTCCCTCGCCCACCTCTCATATCTTCAACAAAAATGATGAGTGAAAAGTAATTGAATTTCAGTGTATTGTGTACATCATATTATGCAAATACTTGTGAAGAGAAATCACTAAACAATTGAGGAAATTCTTCCTTTTCTCTCCTGTGAGCTTGCACACCTTTTTGTTATTACTCACGCCCCCTATCCCCCCCGGATGGTGTGCTCCTTAGTTGAGAACCACTGATGTATTTAATGGTCATCTTATGTCCTTGGTTCTACCTGTCTTCATTGTTGTACCACTCTCTATAACAATAGAAAATGAAGCCATTCATTGAATCCAGCAGCAAGGTGTGTAAAAACGGTGATAAAATAGAATGAAAACTCTTCTTTGCTCCCTAGCCTTCTTCCCGGGAGGGAGGGGGGGACTGTTGTTGGGCTAAGTGTTCATAGATTTCAGTCCGTTCTCTAAGCTTGAATTGTGACCGCAAAATGTTTTTTCAATCGGTTTTCAAATGTTTTTTGTCTCCTTGATTCTCAATATGGGTGCGACTCCATAGAAACCCCGCTTTGCTTCTGAAAAAAATAAAGAAAATTCTATTTCCAAAGCAGCAGAAAAAACTGCCATTTTTTTTTTTCCCCCCTCAAGAAATCTTTCATTTTTCAGCCGTTTTCTTTCTGTACCTCCAATGGCTTCTTTTATGCGTAGGACATGAATAAAATTAGTAAATGAATAAAATTACCAAAGTAATTGAACTTTGGTTACAGTTTTTCATGAACATCAAGTATATTTTTCTCGGTGAACTTTGCTAAGGAAGGGGGGGGTTGTTGTAATGATTGTCCTTCTTCTGCAACAGTAAGACATTACAAGAATTGGAATTCTATTATAGTTTTAATCTTGTCTTGAAGAGGAAAGACAATAATGGCCCAGCATGCATAGTATTAATAGTTTTTACCAAGTTGAAGCCAGGAAAGAGAAAGCAAAATTTTCACACAATAAATTTCATATTTCATTCGATTGTGGCTTTATTTCCATTTCATTCTCCCCCTAACTATTTAGCCAACATCTTTCTTCAGTTATATTGAACCTTGCAAGGCACAACTTATTATTTTACTGCCTGTCCCATAATAGGTGTTACATTTGCATATACATTTCATACACTTCATGTAACAACTGTTATGAGACAGGGGTAGTATATTTTATTTTTTCGAAATACTTCCTGTCCCATAATAGTTGTTACATAGGCATGTACATTTCATTCACTAAATTTAACATAGTTATGGGACAGGTAGTCCTTTTTTTTTTTCTTTTCTTTTTTCTTTTTTTTTTTTTTTTTTTTCCAAATTGAAATTTCAATTATTATTCCCCTCATATTTCTCGTAGTTGAGAACTATATTTTTTTCTAATTCTACGCTGATTGACTCGAACTAGTGTCCTCATCTCGGTTATATATTTACTACATTTCAGTTATTGTACCTTCCGGCCTTCTTCAGGTGTCTCTTCTATGGATCAAATGGAAGGTCCAGTTCGAAATGACTCAAAATTACTAAGACAGAGACCTTAAGAAGGCCGGAGCATACAATGGCCAAAATGAGGAAAGTAGTCCCCCCTGAGGAAACCAGTGTATAATGGTAATTCCTCATTTCAGAAAAAGAAAAATACGTATTATCCTCAAGCAGATGATAAATCTCATCCACATGTTCACTTGTAACTTTTCAGGTTTTCATAAAACCTGGAGTTATGCAAATTCAGAGCCCCTGAACCCCCGGTGTAAATCTTGGAAATTGAATTTGAATTTACATATGAAAATAGTTATGCCTTGCAAAAATAAGACCCTCCACTATTCGTTTCATAATTTTCTTCTCTCTCTCTCTACCACCACCTGCATTTTTCTCCTCTTCTTTCCAACCCTTCCCCTACCCACGACTGAACAAGTCTAATTTATATCTACTGCCTATATTGAAGATACTTATATTGGTAATATTTGTAAATAAGATCTATATTATGATAATGGCAGTATTATATGAACTTGATCTGTTCGGATACATGATAACCCCCCCCCCCCCCACTCTAGTTGCTGTATGTTTCATATCACTTCTTTATGCATCTTGCTATCATTAAAACATTTTGAATTATTTATTGAAGACTTGATATCTTCTTTTCTTGTATATTTGAACTATGCTGACTGTATTTTTGATTAAGTCTGTAAGTAAAAACCTGATCAATGTTAACAGATTTGAATAAAAATCCAAATCAGTTTAGAGATAAGCTAGAAAGACTTTGAATAAAGCTTTTGCATCCTTCGTTCAAAGAAAAAATGGAAACCTTTGAGTTCTGTGTGTTGTACCTACTTACTGAAGGTTCACTTCAGTTGGTGTGTCTGCGTTTTACTTGGGGGTTGTGTTTTTTTTTTTTTTTTCTTTCTTTCTTTCTCTTCCCTCCCTCATTTCATATTGAAGTGTACAGCATGTGTGGCTTCTATAGTTCACATGTCCACATATATATATATATATATATATATATGCGCATTTTTTTTTTTTTTTTTTTTTTTTTTTTAAATATTCTTCAATGAGTGCACAGATACTAACCCTCTGATTGATATATAAATAATCCTGTCATTTTTTTTATAGACACTATGCTTCAATTCATATATTAGGGCCTTCTTCAGGTTTCTGTCGCGATCACAAATGTCGAATTGACAACCCCATCTGATCTGCAGGGGTAGAATGTCCTCCTCTGTCGGTGTCCATAGGGGATCTTGTATTTGGCCATTTTGTTCTGTTATTTTTCTCATTTTTTATACCTTGTCGCAACAATCACCTGAAAAAGGCTGTTCAGTACAACTGCCTGAATGTTCTGTACAGATAAACCTTTATAATATCTGAGTCCAATAATATTCCTCATCTTGGAAACTCTAGGTGATGTTCACCCAATACGATCTTTTGGGGGTGAAGGGAATTTCTCCTACTCCTTATTTTCATGGAAGGGCATTTTATTTTTTTACCCTTGGGCGTTCAAAAGATATGAAAATCTGAAACTTGTGTAGAAAGTGTTGCATTTTTTGCTTTTTTTTTTTTTTTTTTTCCCTCTCACTATGGCGATAATTTTTTTTTTTTTTTTCTTTTTAATTATTTCTCTGGTGAATTTTTAAAAAAGATCTTGTACATACAACTAGCCAGGACAAGTAATTACCTCTGCCACCAAAGTTTGAAAAGATGTATGTATTAATTCGTAATCAATGGAATTTTATGAAAGGGTGGGCCATGGCCTGGGGGGGGGGTGACTTCGTTGACCTATTGGGTATATCTTGGGAGTTTTAGTAGAGAATTTTTTTTTTTCCATGACAAAAGTCTGAAATATGTATTATCAGAAATTTATACAGTTACTACCCCTTCACCATAGTTATGTATGATATGATTTTCATTCAGTGTTCAGTTAGTATATGGTGCTGGTAGAGGTATGTACTTTCCAGTTAAAGATGGACAATAACCAGGAGTGTTAATTTAAAGGACATTTTAAAGAATCGTGTTGTGGGTCTACGTACACAGGCAAACAGGTCATCCATCCATGTACTGACCAGTCTTGACATTATTCAACTGGTGATCTTATTAGAGCCAGTGTATCAGATGTAATTTGGCTGGAACCTCTTAGCTTTGAGGTGAAATTGCTCAATCCTTGTCTTCACTAGTGCTGAGAGTTTAGCAGGGAAGGCATTGAGTACCATTTTCAGAAGCTTCGGTATGATGAGTATGATTTCGCTTTTGAGTGATAATTTTTTCCTTACTTGCAACCGTAAGCTACTTACTCTGAAATTTATCATGTCAAATTCCTCTTGCTGCATTTTTCCTGTGTGGAGGCCCATCTTTAGATATGGATTTATTTTAGTGGTGACGAGTTTCAGTTTCTAGTGAATATTCATTTAGTGATAGATTTTTTTTTCTCTTCCAGATATGTTTATGCAGAAGAAGCTGTTATCACAGATTATGTTATCAAATGGTGATCATAATCAGTCTGTTCTACGTACTTGATTTAAAATTTCATGTTTTTTTTATAATTTACAGTATTTTATTACTAATTTGATGCAACAATGAATTCATAACACTGAATGTTGACCGATGCTATCTTAATATCCTTTGCCTCTTGTTAACTTAGGGACATTAACTCCAAGATATCACAAATAGATATACAGACACTAGTAGTAATACTAATTTGGAGGTACTAACTTTAATCGGGGATTTCTTTTTTTTCAAGATTCCCTCAATTAGAAAGTTTTTTTGCTCTAATTCATTTTAATGCATTTTTTTTTAATCAACCTCTCTTTGAAATTTTTTATTAAATTGAAAAGGGAATTTTTTTTTTTTTAAACATATGTTATGTGCTTGGGAGTTTTGACCATAGTGAGCTAATTTCTATTTTTTCTATTATCTGTGCCTTATGATAAGCCGAGAGGATTGTATGAGCCAACATATCCAGAAATACAGGGTGGGCATTGTGTTCTTAATGAGTTGGAATATTCGCTAAAATTATTTTTAATTGTGTTCATTACTAAGTTTGAATTACTTAAATTTGAGGGTGAAATCTATTAATTTTATTTTATTTTTTTTTTTAATCCCATACGGAAAATTATGTCCTTCTGCCTCTTGGCAATGTTTTGCTCTTATGGCGAATTAGAAACGGATTTATTGATTTTCTAACTCCTGTGTAACTTCTGGCCCATCATGTTTAACCACAACCTGCTGGCCTCCAGCTATTGGGGGGAAAAAATTCCCTCTATTATTGGGGCATTGAAAAGTCTTTTCAAACTTGTATCTTTTTTTTTTTTCTCTCTCTACAAGTATGATCAGATTGTTTTCAAGATTGTATGTATACTAGTGTATCTGTGCCGTCAAAAATGATGGCTTCTATGGAACGAATATTCGGTCACGATTACTAGTTGCATATGATGGTGTGTATGTATAAATAACATAGTACCCATAAAAAATGACGGGATTATTTGTGCATGAATTGCTGTTTCTGCCTAGGATCGGAGTACTTGTGCAATCTGCCTTTGAATCGAAATGTCATTCCCTGCACTTCTACCTGGGATCAGATAGTAGCATCTGGGCATTCATTGAAAAGTGACATACAGACATGCATCGAAAAATGGATTTATATATATTTTGATAAACATTGTATTTTATACATGTGGATGAACTTCCAATGGTTCTTTACCTCAAGGAAGATTGGTAATTGCTATGATGAAACTAGTAGATCGTACCGATTTATTTTTTAGACACCTCCAAAGATTTCTACAAGATATTTAAAAGTGTTGCAGTTTCAAGTGGGGGAAATTTTATACATTTCAAATAATTTTGAGGTTGAGGGTATTGGGAAGATTTTTTGTGTGTGTTCACCCTTTGAAGTCTCCCAGGACATGTATATCACAATATCATAAGCTGAGGTCCTGCAGATTAGATTTGAAAATCCACTAGAAAATTTCAATTTGGGCATTAAGCATCTAACTAGGCAAATATTGGGAGTGTTGAACCATTAATTGCAGTAAAAGTTATAACCATTTTTCTTCATTCACCACTTGCTACAGTTTGAGCCCTTCTTTTCTTTAAATCACTTTATTAATAGTAATTAGAATTCTACGTATTCCATGTTCAGAATTCTCTTCCTCTGCTTATGGAGATTTGATCATTGATAATCCGAATAGCTTGAATGACTAATGGATTTTCCATATCAAGCTTATAATTGATCTGGGGAACTAAATTGTCTATAACTTACAGAAGACTGGGAGGTAAGGAGATAATTTATTCATTTGATTAAGAATGATTTATTGGTTTGTTTGTCTGTGATAATAGACTCCTCCCTTATAGGTAACAGTTCTAGTGACTAAAATATCTTTACACACCATTTGAAACAATGGACTCTTCTCCCAATGAAATGAGATCATTAGTCTCTTCTCAAAATGATCATCTCATTACAACTTCAAATATATCTGAATTTTTGACAGGTATTTACTAGTGTAATGAAAGGATGCAAAAGCTTCATCTTTGTTTTAATGTTTCTAAAATAGATAAATTTTCTTTTCTGTTCAAATGTATACCAAATAACCAATGGATTTTCAACATTTTTAAAACCTCTTTTTAGTAGCTAGAAATCAACTTGATGCAATGTAAAAGAATTGATAGATATTATTTTCAGTTTATCATGAAAAAAAATTTCAAAGCTTCTTTTGAAAGAATTTTTTTTTTTTTTTTTTTTTCAACATTTAATTTTGTTAGTATTTTGTGCTGTGTTCCCTTTTACATTGATAAATTATACCCTGCACAGAATTAATATTCTGTCTCCTATTATTACAGGTTGGTGTATGGGATGACCTGTCCATGTTAACTGAAGGGGGCTGACGTCTGCTCCAGTCAAATTATGGGCGGCCATGACACTTGGGTTTGTCTACCACCAAGTGACCAGTCTCGTCCAGGATGTGGATCATTCGAGCCATACTAACCAGCAGATGTAACGGGGCCCCGAGCAAGCAAGTTGACAAAATGTCTATAATGTGACGACAAGTCCTTTTGACATAAAATTTGCTTTGGAATTTCCAGGCATCTTTTAGGTCAGAGGTCGGCAAACTTTTTGGGAAGTGGGCTAGATCGGCTAGGTCCTTTAAACTTTCAGGCCCAAAACAAACTCAGAATAAAACCATGGATGTATAAAAAAAAAATTGAGATCAAATTATATTTTTTAAATCATTTATTTTGAAACATGAAATAATATATTCCGTTATGAATAAATATCAACTTCATCTAGCAGTAGCGTCGAAGAGAGAATCAATGAGAATGATGTAATGGTACACGGAGTACAGGTATACCTTGCCTATACAAACCCATTCATTCCTGATGATATTTTTTGAAGTGGAAGTACTGTAAAATGAGGTATAATAGTTTTTAAAACAATGCATCCTCAGTTGACGGACACATGCAAACTTGAATCTGTGCAATCCACTTACAAAGAAACTTTGCTGTATAACATTTATAACATTTGTAAAGCAGGAGTTCGTAAATTGGGGCATACTTGTATCTCCAATGAACTTGAACCTCCATTAGTCTTCTTCATTAGTGATCAGTGTGCAATCTATTTTTGATATTTCCGTTTGGAAAAAAAATTAGATTTTTTTGTTCATACTTATAGTATATACTATAATTTTCTTCCAAACCTATACATATTAGATATATGAATTGAAGACATTTTCCGTTTTATCCATCATGTTTAAGGAAAAATTATGTAGAAGATATCTAAGTTGATAACATATTACATATTGTCGACAGGCCAGATGAAACAAGAAGGTGGGCTGGATTGGCCTGCCGGCTGTAGTTTGCCGACCCGTGTTTTAGGGTAAAAGCACATTCCGAAGTGGAAGAGGAGTTTGTTCCTACCCAAATAGTATAAGGCTTGTCGAAAAAATTTTTTTTTCTTTTCTTTTTGAAGCCAAGGAAGCAGATGATTTTTTTTTCCCAGGGTGGGGTGAAAAAAAAAAAAAAAATGAGCATACACTTGTCAAAGATACTGAAGAGAACATACCATATTTCCCACCATATAACATGCACCTAAGGTTCAGACCAGGGAAAGGGTAGTGACCTCTCAGGAGGGAAATTCATAAGATCAAGTAACCAGGTGAGCAAATTTCAAGTCTTACCTAGGGCATGTGGAACCCTTGCGCGCAAACCTATTATTTGGCAAGGGATATGGAGGATAAAACAGGGCCCGCAATTTCCATGAACTCCATAGCCCTCCCTTCGAAATGATTTTGTTGCAAGATGCTTGGCTGTTGGATAATCTCGCACTGAACTACTTTTACTAAACAAGCATGAACCATATAAATACCGGTGTTTCAGCACTCATATATAGTTAACCTGCTGAGTCTTTTAGGCCAGTTCACAAACTCCATCATTGTTGATGTGGTACTGGCTGACCTTTTTTTTTCAAATCTCTGATAATGAAAATAATTTAATCATATATCATCGTATATATTTCATTCTGGGGTCATCAGGGAAATACAATGTACAGGACCTGTTACCTCCACCCCAAGCAGCAACAAGACGGAGGGTGATTTTTAGGTTTCGTTTCCATTGGAGCTGTGTGTACGCACACATGTGTACTGTGCATAGAGGAAATTGATGTGCACACGAAAATTCCAAATTCAATATATAACTTACTGAATTATTTGAAAATTGATAATCTTCTTCATTGTATCCAACAGTGTGCATGTTCAAGAAAAAAAATTGTTAAACATAGGATTTTAGTGCCAGCTGATAACAAGAAATTAAGAGGAACATTATTTTAGTGAAAGTTTTTTTTCTTATAGTACGCCTTATATGCTGGGAAATATGGTTATCTAGAGAATGAAGTTTGTTGACCATTTTTGGTTATTAAGAATAGCCCCAAAGACGAAAGAGTCACCTTGAGGAGATATTTGAATGAAAGTCTTTTTTATTTTTTACAACAAAGATTTTTTTTTCCTAAGTTTGAAAAGTCATGTGAAATAAAATATATTTGCAAAATCGATTTGTCTTGTTTAAAAAAAAAAAAAAAAAAAAGAAAGACTTGATATTATTTTTATTTAAAAAGAAAACTGAATGTTCTTATTTTCAGGAGATGAACCCATTCACATTTATTTTCAGCTGCTAAGAGTATTTGCTGAATATACAAGTAAATATTATGACATTTCTATTGCTTGATTTACCTCCCTTGTCCCTCATTTTAAAGTTATTATCTTTGGGTCTGTACAAGATCTTGAGTAATCAATTTGCTATTAAAAAATTATCGTTGGAGTATATGGGGGCCACCCACTCAGATGGTGTAATGGTTTGTAAATGTCTCACTAAGATGACACATACCAAAATGAACTGTGTCCATACTCCATTGGGAGATGTCTCTCAAAAGATACAATGCTTTACCTTTTACCTCTACAGATGTTATGAGTTGATTTTAAGGAAGAATTCCAGTGTAAGCATTCCAGCTATACTGCTGTTGGGCATGCAACCCACACTTGAAGCTTCATGTTAATAGCCTATGTTTGAAAGGTCAAAGGGTTATTCTTTCTGGGTCAGGCTCTTCGACTGGGGCAGTGAATCTCAACTCTGGGTTGTCCAGAAGGTAAGGGGTTAGGGATAATATTAGTTGGTGCCCAAGCCAATTAAGTGTCATCATTTATTTGGCTTGGTTGTGCATGGGTGCCCTAGATTATATTAGTGCTTAACTACAGGGGTAGTCATGCCTCACCACAGATTGATTCTATCATTCACAACCAACATTCTGAAAAGATTTTTATGTTTCAGTTTCAAATTATTATTTTGATTGACATTTGGCAAATTCATTCATTTCTTGTAGCTCGCAGCCAGGCCAGTCAGAATTAGGTCTGTGTTATTAAGTATAGAGATCATTTTCCTACTTTTATATGAACCTCATCTGCTTATAGTTCTTATATCAGTTGACTGCTACCCATTCAGCAGCTGACCAAGCTCAGTGTTGGTTAACTTTAGGATTATACAAGAACTAGTGTTGTCCAATGTGATTCGGCAGTAACTATCTGAGGCAAAAAAAAATTTGGAGAGTAAATTTTACCTTCTTTTCATCAAGTCATGATCTCTGCCAACCAAGTGGGACAGGTAATGTGTTTACCCATTCTTGTCCCCAATATCTCCAAAAGTTCTCATTGAATTTCAATGTTATTCTGTGGAAAGAGTGTTTCATGGACGAAGGGAAAGTTGATAGATTTAGGGGCGGATCCAGGGAATTTTCTTCAATTTTATAAATACTGCTAGGAAGGACCTTTTTCTGCGATTCAAATGTTATATCAGTTATGACAGAATAAAGGTAGTGTAATATAATACCAAATGTCCCCCCCATGTTGTAATTTCCAATGCGCAGATATCTTCTATCATGCTAAGGAGTATAAGTGATATGGTGAAATGGAATTCCATTGATCTAATGATAATATGGAATTCTAAAAATGAAAATTGAATGAAGCGAAACAATAGAAAAAAATTAGTTGCTGGTTAGTATTAGGCTTCTCCAAGCTCACTATAATTCAAAACCTACATTATCCATGAATATGAGGTGCAATGTGTATATCAATGTTTTATACATGCTATTACATTCGACAGCCTGTTCCCTGATAATTCAGTTCTAATGATGATAATGTCGACTGAGTTTTGTGCTCACTGAATGTTTTCGATATACATTTACTTGACAAAGTGAGGGTAATAATGGTGAAAACTATAATGACTCTCAATTTGTCATAATGAAATTTAAATGTTAATATCAAGGGGAATAATTATTGATGAAGTTATCACCCTTATCACTTTTTTCATTTTTGTTATTTTAACTATCTTAGACAATACAAAAAAAAACTTCATTTCTGTCATTCATGATTTCCGTTATCAATATAGAAGCAGTATATTATAGATAGGTCATGAAGTAAGTTATTTCATACTTGTAAGAATATGATCACTCATCTTCATTCTCAGTTAATATTACTCGAGTTGGCACACAGCCACAAATTTAGGACACATGGTGCTTACAGAAGTCACTAGCCTGTATTTGATTATGAGACTAACTCTCTAACCATAGAAGTACAATTGCTCCATATGTCGCCAATAGTATATCTATACCGAAGTATTTTCTAAAGTTATCCTATTGTGGTCAATGATCTGCAGATAAATCACTGTGAACAAGTTTGCTGAGAGTAGATTCCTCTAAAAAAAAATTAATCATGAGATGAAATAGAAAATTTCTGTGAGTTCTCAGACCTAGGAAATGGTGATCATGGTATGTTTGGCAAAATCATTAGAGGTTCATGTAGTGGGAGTAGAAGGAATAACTGAATGCTGCTGAACATGATTTTCACATCTGTAAGTAGGGAACACTTGTATTTGAGTATCATCCATTGGATGACCACTAGACTGATTACCAAAGGAAAGGGCACTAGAGTTGGAGGGGACAAGTTTTTAGTAAATATCTATCACCTGAATTAGGGACTGTTGATACAGATGTCTTCACTAGTTAGTGTTATGCAGTGTTCATCCTTGTTTTTTTAAAAGAAGACGATTTTATTTTTAGTAATCATGAATCACCTGAATTAGAATCTGTCAACATAGATTTCCTCTGTTTTTGAGTTAGTTAGTGTTTGGCGGCAGTCATGCTTGTTTCTTGAAAAATTCAAACTTATGTGATCTCATCCTAACAAAAGAAAAGTAACCTAATCACTGATCCCTTCATTTTTTTCAATTATGGCATGTTACCAAAAGATGATCATGTGATGGTTTCTATTGGTTTTAATTGTAAATTATATTAGTATATTTAAAGATAATGTCAAATTATCTCATTTACGACGTTGTAAGAGAAACCCTGGGTACCTTGGAGGATACTATGCTAGTCTTGCTTCGTGATATCAATTTTCATTTAGGGTCCCCGTTAGCCATATTGAGTTCATATTGGAATTGCAGTATTGGGTTTGTATTTCAGCTGGGACAGTTTAAGTTCACTATGCAGTGATGCCCTTAGGAAAGGCATGACTCTATCTCTCCTCCCAGCGATGGGCAAATTGTAGATGCAGACTGAGCTCTTCAGCCATGGCAGATAACCATTGTAGGAGATGGACCACTTTGAATTCAAACCTGAGAAAGTTTGATCTCCTCATCCAGAATTGTGAAAGGCTGATGAAAAACATATCAAATGCATTCTCAAGATGTACGGTTATAAGGGCTGTGGTGATGGCTTTGATGGTCCTCCTGAGTGAAATGAAGGGATCAACGGACGGGCAATACAATATGAGTGTCATCTCCACTTGGAGGGTGAGGCACTGGTAAACAGACATACATCAATCTATAAGATGATAAGAAAGTATTGGATTGAGTGCTTTGGCAAGGGAGGAAATGTTGAAAAATGAAAGCTTTTTTCATGATGTGCTCATGAAGTTAATGGTGTACCATCAGCCTCTCCCAAAACATGATATGGTAATAACCCTTGACAAATCATCATCCCTATCTTGCCAGTCCCCAGCCTCGACAAAGGCGGTGGCGCTAGTCACTCCTCATCCGTTGAGACCTATTTGCAACTATAACTTCAACATCATCACCCCACCATGGGCTTGGTTGGGAAGAATGACACATGCTGGCTAAAACCTACAGGAAGCCAGGTAACTATACAACCTTCCTACGACAACTATAGAAACCAGGACAGCAACCTGAATTGAAGGATTGGAACTTGAGGGAAGAAACAAACTGGGAGAACAGTCAAGAACGAAGTAAGGATGGATGAATTGATGGGCTGACCTGGACGCAGCTTAGAGGAATTGCTAAGAACCCTCAAGTCTGCTGACATGGTGTAGATGTGGTCGTATGTTCCTCAAGGAGTCTACAGGAATGAACATGGTGTAAGACTCTCTACTTACTGATTATCAAGTAAATCTCAGCGTTCTTTCATTAGAACCAATCATTGCAAGAGGAATTTACTAAACAGTGAAGCTCTTATGGAATGTTCATCGAACTTGGAAAATTTTAATCCTTCAAATGTCACCGTCACTGAATCGATCAACTTGGTGGATTATCTGTACGAAAATAAGGCTAGAAATTTACTATGTATATCAATTGGTGGTACATATATATTGGCATAATTCTGAAGTTGAATACTTCTATTCAATTTTTTGCCAAAATTCAGAAGTAAAAACCACAGTTTCTTTTGTAAAATGCTCAGAAAGTTGAACTAAAAATTCTAATATGTAAGATGGCCACCAGTTGATGACATCATCGTATGCCAATTAATTTTTTTCTAGCAGAAACCATGTGCCATATTGATCATTCAATTTCTCCATAGCAACTATCTCTTGAATCATTTTCCTATAACACTTCAGAAGACACAAAGTCACCATTTTCAGAATTATACTCAAAAACTTGGAGCCTAAAGGGTTGGAAAAAAAAAGCATGTAATCAGTTACTACCAAGACGCATGGAAATTCCATGGGTGTCAACATTTAAGATTATTCATCATCACATGCCTGTGCTCTCTTCTCTCCCTTCGCCTTTTTTTTCTCTCATTCTCTCCCTGATCCCTGCAATGTAATACAAATACAATGTTAATCAAATGATTAATTTCATGTACTAATATCTTCCCACCCTCTCAGTAAACTATCTTTCTCTCTAGGCAGAATTATTAAAAAGTGTCAGTATAGGGTAGTAGCTCAAATATTTTTAGTTAGATTAATATGAAAAAAAAATTTGAATTAGTACACAGCTCTAACAAAGAGACCTAAAACTAGCCACATATTTACTGATTTCACTTCCTTTAGCACTTGGATATAAAAACCCTAAATTTCTGTTAATCAGTGCTCACTCACCGACTATCCATGCATTAGCCAAATAACTGGTTATCTGCCCCTTTGGGCTGGTTATGGTGTTTACTTTTTTTATTGTGACAAATCACTGTTGCTAACTTCATCACTTTCATTTCACTGATGTTGAGATCTTTCTCTCACATACTCAGCTACTAATTTGTGTGTGCCTATCTCTCTCAAGCTGAATGCGTACCCTTAACAAATAACTACCACTTCAGTTGATATGCCTGGGCATTGGCAGTAGCCCTATTCTCTCATCTCAATCATTGAGCACCTAACCTTCGGATAGCATATCTAACTTCTCTACCATAACTCACAAGATCTTGTTCACCACGTATGTATCATCCTAAATCTCTAAATGTTTACATGTTCTCTTTTTCAGCTAAAAAGTATGTATCATTTTAAATGTCTTATTTGTCATTTGTTAACCCTGTTTTTTTTTAGTCTTTTTTATGATCTTTGGTTTGTTCCATTGGTATTATTTTTAAAAGGTCCACACTTGGTACATACGCTGCTAACAGAAGCAAGATAGTGACTGTCTGGATGTTTACATCTGAATCCATGATGGTGGACTCTAAAGTGTCACCTTAGTCAAACTCTCGTGACAACATACATTTTAGCACTCCATCTTGAATTATCCCTTCTTCTTTCTTCTACTGAGAACCATTATACAGGACTACTTCTATCATTACTATTATTAGTAGTAGTAATACTTATTCTCCCTCACTGGTAGTTCACCATGTCGGTAAAATACAATGGGTTTCCTCCTTATTATGTCTAGAAAAAAACTGTTGATTTGTTTTTCAAAAATTCCCCCTTCATATAAATTTTTAGTCGAAGGTTCAATTTGAAATGTAAGTTTTTGCTAAATTGATACCTCAGTTTATGTCAAACAGCATTCTTACTTGTTTTTTTTTTCACCTTTTTCAGTGATCACTTCCCGACGAAAGGCAAGAGGTTACTTATTGATTGAACTCCCACTTGTTTTTCAATTTTTTAATTTTTTAATTTTATATTTTCTTAAGAGATCGGTTTCGTGACAGTTTCTATCAGGTGACTAACCAGGCCTGTTTACCTTTGTCTCAATTTTTTGTTGTTTTTCATTACAGCTTTACTCAGGCCCTGTGGCGAGAGGTACTTGAATTTGAGCCTCACCAGATACTCACTGCCGAAAATTGAGAGACTGAATTGAGTTCTGATGAAAAAGAGAACTAGAATTTAAGATGAAGGTAGAACGGTGGTAAAAAATTTATATAATATTAGGTTACAATACTTCATCTAACAATACTATCAAGACAGAAACATGGTACCAGAATGATTGAGGTAGAGAGTAGGTTTGAAGATTGGATTTGAGCTTCTGCCAGCCATCAAAGATTCCATAGCTTAGATGGCAAAGCAGCTGCTGCATTTAATCAGGCCCCTTGTGACAACAGAAATGTGAGCGAGTCACTAAAAGCACTTATTCATTATTTCCAATCCATGCTGTTCATTTACCGTAGTAGATTGATGGCCTGAGTTGGGTTGTGTTGAAAAAAAAAAAACTAAGAATTAAGATTAGGCAAATAGTAGTCAAAAATTGATGATAATTTTACCAAAATTTTCAACAGGTTTTTAAGTTCAATTTTCAAAGGGGTCCAATTTGCAATGTAATTTTATGCTAAGTTGATCCCTTAGTCTGTGCCTGACAGCATTCATGTTTTTTTTTCAAAATTACAGACTTTTTTTGTGATCACTGCCAACCAAAAGGTGAGTGAAGTAACTCCATTGATCACCCCCAACAGAACATGCTACCAAAAGATGTTGGCCACATGACACTTTCTATTGAGTGACTAACGAGACCTGTTCTAGATGGTTTTTAATTTGTGATGGAGGTCTTTATCAAAATTTTACTACAGTCAAGTAAAATTCAACTCCGCCAAGATGTTCCTTTGGGCTATCTTGCCGGTCCCAAGCCCGGATAAAGGAGGAGGGTTGGACACGTGGCTAGCAACTCCATCCTATAAAACTTACTTGAACTGCTACTGCAGCGATGTCCCTTCAAAAGGGCTCATGACACATGCTGGTGAAAGACTACAGAAAGCCAGTTCATTGAATAACCTAACATCAAGGCAAAAACCAGGTGAAACATTGGAAACCTGTTAAAGAGTGGTAAATCAGCTAAATCACTATGATTTCGTTTACTTATCTACTAAGAATCATCAGTGATCCCAGTTTTCAATTACACTCATTGAACAACTGAAGCCATCATGATGGTGAAAGTTTCTATTTTTTCTTTTAATGTGTTTGATTTTGTGTTTGTGTAGGTTTTTTTTAAAATCTTACAATGCTCCTGGCCATACTGTTGTGTCTACAGACTTGATCACTAGTATCAGTACTCCATTAGACCCCATGTAAAAATGTTTTTTTTTATTTTTGGACCTTATTTTGCCAGGTTTATTTTCCAGATTCTGTGGAATCTGGGTATTTTTTACTCTATTTTTGATGTTTTCCAGTGGAAAATGCCAGTGATGTCATAAATAGAATTTATTCTGACCATATTTATTTTTAGATGGAAATTTTTTACATGACTTCAAATTTTGATGCTACGGTTTTTCAATTATTTTTTCTCACTAAAAACCGTCAACCAAACTGGTCAGTGCAGGTTTCTTCTGTTTTTAGTTGCTCTGGCTGGCTATTTGTGCATGACATGTCCTGGCTGCAAATATGGAGCTAGAGGGTTGAAAATTTCTACATTTACTCCTTGTGTTTAGAAAAAATGTTTTTTGTTTTTTGAAAATTCTCCTCCAGAAATATCTTCTCAAAAGTGGTTCAATTACCAATGTAAGTTTATGCTAAATTGAACCCTTAGTTTTTGTCTGGCAGCATTCACACTAGTTTTCAACTTTCAGTTTTTTCACTGCCCTACAAAAGGCAAAAGAAGTAACTAATTCATTGATCACCCCTTTTTCCAATTTTTTAATCGATCACCCAAACATGGCATACTGTCGAAAGACATTGGTCAGGTGACGGTTTCTATTGAGTGACTTTCCAGACCTGTCTTGTGATTATTTCCAGTACATAGCTGATTGGAAGCCATAAAAGATCATTTGTGAGATTGTGCTATGGCTGAGGTAGTTGGGTCCTTCCCATTGGAGTCAAGTGTTCCAACCCAGATGAAAATCAGGATTTCAAAGACAGGTATCCCTTGCTTCTCAAAAATTGGTTTTAGACCACTTTTTCACTTTTACAAAAAAATCTTTTTACTTTGCAGCTAGCTGTTATAGAGGTAGTGCACACCCTCTTCCACTCTCTTGTGCACCGAGTCTCCTGTAACTCCCATTAATCCTAACTCTAACAGCTCAGTCTAACATATCAACATCACTCAAATGTTAGTGAAAAATGCTAGATCACATATTGTCAAACTCCAGTCCGAGTCTGGAGTTGACTTTGCTTTTTTACCGTTACAAGAACAACAAGAACTATCCTCACCAAATTTAGGAGAGTAAAAATCAACATTCCTCTACCATGATTTGAATTTACAACTAACTGATAGCTAGTTGTATCTGTAACTGGCAGAACTAAATTGACAAGTCTTGAATATTTATCGAAATTTTCAATGCAGGGGCTTATTTCATGCTGATAAATAAATATTATAAGATTAACATTTCTGTATCGTGATTTGAAATCACAATCAAGTTATTAGTAGCAAGGTGAGACGATCTGACAGGCCTTACATGTCTACAAAAAATTTATCTTACGGATATGTGAAGGACTTATTTCATTCTAGTGAATAAATACATTTATACAAAAAAAAAAAATGTATCTTTATAATTTTTTACTTATTGTATGTACCATACATAAGTTGCAATTATCCCTTTTAGGCGGTATAGAAATAGGAGAGGAGTTTAGTTCTGCAGCAGCCAGGCTTGTTACTTTCCTCTTTCGATGTTCGAAATTTGGTTTTGTTTTCTTGTATTTGTAAAAATAATTTTTTTCCATTTGCCCCTCCTCCCGATCTGTTCAAAATGAAATTTGAACACTCCCCAATCCGCAGCTCAAAGTCCTGGACCCCCCCCCCGATCACTGTGTTAATATATATATATATATATATATATGTGTTAATATATATATATATATATATATATATGTGTTAATATATATATATATATATATATGTGTTAATATATACATATATATATATATATGTATTAATATATATATATATATATATATATGTTAATATATATATATATATATATATATATGTTAATATATATATATATATATATATGTTAATATATATATATATATGTTAATATATATATATATATATGTTAATATATATATATATATATATATGTTAATATATATATATATATGTTAATATATATATATATATATGTTAATATATATATATATATATATATATATGTTAATATATATATATATATATGTTAATATATATATATATATATATATATATATGTTAATATATATATATATATATATATATATATATATATATGTTAATATATATATATATATATATATATGTTAATATATATATATATATATATATATATATATATATATGTTAATATATATATATATATATATGTTAATATATATATATATATATATGTGTTAATATATATATATATATATATATGCGTTAATATATATATATATATATATATATATATATATATATGTGTTAAAATATATATATATATATATGTGTTAAAATATATATATATATATATATATATATATGTTAAAATATGTATATATATATATATATATATATATATATATATGTTAATATATATATATATGTATATATACATATATATAGATATATATATATATAGATATCAATATCCTGTGAATTGAATGACAGACAGAGGGGCTATGATACAGGTAGCATGTATGCTCACATGGGTTAATAAACAGCAAGGATAATGTGCACTATGTTTGATCATTGTCCGTGGGTCATATTCGAGTCAGTTGGTAAAGATTCCTTGGGTGTCGGTCGGAACAAATCATTGTTTGTGAACAAATGAAAATGTCTGTGACTGCTCGTGTTTATGGACTTTCATAGAGTTGAACTAGATGAAAACCTACCCAATGAATAGGATTTCCAACTAGTTCCTGTGGAAGGCCTAAATGAGGCTTTTGGCTCTGAACACCATCATGGACTTGAACAAATTCAATTTAAAAATCTGGGGTGATTTCACAAACAAATTTGATAAAAAGGTAGATTCCCAAAACTAAAAAATTTTTTACTTCAAAGCTTTCCTTCTGGTCAATTGAGTATGCATTTCTAAATTAGGTTGGGCTGCACCCAGGTTTAGGTGGTTTTTGTTGTGTGACAGACAAACAGTCAAACAAACACACAGATGGACACAATCAAATAATATATATGTATAGATTACTTGAATGGAACAGGTGTCTCTAGACTCTCTGTCCATCATTCAGCCATTGTTATTAATTATCGTTATTGTTCTATACATTTTCTCCTGGTTGGAATTAATATGTACTTGAAATAGGCTCTTTTGACAGCAGCTAATTGCATCATTAAGCCAGCTTCAGTTTAGTTAGAAAATTTGAAGTTGAATTCGGTGTGACTGATATCAGAAAAAAGATTATTTCAGAAAATATTCATATTCTTGGATGTAACTGTCTTTTCTGTTAGGATTATTTTAGGAACACCTAATTGTGTTTTAACAACTGCAAAATTAATATTCTTCGTAGAATGTTAGGATTATATTTTAAACACCCAACTAATTGTATTTCAAAAATTGTAAGATTAATATTTTTCTCAAAATGTTGGGATTATTTTTTGATTACCTGCTATAATGGACTACCTTAAATTGAACAAGTGAGATGAAAACAAAGAACAATGTAAACAACCTTGGATTTTCCATACATCCCAAATTTTTATTAACAGAGTGGGTCAGAATGGAGAAATAATCGAAGAAAAGTTGTCATTGCAAAGAAGCTGTGACACCACGGAAAAAATTTACTGCAGAAGAATTCTTGATATTAAGTGTTCATTTTCAAAGAGTTTCTTGCAAGATTTCAAAGTTTATAAAGATGAGAGTATTTTTTGTTATGTTCTGATGGAGAGAAGTATGTTTTCTTGTTGAGTTCTGAAGAATTAAATTTGTCTGAGGTCTCAGTGTTCAGTTCAGTTCTCATAGAGTTGAGTTAGTAGACGTTCTGTTTGTCAAGTTGATCTTTAACTCATTTGATCTTCAACCCAGTTGGTCTTTAATCAGATTTTGTTGATATCGCCATGTAGTTGGCAAAGGATAAGTCAGAGGGATTTTTTGAGAGCCTGGGCTCATTTGCCCAACAGAGTAGCAAGAGTTTGACTGTTTTGTCCAAGCCTGTCTGAAAACAGTGAATTGGTAAAGAAAGGGAAATGAGCATGTTTTTTTAAAGCGTCATCACACTGACGGCACTGGTAAAAAAGACAGTGGGCCCATAGGCCCAGCAAAATGTCTTTGCTTCACAGTCCTGGTAAAAAAATGTGGGCTGGCTAGCCTTAGGCACATTCAACTGAGAGAAATATGTCTCGACTCTTTCACATCCTGCTAGAAAAAGAGGCTGGGTGCCGGGAGTGATATTTCAGCTCCCTGAGGGATTTTGGTCACAGAACCCTTTTATAGGTGTTCTCGTTGGCCATATTTGGCTGAATGTTCTTAATCCCAGAATCTTTTCGCAAGATTGGCTAAATGATACCTTGTACAATAAATTTTCAACACTCACTTGGGCTGTTTCATGTGTTTACTATTCATACCAAAAAGAATTTTTTTCTACAACCTGTGGAGGTCTGCATTTGTAGTTTAGTGGCTGTGTTCTCTCGTTTCACTGCAGATAGATGGAGTCAGCAATTTCTTATCAGGGCATTTTGAGCAATTAATAGCAGGATCCATTAGTATGTTATTCCGGATTCTATAGACTTCCTATAAGTCAGCAGGTTTTCACCTGTATTCTAGATATTTGACTGATATCTATTAAGATTTGCTTTATCTGACACTGACAAACATTTATGGTGCACTGAAGATGATCAAACTCACTATTGATAGCTTTTAAGAGTCACTGACAAACCTCTGTCCCCTAAAAGGACATCAAGCCCATTCTACATAATGCCCAGAGTAGTAAGAATATCTTGGTCAGATCAGTTGCAAAATAAATTTTAGCTCTATTTTTCATGATGGCATATTATCACTGAGGTCTGGGAAAAAAACCTTTTTGATCAAATATTGTATATTGTTAGAAAAAAAATTCATGCTGAGCAGTTTATAATTGAACCATATGTCTCAGAGCAAATCATTTTGAGTTTATTGACATCAAAAGTCATGAACATTTACTTAAGATATTTTTATAACCTGAAGGTTCCTCTAGTGTGTCCAATTGGTTTCATAAGTCAACTTGAAAATTTCTGCAGAGCTCTACTATAGCACTAGGACTGGAGTTCAGAAAGGAACATTTTTTAAAATCTTTACACACTACAGCTTTAGTTCTCAAACTGTGTGCTGTGATACAATGGTGTGCTGCAACTATCTTCCAAATGTGCCACATAGATTTTTCTAAGTATACAAACATGCGTTTCAAGTCTATAATGTGTCCAGTACAGGTATTATGTCTGAAATATTGAGATATTCATCATAGTGTGAAGAAAAGTACACAATTTGTATATAAAAGCACATCAACGAATCATATTTACACAATATTTCAGTTATAGACTTTTGCATTAGTTGTGATGTAATCATGCCGATAATTTCTATCAAGTCTCCCTGATCTCTCCATTTTTTCTGACAATGTCAAACCCAACCTCTTTAATCTATTTTCATAATTCCAACATTTTAATTCTGGTAAGAGCTTAGTTGCTCATCTCTAGACTTTTTCCAGAAGATTTTTATCCTTCTCTGAGTATGATCACCAGGCTTGAACTCAGTATTCAAGGTGCGGGCTGACATAAGTCTTATATAGTACAAGGAACAATTCCTTGTCTATATAAGTGAAAGTATGCTTAACCAGCCCCAGGGCCGTTTGCCTTAGCAGTATCTTAGCTTCATGTGGAACTTGAATTCATGTTCACTGGGAAGCAGTCTTAACGCAACTGCTTCCTGGTGGATATAAGTTTGAGTCCAACACAACTCTGATTTCTTTACTCATTTATGTTGTTGGCTGTTTGCTTAGATACTTGGTTAAATCTGGTCCCAGAAAAAATATGCTCCCTAATGAAATGTCTCTACAATTATTACATTCTGTAGGATATAAACTGTCAAATCTAATGATAGATGTATGTATTCATAGACACATGTAAATGCTAGAACACATGAATAATGTAAACCCAGCAACAGTGATTAAACCAGTCTGTTGTGGGTAGCAGCGATTAACAATGTTCATACAAGGCTATGGAAATCAAGAATGTAATGAACAACAGTTATATGGGGGACAAAACCATATATATATATATATATATATATATATATATATATATATATATATATATATATATATATATATATATATATGTATATATATGTATATATATATATATATATATATATATATACATAAAAGTAAGGAGCAAGGAATAGTCACACTGGTTGGAAATGAATTTATATTGATTAACTTAGATATTCCATGAAGAAGTTAGTAAGAAGGTTTTTTCCTGTGGGCAGAAAAAAAAGCAACTATGAGCACTAACCTTTCCACTAAATAACCAAGTAATTGAATATAGATTTATTTCCAACCAGTGCGGCCATTCCATACTTGTTACTTATCTCTTGCACTTATTGGCCCCCTTTTGTGAAATGCTATTACCTTTCTATTCATATATGTATATATATATAATAATTAATAATTGTGTCATCCACAGACAGCTGTTTCATCGTATTACAACTCTTCAGTGTGGCTTTAGACTAGATATCCACTCTAGTGCTGCCAGGTGGGATTGAAACTTTTGCTCTAGATCCATAGTCTGGTATTCAACCCCTTACACACACGCACACACACACACACACACACACACACACACACGCACACACGCACATGCATGCATATGTATGTATGTATGTATGTATGTATAAATATATATATATATATATATATATAGATAGATAGATAGATATATGTATGTATATATATATATGTATATATAGATATACATATACTAATAACACTCATGAACCATATAGAAAACTCAGTGATTAAGTACATCATCACTAATTCCAACCAACCAAATAAAATCTTTAAAAAGATCCCCAAATCTATAGAAATTAGATTTATAAATCCCCCAATGAAACAATATTTAACAAAGTTAATAATGACTATATCAAAGCCTTAAGTAACATTGGTTTCACTGAAACAAACTCTAATTATGAAAAAAAAGTCAAGTCTAATGGCAAGAAACAGAAACAAAAAAACAAAAAAGCTGAACTAGACGAATCATCTGGTATACACCACCATTTAACCTACACATAAGAACTGATGTAAGTAAAATATTCATTCAATTAATAGGAAAACACTTTGCCCAAACCCCCACTAAACAAAATATTCAACAAAAACAAATTGAAAATTAACTTTAGTTGTACTGAATTTTTAAAAAAATCATCACACAACATAACAATAAAATTATTAGTAACAACACAAATAAGGAAAGCATAAACATAAAGAAACAAAACTGCAATTGTACCGATAAGAATAGTTGCCCCCCCCCCTGCAAAACCAAAGTCTCAGGTCAAATATAGTATACCATATATCAAATATTGTATATTTTGCTTAGTGGGTGGTTTTCGGGGGTAAGTGTTTTTCTATTACTTGAATGAATATTTTACTTGAGTTATATGATCCAACAGGATGATTATAAATTGTGTTATATTATATTGAAACTCTCACTTGAAATGATCTCATGTGTTACACAGTAAATGTATCATTTGGCCCAGACAATGTAAATAGAATAAACAATTAAAGAAAATGGGGCTGCTGCAGGAATCAAACCTGCAACTGATAGGGTAGCGGCTTCCGTATAGTTTTACTCTTACCATTGGGTCAAACAGCTGCCAGTAATGCAAATTATTTGAAGGGAAAAAAATGGAACATACAAACATGTTTTTACTGAGTATTATAAAAAGTAACACTAGTATGACCGGATGTAACATCTAGTGTCTTAGTTAGCCTAGTATTTCGATAGAACAGCAGAAATGCATTAAGATATTTTTGCTATAAAACATGATTTGTGTGAAGCCCTTGCAAAAATTGAACTTTTGGTCTATGTCTCGATTCTTGATTTAGTGCAACATCACATTCAATGAAGCCTGTGGGCTGGATGAAATGAGACTATGGACTGGATTTGACCCAGAGGCTGTACTTTACAAATCCCTGGATTAAAGACTTGATGTGCTGCATAAGACAAATATATTTCTTTGTGCATCGTTTGAGAACCAACTTCACTAGAGATTTCTAATCAGTACAGGAATACTTTGATTAGTGCAGTTCTAATTAGTGTGCATGCTGCTGTAGTATGGTTAAGGTATTGCTATAGAAATTAATGCAACTGAATATTGGCTCAAGAAATATATTAAATTATAATAAGATCTTGAACAGTGTGATTTTGAACAGCAAGGAAAATTTTTGAACAAATTAATCACATTAACCAAGATATACCTGTAATTTACTGTCTCGTTATCTCTCCATGTATTTTAATAGATACACAGTATGATTAACACAATAATTTACTTTATTCAGGACTTGCAAAATTTTTTTCTTCTGATACTGTTTAAGTTGAATTTACACAAGTGATTCATATGTATGCAGCAATACCTAGAATAATAAGGTTTTTGATGTAGTACACTTGAGGTATTGTCAAACAAATTAATGTAACTAAGAATAAACTTGAAAAAAAACACATTAAATTATGATAAATCTTGAACAGTGTGGTTTTGAACAGCACTGAAAATTTTGGAACAAATTAACTGCAGTAATCAAGGTATACCTGTCTTCCATACCATTTGTTTATTTCTCAAAAATTTATTTTTAGTTTTTTTTATAGCTACAGCTGCTGCCCTCTATTGGACTAAACTGACAGGGCCATTTGTCATGGTATTGACTGGTTTGAAAAATGCAGAAAGAAAATGAGAGAAAAAAAAAAAAAGTAATAGATTGGTAGTTCTCAACCTGGGGTGCACAACCCCCAACAAGTGCATAAGGCAATGGGGGGGATGAGAAGAGGGTGACAAACAAACTTTTTTTCGTTTTATTGCTGATGAACATAACTCTTGATCTTTTTTCTTAAAGAAGATCTTCCATTTGTGACTCTCCTTCGCCAATCTTTGAGATGACTATGGTGAAACCACTAATAATTTATTCTGATACCCCTAAAACCATAAATCTTGCACCATAAGCCATTTGATAAGCAAACTCTTTACCATTCCTAAATTGTAAATGTATGAATGAATAAATGAATACATTTAAGCATACAGTACAAAAAACTTACAGTTAGTTAATGGAAGCCAAACATTTCATAAAATTACAGTACAGTGAATTGGAAACCAATTTTATTGTCAAAAATACTGTCCATCTTTACTTAAATATATTTATACATTTAGGATTTCCTAAACTTTACCGATGGACATCGTGACTCACGACATGGATCCTCAGAGATCACATGTGCAAATGAGGCCGGCAGAGTATTAGATGGAGAGACAAGCTAAACAAATTCGGAGAGTACTGGCTCCGCAACGCCCACAATAGAGAGGTGTAGCAAATCCTGGGGAAGGTCTATGTCCAATGACGAATGTTTAAAGACTGATGATGATGAAACTTATTACGTTTTTTGAACATCACAGGGTATTTTCTATGATGCAATTTTTTGTGGTTTACTACACAACTCCCTGAACTACAAATTATCAAAATTGCAGTTGGAAAACCCGCAAATAATAAGGAGTAAATGAATGTATCTTTGTAAAGTAGGATTTTTGTTTCAATTTGATAAAGAGACAAATTTCAGAAATCCACAGAATGTTCAACACTCCATTAGTATACCAGGTATATCCAACTTTATTGGTTAGCAGACTCATACACACTCAAACTCTCTTACAAACACATACACAAAGGTGCACGCATATACATAAGGGTCAACAGAAGTGGTTGGGCTGGAGGGGGGACTCAGGAGGGGGTTTAAAAAAAAGGGATGTTCCTGAAAATCTGTCCGACTACCAGGCAAAGTCCTGACATGGTTGAACCTATTTCACAGTACAGTGGCCTACCGGGACACTATACGAACCTGTTCAGATATGAATGGACAGGTTCAGCCAGTTTCAGATAGATTTGAACCCATCTGAAACTCGGGGCTTGTTCTCACAGTACATGGACCTACCAGGACCAAGCCTTACGCAGGGCTGTTCTGACCTTGGTATTAAGTATTATAGGGCAGAGAAATTATCATCTAGCACCCCTACGTGGCTAGACATACTTACAACAGATTTGAGTAAATAGTTGTGTAAATTATTAAAATCTGTGCGGGAGAAGTTTGGGCATGTTGGGATGCTAAATGTCAACGCCCAGTCATGCAGGGATGCTTAATTTCAATGTCCGTAGTTTACAGGATGCTAAATTCCCAAGTCTGAGGCCTTGGTGGATGTTAAATTTCTGGGTCAGAAGCCTTGGGTGTGGCTAAATTCCCACTCTGAGCCCTTGATTTGAAAAAATGAACATAGGGATGCTAGAAAATGCCAACGTCCAGGTTCAGATGGGTGCAAATCTATCTGTATTTGGCAGGATATATCCAAACAGGTCAGTATACTCCCTTGGAAGGCCCCTACACAATCAAAAAAACAGGTTTGGACTTCGCCCAGTCATCATTGAAAAAGTGAAAGTTATTGGCTCCTCCCAACACAAACATCGATAGAATTTGTGAAACCACCTTCCACAGGCTCCCCTCCCCTACACACTCATGCATGGGCAAGCAGCCTCCCCCAACCTGTGGTCCCCTCCCCAAACTTCAATG
>OY735233.1:19949921-19957421 GCA_963457665.1 Thysanoteuthis rhombus
TGGGCATCGCGGAGCAAGAATTTTCTGAATTGGTTCATCTATCCATCTTGTATTCTTCTGGCTATGGTTTTGCATGTGATCTCTGGGGATCCATGTTGTCAGTTGTGATATCCATCGGTTGTCTGCCATTATTGCAACATGGCCTGCCCATTGCCGTTTAAGCTTTTTAGAACATTCTATGATGTCTTGAACCCCTATTTTCTTTCTGATGTATTGTGCTGTCTTGTGATCCCTCCATGTGAGGTTGAAGTTGATTCTTTCTTATGCATGCTGCATGGTTCTCAGATCGAGGGTCAGTCTTTTGGTTAGGTTCCATGTTTTAGCTCCATAAGTGACTATCGGGAGGATGCATTGGTTGTATACTCTTCTTTTTAGGATTATTGGTATTGTCTTGTTTTTGATGGTTGAGCTTGATCTGCCAGAAGCTTGCCTTGTGACTAAATAAAGACAAGTAGAGGGAAAAATAAAAAAATGTTGAATAGCTTATTGATATTAAAATTGGAAAATTGGAAACACTTAAAATATGACGTTTAAAATGAAGACTAAAAATGACTAAAAAGGTAATTAAGAGAATTAAAATGACTTTTAAGAGTTAGACACACTGAAAAGTGAAGACTGATGAGAGAATTTTTTTAAAAAAGATTAAAGTTGGTTAAGGCAATTGATCACTGGATTTAAGAATGTTCAGATTTTACTTATCAAGAAAAGAGTTTATTCTACGTATCAGATGTTCTTGAGAAGGATTTATTTACATGGAACTTGTGGTGAATCCTTGATATATCTAAAAAGTATGATTATGCCTGAACTGCGGACAGACCAAATTATAACTGAAACTTCCCGAACAGGAGGGACGAGAGAATGTAATTTACTTTCCGTGAAAGAAATGGTTGAAAATCACCAAACAATGATGAGACAGTTGTTGGAGTGAAAAAAAAAACTCCTCACTCACAAGTCCGTGCATTCGTGTCTGTACCCTATCAAGTGTAGAAAGTGCCTGGTGAGAGAAGCCTGCCCAGATGTTGCATGCAGTAATCCATTTTTGGATGGATTTGGCTCTTGTAAAGGTATAATAGTGATTCAAATGCTACAAAACCTTCTCGATCAGTAAAAAGATCCTATCATGTTAGCTGTGTCCTTTGCAACAGAAATAATGTAAGTATCCCATTTCAAATCTGTAGCGAATTTGAGATCCGCAACTTAATCCAAGCATGGGGGACTCCTCCAAAATAGTACCATCCGTCAAGATAGGTGGGAAGTCAGGTTTTGCACGGTGATGGTGAAAAGATATGATTGGTTTTGAAGGGATGAGTTTAACAAACCATTTGATACCTCATTTAACGATCACAGTGAGTTCACTGGAAAGATATGATTCAAGTCCACATGATTCATGCTTTTAGAAGTAAGACCATAAAATGTGCTGTCATCCGCATATATAAATGTCATATGTCTATAAAAGACATGATTACATTGTTGTGTTGATCATTTATATATAAAAGGAAAAATGTAAACTCCTAGATGGATTCTTGGGGCACCCATGCATTAATTTGAAGAACCTCTGAAGATTGGCCATTGAATAAAAATTTAGGATTTTGTTCAGATCGGAAAGATTTGATTGTGAAATGAACTCCACCAGTTAGCAATTAATATTGATAAATGGTAGGGAGTTTGTTTATATTTGAGAACTTGTAGCATTAAGAAGTGGCTGGGAGAAAAAAATAGTATCACCTTTTTTAAGATGCTTGCTTTTCTATATAGTTTAGTGTTGACCATGGATGGATACCCGAGACTTCCTTGTATTACGAGGAGGCTCTGTTTGGGTGGAGGAGATCTAGTGTCTATGGAATTTTTTTTTCAAAAGCAAAAAAACAATTTTCTACATACCTATGTAGAAAGTGTTAAAAAATACACATTTTTTTCTCAAATCTCAGGGACCGATTTCATAATTAACAGTAAACTTGCTGAAAATAGTCATTCTCCGGGTAGTAATCAATGGCTACATGGAGCCCATGACCGTAAAGTCTCAAGTTGAGAAATGATTCTCGAAGATGTTACTCCATAATACATGATTTATATCAAGTCCTTATCAGAATTACATCTATTGATGACTGGGGATATTTTGAGAGGTTCTGACAATTGCACTTGCATTAAACTACGAGTTGCTGCAAAACACTGGTTTTCTATGTATACATAAGTATCCCTATATATATATATATATATATATATATATATATGATTTATTGGACATATTTGGTCCAAAAGAATGAATTATAAATTGCGTTATGATACATAGAAACTTGTTCAAGATGATTTCCTATCATTACACGGTTAATGTATCACTCGCTCTAGCCAACGTAAATAGGATAAACAATAAGAGAAAATGTTTATTCTATCTATGTAGTCTAGGGCGAGTGATACAATAACTGTGTAATGATGGGATATCATCTCAAATTAGTGTCTATGTCTTATAATGCAATTTATGATATATATATATATATATATATATATATATATATATATATATAGTCTAGAAGGCTTTACAGCTTTAAATACTAAACACATAAAAAAACTTATTCAAAACTTCCTTTGTGTCACTTCAGTCACCCATTTCCCAATATCTGTTGATGTAATAAATGTAATTTTCTCTTTTCTTCAGTGTTCTACATGTACTTTGTTATTAGTGGCAAGCAAAAGTATTCAACCCCCTTAAAATCTTTGCTATTTTATTGCCTTACAACTTGTAATCTACATGGATTTGTTTTTTTCAATTATGCCATTGACCAACTGAAAATAGTCCCAAATTGATAATGGGAAATTTTTGAAAAATTTTGTTTAAGAAATGTTTAAAGAATAAAAAAACTGGAACGTGATGCATTTGAAAAATCTATTTTTATTAAATTCATTTGCAACTGTTGCTTAACACTTGAAGTAGTCCTCGGGTCAGGTACACTGATCTCCATAGTGGAACTCTCCAGCTTCTTTAGGGTTATCTTTGGTCTCTCTGTTATCTCCATGTTTAATGCTCTCCTTGCAGGGTCTGTGAGTTTTGAAGAGCAGTTCTATTTTGGCTGAATTGTTGTAGTGCCATAGTCTTTCCATTTTGTAATAATGGATTTAATACTGCTCCCAAAGTTCAGGATTTTTTTTTATGACCAAACCCTGATCTATGCTTCTTCACAGCTTTGTCCCTGGCCGGTTTGGAGAGTTCCTTGGTCTTCATGACTGCACTTGGTTGGTGGTGTCCATTGCTTTGTAGTGTTTGAGACTCTTGGGCCTTTTAAAGCAGGTGTATATACACTGAAATCATGTGACTGATCATGTGACATTCAAATTGCACACAGGTGGACATTATTCAACTAATTATACGGCTTGTGAAGGTTGATTGCTGCATCTTATTAAGGGTCTTTATACAAAAGGGGTCGATTACTTATGCACAACCCCTTTTCAGTGTTTTATTCTTTAAAGATTTTGAAACAAGATTGTTTCAAAAATGTCACCTCACCAATTTTGACTCTTTTTGTAGGTTCATGGCATGATTTGAAAAAAAACAAACTCCATTTGAATAACAGGTTGTAAGGCCAAAAAATGGGTGAAATTCCAATGAGGCGGAATACTTTTGCTTGCTACTATATATATATATATATATATATATATATAATATACATACATACATCTATATATATATATACATATATATATATATATATATATATATATATATATACATATATATATATATATATATATATATATATATATACATATATATATATATATATATATATATATATATATACATATATATATATATATATATATATATATATATACATACATATATATATATATATATATATACATACATATATATATATATATATACATACATATATATATATATATATATATATATATATACATACATATATATATATATATATATATACATACATATATATATATATATATATACATACATATATATATATATATATATACATACATATATATATATATATATATATATATATATATATATATATATATATATACATACATATATATATATATATATATACATACATATATATATATATATATATACATACATATATATATATATATATATACATACATATATATATATATATATATATATATACATACATACATATATATACATACATATATATATATATATATATATATATATATACATACATATATATATATATATATATATATATATATACATAATATATATATATATATATATATATACATACATATATATATATATATATATATATATATATATATACATACATATATATATATATATATATATATATATACATACATATATATATATATATATACATACATATATATATATATATATATATATATATACATACATATATATATATATATATATATATATATATACATACATATATATATATATATATATATATATATACATACATATATATATATATATACATACATATATATATATATATATATATATATATATATACATACATATATATATATATATACATACATATATATATATATATATATATATATATACATACATACATACATACATATATATATATATATATATATATATATATATATATATATATATATATATATACATACATATATATATATATATATATATATATATGCCTAGTTGAGGACTTTTGAAGTATGAAGTTGAATGTATCGAGCGCTCTATAAAATAAATCTATCACATATCAGACATTGCTTTATATTATGCTATATTGCAAACCTGATCTGTACCATATGTACTATGTATATATACATACACTTACAGATAAAGACAAAACAGGAGGGTATCTGTGACTAAAGTCTTCATTTTTCTATTCTTCCAGATTATCATTTTTTGGTTTAATATGTACGCATATCACAAACTAGTTCTGGACTACATCCACCACCAGTGCTAGGGTTGGTGTGAATGAGGAGGGGGGGTCTTGTTAGAGCTCCAATATGAAAACTGCCGGCTGGTAGGTTGGAGTCCATATTCTGGACATCTTATTTTTTATCTCATCATTGTCTATCTGAGAAGAATTGACATCACCAAGAGATAAAAACCATTTCAGACCATGGGCGAGAATGTTGGAGCTTGTTTTGGCTGTTTTTCTTATCAATTTAATGTTTAGTGATTTACGTATATGGGTGTGTGAGTGTATGCATGTGTGTAGGTGTATGTGTAAGTTTGTGTATGTGTGTATGTGCGTATTTGTGTGTTTGTGTGTGTGAAGTATAATGTGTGTGTTCGTGGTATACATTTGGCACAGGTGGTTTGAATTGTATCTGGTTATATTTGAAAATAGTGAAGTTGGTGTGACTGAAAGTCAGTAAATTTTTGGATTTGTATATAAACTGGTAATTTGTATCTCAATTTGTATCTCAATCAGGACAATTAATAAGTAAATTAATTAGTAAGGTCAACCTATGGAGCGGTTTATTATTTAGTTTGAGAATCCGTACCATTGTCCAAGATCTTTTCTGAGATTTGATTTGAATATGTTGATGTTTGGAGAAGAGATTGTGACTTCTGATAGCTTATTCCAGGTACGAGCAGATCTGCCTGAGAAGAATGCTTTCCAACTCCAGTGGCTGTTGGTATTTCTAGCCTCTGGCTGTGTCCTCTGGTTGCACTGGCTCAGAATGGCTGTAGCATGATTTTATCTGGACAGATGTTGCACTCACAGTCTTGGTTGATGGTATGATGACCTCTGCTTATGTTTGTTCATCTGATGCCTTATGAATTATCTTCCGTATTGAACAACTGTTGCCACCAAAGGTTGTGGATGGTTCAATCCTTTTTTTATATATGTGAGTCTGTTTGTGCATTTGTTCATGTTTTTGTGTGTTCCAGAATTCCTGGCCATACCATTTAGTTGAAAGAATTGAAAATTGGCACCAGTATTCTACAAAACCCTTCTAAATATATTTTTTTGGTTTTTGGAAAAAAAAACTTTTTTGACCTTTTCTGCGCCTTATTTAGAAGGTTCTTTTTAAAATAATACCTAGATTCTCTTGAATCTAGATGTTTCTTCATGTTATTTTATTCTATTTAAGATGTTTTCCAGTAGAAAATGCCTGTGATGTCATAAATAGAATCTATTCTGACCATATCTACTCTTTGATGGAATTTTTTTTACAAGATTTGAAATTTTCATGTTACAGTTGTTCAATTATCGACAGTGATAATGAGATTTTATCATTTTTAGTGTTTTTATTGGAATAGAGTCCACTTGGGTTTGTACGCTTAAATTGAGTTGATAATAATTAGGCAAGTTGATTTTATTTGAATAAATTTTGGTTCAAACATTTGGGAACAATTTTGCTGTGATTTTTTAATGAAAATTTAGGATGGTTGTATCCAAGTATTTAGATAAAAATGCGTGTGTATGTGCGGACTTGGTGTTAAATGAAGGGGTCACTGGTGTTGCTCCATGGGTTTTTTTGAATTGTGGTATGGAGTTCCGTATTGTTTGGGTGGTTTAATTTACTATCATAAAGGCTCTATGAGAATTATCCACTTGTCTTCATAGAACTCAGATATTGCTGTGGTCATGTTGAGTGAATTCTTCTCTACCTTTTTGATGATAATAAATTCAGCAACTTAATTGAAATCGGGGTTTTGTAAAAATGTTGTTCGACTGGGAGTAGCTTATTATAGTTCAGTGTTTTTATTCTCTGCCTATGATTATTAAGTCTAATACTGAATTGTGGTTCAGCAGTCCCTACATACTGTATATTGCAGTGAATGCATTTCAAGACATAGATGATATTTTTGCTTCTACAGTTAGAATTGTTGTAAATCTTGAAAGTCTTCTTATTTATAGCTAGTGAATGTATCAGTGAATTTTAAATGATCGCAAACTCAAATTGATCTCCCCATTGCAAAGTTGACAGAATTTGACTGTTTTTGTCCTATTTTTTTTTCTATAACATTGTTATTTAGTATGATGTTTCTACCTATCATGTCTTTGAGGTTCTTGGGTCAATGGTTGGAAACTAAACTTAGTTCCTGAAGCAAATCACTTACTTCTTATTCAAATTTTAAGTTCTCCCAGCAAGGCTTAATTATTTGAGTTCATGGGTCGAGGGTGTTATTGAATGTTGTTCTGAGAGGTATATGATTAGTTTTTATCTCTTTTAGCTAGTCTTTGGGTGTGTCATCTCTACAGACCATGATCACTCTGTTAATTTGATCTTCCAGTAAATTATGTTGGTAGCCATGTGTTATGAAATGTTGTTTGAATTTATCATTATTTTTATTTAGTTCTCCATTATCTGAGCATATCCGTCTGAGTCTGAGAGCTTGTGTGTGAGGCAAGTTTTTTTGTCGGAGTTTTGGATGTGCAGATCTTAAATGAGATCGTTTATAGGTGGGTTTTGTGTATAGTGTGGTTTATATTTGTTTATTCACATCCGTCTAAATTATGGTGTCTA